>JAGFNQ010002437.1:83155-287929 GCA_024364735.1 Boesenbergia rotunda
ATTGCCGAATCTGAATTGCTGAAATTGAATTACTTGCTGGGAAGGAACTGCTATGAAGGAAGAATTGCTGCTGGGAATTGAAGCTACTGAATCTGCTGGAGCTAGACAAAGAAGAACATCTACTGTAACGAATTGCTGCTGTGAAGAAAACACAGAAATGAAGTTCTGCCGAAACTAATCCGATGAAGAAATCTGCTGGAAACTGCTATGAAGATCTCTGGCGGCGATGATGGCAAACTAGGCGATGAAGATGGACGAGATGTCAGCTAGGGTTCGGAACCCCCAAAACCCTAGCTTGTGTTGGCGTGCGGTGGATGGCGTTCGGCTACGTTCGGCTAAAGCTCGGAACCCCCAAAGCCCTAGCCTCTGGTCGCCGGTGATGAAACGGAGGAAACTCTCTTCGAACCCCGACAGAGAATTCCTTTCTCTCTTCTCTTCGAACCCCGACAGAGAAAAGGTGGAGATGGAACTCAGTGAAGAAGACGGCGATGATGGAACTCCGGCCGGCTAGGGTTCGGAACCTCCTTGCCCTAGATCGTGCAATGGCCGGAGGAGATGGAGAAGGTGAAGAGGAAGAGGAAGAAGTCGGGAACCCCCCGAGCCTCGTCTCTGTGTTGTCGCCTCTCGTCTCCCGTCTCCCGTCTGACCTAGCTCGCAATGCCTGGCCCCCTTTTGTTGTGGCTGCGCGTGCTCGGTCCAGCTCTGGCTCGGCCAAGCAGCTTCAATGGATTCAACCCAGCAAATGAGTTCGGTCCAGCTCTGGTTAGCTCAGCCTCAGCCCAGCAGAAAAATCAGTTCAGTCAGCCGCCCGGTTCAGTCTTGGTTCAGCCAAACAGCTTGAATTGATTCAATCAAACAGCTCAGCCAAACCATATAATGATGGAAGCAACGGACGGCTGAGATCGATTCGGCTTCATCCAACGGTCAGATCTCTTCTGATCTGAACCAAACTTCACAGATTCCAATCAATGGTCCTGATCTACCTGTCCCAGCTCGGATTAACCAGATCAGTGGCGGATGGTCCAGATCTTCCCTTGTCTTGAACGGATGGTCTAGAACATCTTAAGCTTGATCCAACGGTCAGATCACTTCCGATTTGGCTGAAATTTTCAGATCTTGGTCTCTGGTCACGATTGATTCTATCTTGGACTCGGATCGACCAGAAGTTGACCGATGGCTCAGATCTAGCCGTTCTCTAGAATGGACGGCTCCTATCAATCCGATGCTTGATCCCTTTGATCTGGATCCAATGCTGACTCAAGTCTGACCCGATTTGATCTAGGTCCATGATCAATTGAAGCCTACAAAATAATATCCAAATTTAGTGCCAAAAATATCCCAAATATACACAGATTTGAATTAAATGCCAAAATGAAGGGAATACATGAAACCTAATACAAATGCAAACTCAAGCATATAAAATGTGGATCAAACATGGATTTTAGAGCCTAAAATAATCAGCAAAAATGGTGGTTATCAACTCCCCCACACTTATTCTTGGGCGTCTCGCACAAGTAAATAAAACTAAAAGAAAATAGCATATCTCCCAAACATTACGTCCCCTATCAATACCTAAAGAAATAATAAAAGAAAGTTACTTAAGATCATCAAGTCTCAAGCATCCATGTATTTATGGTTCCAAATCTCACATTAGCCAAAAGCATGGTAATTTCATCAACTTGAATAAACTAAGCATGACAAAAACCTCACAAGATGGATATATGCACTGATGCTCACAAAAAATAACAGATATGGAAGTGGAGTTCTCTCAAAACATTCATGACATTGCACTACCATATGCTTGCTTATCTTCTACTTCTCCACTACTATAACATAAGTACACAAATCAAGAGGACTTTTCAATGAATGATAATGAACCCAAGTGCTACAAGAAAACAAGAATGATAGATAACAAAGAAGATCATAGAGAGCATGAAAGAATATCAAAGAGAATATGAGAGCATTGGGGTAATTAACATGATGTATACAATCAAACAATAGTCCAAGTAAATAACTCAATCAACCTCCAACACTCAAAATTATCCTTTCACATTCTCAATGCACTAGACATCAACAATTTATAACATCTCTCAAAATGCATGTAGAGATTACAACATAACTCTTGAGATTCTCTAATAAAGATATCAACTGAGTATACATCAAGAAAATATTCCTTTTTGTTCATCACTAACAAAATCTCGAATGCTTGAGGATTTTTTTTTTTTAATTCTTTTCTCTCTTTTTTTTTCATCTTTATTATTTTTTTCTATCTCTCTTTCTTTTTTTTTTTTTCACATAGAGAGATTTTCTTTTTTTTTTCTTTTTTTTTCAAAGAGAGATTTTCTCTTTTTTTTTTTCACACAAGCATTCGTCCATATACACTTGTCTTCCCCCCACACTTAAAATTTGACCGTCTCGGGCAAGATAGTAAAGCATGATAACATCTAAAACTCACAATAATAGAGGCTGATAATGGAGAAATAAAAATGTAACTCATCATGCTATCACCTTATGCTCTCATCGCATGCTCCAAGGAAGAATAAAATAATAAAGATATGGCAGTGAAAATGTAATGACAATGAAAAGGTCTGATAAAGTAGAGACAATGGAATATGAAAGCAATAGGTGAAATGCCCAGTAGTGACAATAACAAAGGAGAGGAAAACTAAAAGTTCAACAAGAAAGATTGCCTCCATCATATTCATGTAAGCTTATGCTATTGTAATTTCAAAAAGAATCAAAGCAAGTTCTAGAGTGTCAAGTATCACAAATGCTATCACACATAAGAGGATTAAGGATAGGCATGGCAACATCCTCACTAGGTAAACAATAAAACTGTCATGCTTAATCTAACAAGATAGAGTCTATCACCACAACAAATGACTAAATGCAATTAATATCCCCAAGCATACCAAGGAAACCAAAACTCGATAATCAGACTTAACTATCTTTTATGATTCTCAAAGCATAATAAAGGAACATGTAAGGAGATACAACTCGAAATCAAACAAGATTTATTCCAAGCCAAACAAAATGCAAAATGAGAAAACAAAGTATAAATGCAAAGTATAAAAGGAAGCAAACATGCGAGTATAACATAAAGAAAAACAAGAAAAGTAAAGTAAAAGAACAAACTCCCCTTTATTCTGGTGGACGGAGCCTATCCAGAAGTAGCCTCCATCTTGGTAGTGGAGGAGTCTGGGTGGCTGGGAGAATTAGGACTCCCCCACACTTGAACTTCACAAAAAATTGCTCTGGTGGTCTAAGTTGATTCAGGTTTAAAATCCACTGAAGGAATGGAGTTCTTCGAATTAAAGCAAAATCATCTCCTCCTTCTTTATGCCTTTCAGAAGTCCTTCCAGGAGGCTGAAGTCTGTTCAGTTGGAGCACCCACTCCTGAAGTCTTCTGGACCCTGCAAAATAATGTAATACCTCTCTCAAGTGTACAGGGTCAGAAAGAAATGATATAATATCAGTCTCTGCAATAAGTGAATCCAAAACTGCATCATATTCAATTAAATCAAATTCTGGTACCTCAATAAAATTTTCAAAATTATGTTCTACAAAAGTTGCATCCAGATACTCATCAAAAATAAAGAAATCGAGTTCTGGCTCATCAATAGAAATTTCACAATTATTTTCAATCAAGGGTATATCAAGCAATGTATCACAGCCAATCAAATCAATCTCAGATATTTCCATAAGTTTCTCACATTCAACCTCAGCATAAGATATAGCAAGAGACTCATCAAAATAAATAACATCCATTTCAGGCACTTCTAAAAAATTTTCACTATCCATATCCACAAAAGATGTATTAAGTGATTCATCATAAAAAGCTACATCAATTATGGGTGCCTCTAAAATTATTTCGCAATTTATATTTACAATGGATGTGTCAAGTAATGCATGATGATCAATAAAATCAATGCTTGGTACCTCTATTGGATTTTCACAAACAATCTCTACACAAGGTATATCAATAAATACATCAGAATCAATAAAGTCATCCCTAGGTACCTCACTGCATTTTTCTGAAGAAAGAGGAGAAATACTTACCTGAGCGTGCTGGATAATACCTGAAGGTATATCTGTGGCCTCCTCCTGGTCATGTACATGCTCCTCTTCAGCCTCAGGCTCTGATGGACAATCAACTGGTGATCCTTGGGTGCTTGCTTCCACCATGCAAGTCCCTACACTTTCTGGTTCGTTCTCTAAATCTTGTGGTGGTCCCTGGGGCTTAGTGCAATCCCCTACACCTATGGAATCATCTCCTCTGTATGCTTCTCCTGTAATATATGCTCTAGGTGCCCAGACTTTGATGAGTACGTCATCTTCTTCTTCTTCTATCAAATGTGCAAGATTACTTGAAGAAGGACTTGGCCATGCGCTAGGGTCACCTTGAACTGATATAAAACCAACTCCGGGGGATTGTTCTGATTTTTGGGCTTGCCTTTGTTTCTCTTGTTGATGATATAGTAAAACTTGTTGAACTATCTCCTCCAACTTTTGTTGTTGTGCCTCATTCTCAAAGTCTCCTTGGTTAGCATAGCTCCTTGACTGATTTTGAAAGGATGAAGTAGGCTGATTAAAGGGCTGATATTCTTGGCAGCTATCAGAGGTTATGGAGAACAGATATTCTTGGAAACTTTGCTGGGAATTGTAGCCTTGAAAGTTCTGATTTTGGTGTGGAAAATTTTGATTCGAGGGCTGTGTGGGCTGATATTCTTGGCAACTATCAGAGGTTATGGAGAACAGATATTCTTGGAAATTTTGAAAATTGCTGGAATTTGGCTGAAATTGTTGGAATTGTTGTGGTTGCTCAAATTGTGGTTGTGGTGGCTGAAAAAACTGATTTGGTTGCTGATTGAATGGTTGGTTCTGCTGAAACTGTGGACACGGCTGCTGGTAAGTGGATGAAAACATTCTGAACTGGCAGTCCTGTCACAAAACAATCAAGAAAAATGGCAGCAACCGTATATAAAAGATAAAGCAATCAGAACGAAATCAAAAGATAGAATTATCAAGCACCACTACATTCCCCGGCAACGGCGCCAAATTTGATAACCGTTTTTTTTGTCGCGTTACGGTTTCAAATACAATTAAAGTACCGAATTCCTCTAAACTAATGTAGCATAGAGTAACTCGGGTCGTCTCCCAACGAATGTAGTTGGTGCATGATAATTCTCATGATTGAATCTTATTGCTTTTGGATTTTTGGATATGAAACGGGGTTTTGGATTTGAGAGCTATGACTATGAAATGAATAGCAGAGCAAGTATGAAATCTAATCTAATTAAGGAAAGACATTGCAAGTAATAAAATCTAATTTATCCTAACTACAATTGCAGCGAAGAAATGGATAACTAGAAATTAAACATTAACGAAACTAAACATAGAGCAGAACTACAGCATTGAAGAAATCTACCCTAACCTAGCTTAATTGCATGTAATTTAAGACGTAAAACCTAAAGTAATAGGAAGAGCAACACAAAACAAGAGTTTAACAACTAGGAAACATCACAATTAAAAGAAATTGTTCTAACAGGCATTTAACCAAACACTATATGGGCACGAATAAAAATGACGAAAGTAAGTGCTATTTGAATTGTGGAAGATCCATCAATACAAATATTTAACAATCAAACACACAATTAACATTCAACAATCAAAGAAAAATCAACCAGCATCAATTGAATTGCAAGGTGGCTCATGGAAGGAGCTGCCGAATCTGTGATGAACTGCTGTGAAGAAATTTCCGTGAAGAAAAACTACTGCTGGGAAGGAGAAACTGAATTGCCGAATCTGAATTGCTGAAATTGAATTACTTGCTGGGAAGGAACTGCTATGAAGGAAGAATTGCTGCTGGGAATTGAAGCTACTGAATCTGCTGGAGCTAGACAAAGAAGAACATCTACTGAAACGAATTGCTGCTGTGAAGAAAACACAGAAATGAAGTTCTGCCGAAACTAATCCGATGAAGAAATCTGCTGGAAACTGCTATGAAGATCTCTGGCGGCGATGATGGCAAACTAGGCGATGAAGATGGACGAGATGTCAGCTAGGGTTCGGAACCCCCAAAACCCTAGCTTGTGTTGGCGTGCGGTGGATGGCGTTCGGCTACGTTCGGCTAAAGCTCGGAACCCCCAAAGCCCTAGCCTCTGGTCGCCGGTGATGAAACGGAGGAAACTCTCTTCGAACCCCGACAGAGAATTCCTTTCTCTCTTCTCTTCGAACCCCGACAGAGAAAAGGTGGAGATGGAACTCAGTGAAGAAGACGGCGATGATGGAACTCCGGCCGGCTAGGGTTCGGAACCTCCTTGCCCTAGATCGTGCAATGGCCGGAGGAGATGGAGAAGGTGAAGAGGAAGAGGAAGAAGTCGGGAACCCCCCGAGCCTCGTCTCTGTGTTGTCGCCTCTCGTCTCCCGTCTCCCGTCTGACCTAGCTCGCAATGCCTGGCCCCCTTTTGTTTGTGGCTGCGCGTGCTCGGTCCAGCTCTGGCTCGGCCAAGCAGCTTCAATGGATTCAACCCAGCAAATGAGTTCGGTCCAGCTCTGGTTAGCTCAGCCTCAGCCCAGCAGAAAATCAGTTCAGTCAGCCGCCCGGTTCAGTCTTGGTTCAGCCAAACAGCTTGAATTGATTCAATCAAACAGCTCAGCCAAACCATATAATGATGGAAGCAACGGACGGCTGAGATCGATTCGGCTTCATCCAACGGTCAGATCTCTTCTGATCTGAACCAAACTTCACAGATTCCAATCAATGGTCCTGATCTACCTGTCCCCAGCTCGGATTAACCAGATCAGTGGCGGATGGTCCAGATCTTCCCTTGTCTTGAACGGATGGTCTAGAACATCTTAAGCTTGATCCAACGGTCAGATCACTTCCGATTTGGCTGAAATTTTCAGATCTTGGTCTCTGGTCACGATTGATTCTATCTTGGACTCGGATCGACCAGAAGTTGACCGATGGCTCAGATCTAGCTGTTCTCTAGAATGGACGGCTCCTATCAATCCGATGCTTGATCCCTTTGATCTGGATCCAATGCTGACTCAAGTCTGACCCGATTTGATCTAGGTCCATGATCAATTGAAGCCTACAAAATAATATCCAAATTTAGTGCCAAAAATATCCCAAATATACACAGATTTGAATTAAATGCCAAAATGAAGGGAATACATGAAACCTAATACAAATGCAAACTCAAGCATATAAAATGTGGATCAAACATGGATTTTAGAGCCTAAAATAATCAGCAAAAATGGTGGTTATCAATCACCGTCCAAGGGGTGATGGACCCGACCAGCTTAGCAAACTCGTCTGCTTCGAAATTGCTCTCTCTCGAAACCTAGCACAATTCTACTGCCTGGAACTTGGACTTCAGCAGCTCGTAGGCCTCCACATAAGCCCGCAATCGTTCACTGTTCACTTCAAATTGCCTAGCCAGCTACAACGTGGCCAGTTGTGAGTCCGAGTGGAGGATAACCCTAAAAGCCCTTACATGCTTTGATGCATGCAGGCTGGCGATAAGGGTTTCATATTCTGCCTCGTTGTTGGTGTCCCGATAACTCCAGCCGGACGGACAAGGGCAGATGGTCTTCTCTGGGGGATATCATAAGGATACCCAGTCACTTCCATGCTGAGCGGATGAGCCATCCACAAAAATCCTCCATACCCTTTCAACCTCCTCTGTGTATAGCTCGCTGAGGAAATTTGCCAGGGCTTGGGGTTTGATGGCCGATTGGGGTCGATACTGGATGTCGAATTTGCTGAGCTCGGTGAGTGATGGACCCAAATAGACTGTCACGAATGTGGGTCTCAAATTTAGAAGTGAATGAATAACTGGAAACCCTTTGCAATCAAAGAAGAAAAATATATTAAAGGGGCCACGGGTCGTATTTTTCTCGGGGCTAGTTGTCGTGTTTGATTCGAACTTGTATTTATGTGTCATTTGTGTTTTCGGGTTTCGAATGTAAATTGGGTTTGGGTTGCAATTCGGAAATGAAAACTCAATAGGAAGAAAAGGAACTTAGCTAATAAACCAAACAAAATGATGGTAATAAACAACTCAACCAATGGCAAATCTAATTAACTAAGGCAACCACACTTGATACAATGGCTGAATCTTCAACTGTTACTCATGCAGAATGCACAATTCTAATTTTCAAGAAAAATCAATGAATATAGAAATGAATTTCCATTCAAAACCGAATCTCCAATTGGTACAACAGGCAGCAATGAATAGAAGGAAATTTGATACACAAGGAGTGAAAAAATCTATGTGCCAAAACAGAAATCTGATTCAGAATAGCAAATCTATCACTGACAGCTGGAATTACACTGATCGGATCAGCTGGAAGGCTAGGCTATTAGTGAATGAACTTGCAAGAATGAATGAAGATTATTCAACCACAGCAAATTGCTCAATAAACTGCACACCAAGTGCAGAAACGAGATGCAGAAAGGTAAAGCTGTGAATAGCAATGAAGAAAGGTACAACAGGCAGCAATGAATAGAAGGAAATTTGATACACAAGGAGTGAAAAAATCTATGTGCCAAAACAGAAATCTGATTCAGAATAGCAAATCTATCACTGACAGCTGGAATTACACTGATCGGATCAGCTGGAAGGCTAGGCTATTAGTGAATGAACTTGCAAGAATGAATGAAGATTATTCAACCACAGCAAATTGCTCAATAAACTGCACACCAAGTGCAGAAACGAGATGCAGAAAGGTAAAGCTGTGTGCAGAATTTCATAATTCTGGATGCAAAAATTTATGCAGCAACAAAAATTAATTGCTCAAGTCCGCTGTTCGTATAAGATTCAAAAGAACTCATGTTCCATTGACACAACATTCAGAATTGATACTAAAACTACAACACCGCATGCAAAAAGTCTGAAATTGTTGAATTTCAGACTGGTAAAATTCAGAATCTGATGCTGAATTTCAGCAACAATTTGAAATGCAAAACCAACAACAAACAAGCTGGAATTGATACACTGATCTACAATTCAGAAAAGCTTAAGAATGACTGATGTCTACTTAACATAAATTCAGAATTGCTAAGCTGACAATTGCTGGAAGCAAACTGATGCACAGGAAACAGATTCGATACACATGATGAAGACTTGATACATAACAGGGAAAGACTGAACAAAGCTGCGAAATTGGAATTCAATGCTTATCCAACTCATTAGCTAACCAAATGTTGACTTTAATCTCAGGTATTAAGACCAAAAAATCATTGAATTCGAAATACTATGAAGAATTCAGATCTAAGCTGAAATGTGCAGGAATGGGACTGATACATGATGAAGTGGACTGTGTGCAGAAATTTCGAGCTAAATAAAACTCAGAATTGAAGCGAAAAGTAAATCAAATTCGGCTCAACTAAATTATCACACTAATTGCAAAATAACTGAAGAATTCTGAACTAGAAACGAAGTTTCAGAAATGGTTGATACGCAAACAGGAAGCAAACTGATATGCTAGCTTAAAATTGCAAAGCAAGTAAAATTAAGTAAAGAATTAACTAAACAAACTAGCTAACTAATGGAAGAAAAGATTCAAACCACTAATTTAAGCAAAAACAATTCGAAACTGAACTAAAGTAGCTGATACAATCATTCAAAAGCAGAGCAGACAGCAGATATCAAAAATTACAACTAATTGCAATGGAATTCAACTAAGCAAAGCCTCAATCTCTCATCTCAGCTCATGAATCCTTGCTGTCACTCAAGGATGAGCCTCCAATTGAGAAAGAGACAATCCATACAAGAAAACTATAGCAACTAAATAAATTCAGAAATGAAACTACGGCAGACTTGAAAATTACAGCTAGAAATCAAAAATGCAATAAGAAATCTAAACCCCAATCCTTCCCTAGCTCAAAATCTTCTTGGTCGTCAAGCAAGAGCTGGCTTCGAACCCCTAGGCTCAGCAAATCAGTGGAAAATCATTTCTGAAGTTGATTCTGCATCAAATCTGCGCTTGCTGGAAATTACAGTCCGAATCTCTCTATCTCAATTGGTGGAGCTGCGATGATGAATTGGGAAGCTTCTAAGTTCACCTGAGAACCCCTACAAATGGCTCAGAAGCTTGGAAATGGATCGTGGTTGAGAAGAAAGTGGTCGGACTGAGGAATTGCCGAAACCCTCAAACAATCCCTGTTCCGGCGCAAATGGAGCTGAATTCTTCAAGAAACAATCACCAAAGACTCAATTCTTGATCTAGATGAAGAGTTGAGGTGGTTGCGCCCCTTGGATGAAGAAATTAGCTAAAGAACTGAAGAAGAAACGAAGAAGATGAAGCTGCGGCGGAGACGCGACGAGGAGAAATTGCTGGGAAAAGTTAATTAAATAGCTAACAATGGACGTCCCAGATTGATCGGATGAAATCCAAGGCTGATCTTGCTCTGATTTGATCCAAATTTTGATGATGATGATCTGGGGTCAGGATCTGCCTCGTGGTAGCTCGGATCCTCCAGATGTGCAACGGATGGTCCAGATCAACTCAATCTGTGAATGGACGATCTAGAGCCCTCCGAGCTTGATCCAACGGTTGATTGAGCTCTGATTAGAATGAAACCTTCAGATCTTGATCATAGTGCTTGATCAACCCTAACCCTAGCTCGGATTGCTTCAGATCGTCCCGGATGGCTCAGATCTAGCCGCTCTTGAATCGGACGGCTCGGATTAATCGTAGGCTTGATGATTCGATCCGGTTCCACTTCTGACTCAAGTTTGACCCAGTATGTCCTAGGTCCTTGAACCTTTGATGCCTACAAAAATAGATCCAAAATTTAGTGGCCAATTCTTCCACATATGTGTAATTTTGCAATTAAGTCCAAAATAAGAGTAAGTTCTAAAACCTAGGGCAATTTCACAATTAAGCAATAAAAACATAGGTCAAACATGGATTTTAACAATTAAAATAATCAACAAAAATGATATCTATCAACTCCCCCACACTTAACCTTGAGCGTCTCGCGAAACAACTAAATATGTATCCCCTAGATTTTCTTAAGCATAATTAGAAGCAAATGAAAAGCATAGAAAATGGTGAGAAATGGAATAAAAACAAAGAAAATGGAAAAATGGATAAAGTGGGAGACTTGGTTGCTCAAAAATGTTTCCGATGTGCTTTGCCCCATTTTAACAGTCCTCTAATGATATCCAAAAGTGTGGTGAAGTCCAATTTGAATAATTGCCTTTGAATTGAATGAAAAACCCTTTTGATCAAATGTGCCAAGTTTTGCCTTTTGTGTGCCAACTTGTTTCTTCTTCTCTTTTCTTCTCTGATTTTTTTTTTCTCTATAGTAAGGTCAGAAATGAACTGGGGCAAAACTTGGGTTCTAATGAGAACATTTTCACTAATTTAAGGTGCCAAAACTTAAGTTGGATGTCACTTATTCCTTTGTTTTTCTGTTTTTTTTTCTTCTTTTTTTTTCTCCAACTTGTTGCTGCCGACTCCCTGATTTTATTGCAACTTCCTTTTGTTCCATCATTATGCGCTCAGCTCCAAAATTCTTATCAGAATTAGCTCCAATTCACACTGCCATGAGCCTCAAATGAATTGCTATTCTCGACTTGACTCTACATTTAGTTTGTTGCTGCCCTTCTTAAGTTCCTGCACTGCTTTGTTCCAATTTTCAGCACCATGCACTTAATTTCAGAGTCCAAGATCATTCAGTTCCTCATTCTTGCACTTCTCGAATTTCTTAACAGCATTTAGCATTAACTATAAGTGGAGAGTTTAAAGGCTTCACTTTGAACTCACTGCTGGACTCACTGCACTGCAGGTTTCTGTTTTTTTTTTACAGCAGTTAGATCCAATCAGCCACCTTCTTATGATCAGCAATTGATGTTCTTAACAATCTCTGATACCATTATGTACTTATTCCTCAGATCCATAGCCTTAGAAAACCCAGATTCATCTCAAGTTGATACAAATCTGCCTCCCTATCATTCCATCTGATTTTTTTTCCTTTTCCCAGCTGCAATTTTTCTATTTTAATCCGAGAATCAGACCATTAAGCTGCTGCTTTTGGAACCACCGCAGACAAATAATCTTATTCGAAACTTGGCTCATGGATTTCCTTCAACAATGTAATAGTTCTCAGAATCAATCTCTTGTCACAACTTTTACCATTCCATTTTGGTTTAACAATCATCTCTTACATGATTTCTTTCCTCCTTTTGGCACCGAACTCTGCATTAGTTTCAGATTTTCCAGCTTGTATTCTTCATTCATCAGCCCTAAAATTCAGCACTCGGCAGATTACAGCTCTTAATGCAATGTAGTGCAGTTTTTTTTCTTCAGATTCTAGCTCCACTTCAAATTCTGTTTCTGATCTGGCACTCTTTCTTGTTCTGATCAGCTGTGTCAATTCAGCACTACATTACTAATTTCCAAACCCAAATTCAGTTTGAGATTGATACCAAACTTGTGACTAAACTGTTTGTATGAAAATTTCTGCACAGATTCTCCTTGAACTCAGATTTGTCCAGCTGCACAAAAATCCTCTGTTTTGGCACTGATTTCTGCATTGATTCAAATAATTCCAGCTCAGTTCAGTCTCTACAAGATGTTACTGATCTTGGCTTCCCAAAATTCCAACTTTTCAGTTTTGATCCAAGTCAATTTCCTATCCAAGTTAGCAGATTTTTTTTTCTCTTTCTTCACCTTGGCACAAGAATGTCTTTCTTTTTGCTTTTGCGTGCCATTGTTTCTCATTGCAGAATTTTTTTTTTCATTGTCACACCATGCCACTTGGATCTTCAAAATATGTTAAGGAAGCTAGATCTCCAATTGCTTCCATCTCTCTTGCTCATTTTTGACACCAAACTCAACTTTCTTGGCACAAAAAAAAAAATTTCGAAATGAAGTGCATCCTTGGTACAAAACTTTTCCAAAACACTAATCACTCCCCCACACTTAAATCTTTGTCCATCTCAGGCAAAATAGTATCAAGAAAACATCTCAAACAACAAGTCCAAAGAAAAGTGATGGTAAGAGTAGGAAATAAATAAAGAAAAATGGAATGATGATTAGCCTCTATAGATGTGATCCAATCATTGAAATATGATTTTGAAAGAACCTAAGCAAGTTCTAGAGTACAATAACATATGTGTGTCACAAATATAAGGCTAATTCTCACTAGGTAAAAATAATTCATCTCAAGTCCTCAATTAAGAATCTAAAACCAAGTAGTACTCAAGCATCCAATATTTCATCCATTAGCTCAAACCTTAAGTCTTGACAACCAAATTTAATTTATTTTTCAAGAGATTCTAAATGCTATGAAGATAACCTAGAGGGATACATTTATTTCTACTCATGTAAGAAACAAACTTCCAAGAGAACTAACATGCTTTTATTGACAAGGACTTAATTTAAAAGAAAATTCTACTTCTAAAAAGCATAAAAAAATGAAGCAGGCAATAAAAGAAAATACAAGAAAGAACAATCTCCCCTTTATTCTGGTGGACGGAGTCTATCCAGAAGTAGCCTCCATCGTGGTGGTGGAGGAAAATGGGTGGCTGAGAGAATTAGGACTCCCCCACACTTGAACTTTACAGAAATATGCTCCGGTGGCCGCAGGCGATTTAGGTTCAGAACCCATTGAAGGAATGGAGGGCTATGGATTAAAGTAAGATCTTCTCCTCCTTCTTGATGCCTTTCAGAAGTCCTTCCAGGAGGCTGGAGTCTGTTCAGATGGAGCACCCACTCCTGAAGTCTTCTGGACCCTGCAAAACCATGTAATACCTCTCTCAAGCGTGCAGGAAGAAATAAAATAATATCAGTCTCTGCATGAAATGAATCCAAATCTGCATCATATCCAATTAAATCAAATTCTGGTACCTCAATGAAATTTTCAAAATCATTTCCTACAAAATTTGCATCCAGATACTCATCACAAATAAAGAAATTAATTTCTGGCACATCAATAGAAATTTCGCAATTATTTTCCATCCATGGTGTATCAAGCAATGTGTCACAGCCAATCAAATCAATATCAGATATCTCCATAAGTTTTTCACATTCAACCTCAGCATATGATATAGCAAGAGATTCATCAAAAAAAATAACATCAAATTCAGCCACTTCTAAAAATTCTTCACTATCCATATCCACAAAAGATGTATCAAGATATTCATCATAACAAACAACATCAATTATAGGTGCCTCTAAAATTATTTCACAATCCATATTTACAAGAGATGTATTAGGTAATGCAGTATGACCAAGGAAATCAATTTTTGGTACCTCTATTGGATTTGGACAAATAATTTCTACACAAGGTATATCAATAAATTCATCAGAATCAATAAAGTCAGCACTAGGTACCTTTTTGAATTTTTCTGAACAAAGAGGAGAAATACTTACCTGAGCGTGCTGGAGAATACCTGGAGGTTCTACAAGAGTAGATGTATCCATGGCCTCCTCCTGATCAAGTACATGCTCCTCATCAGCCTCACTCTCTGGTGGATACTCAACTGGAATAGGTGATCCTTGGGTGCTTGCTTCCACCATGCAAGTCCCTACACTTTCTGGTTCATCTTCTGAATCTTCTAATGTACCAGTAAATTGTGGTGGTCCCTGGGGCTTAGTGCAGTCCCCTACACCTGTGGAATCATCTCCTCTGTATGTTTCCTCAGTAATATCTACAACAACATCATTAGAAAAATTAGGACCATCAATAATACTATCATCAGAAAATAAAAGTCTAGAATGGTCCTGTGGAGCTGAAAAATTTGGCAATGGATTTTGAATAGAATCTCCGGAGGGATGCATGATGTAGGTGCCCAGATTTTAATGATTTCGTCTTCTTCTTCTTCCAAAATTGCAAGATCCATTAAAGAAAGATTTGGCCCTGCACTAGGGTCACCTTGAACTGATAAAAAACCAACTCCGGGGCTATCATAATTAAAAGCAGCTTGAGAAGCTAATTGTTCTGATCTTTGGGCTTTTATCTGATTCAAATCACTAGCCACTTGTTCCATTTACCTTCCGAGGTTTTGAAACTCTTGTTGAAACATTTGTTGAAATTGCGATTGTTGAAAATTGTAGCCCTGGAATTCCTGGATCTGAGGTTGACATTGTGGTGAAAACTTAAATTGAGTGGGCTGAAAATTCTGGTTTTGTTGCTGGAAATTCTGATTAATGGGCTGTGTGGGCTGGAAAAATAGTTGGTTTTGAGGTGGAAATGTTTGAAACGATTGACAATCTTGCTGCCCTTGTTGATATGGCTGGAATTTAGGTTGAAATTGATTATTTCCATGCTGAAAACTTGCAAAAGGCTGCTGGAAATTCTGGTTAAAATGCTGAAATTCTTGCTGAAATTGTTGGAATTGTTGTGGTGGCTGGAATTGTTGACATGGTAGCTGAAATTGCTGAATTGGTTGATCAAAAGTCTGAAATGGTGGCTGCCCATGCTGAAACTGTTGAAAATTTGGTTGACTTGGCTACTGAAATTGGAAGAGCTGACTTGGCTGACAATTAGGCTGAAAAAACTGATTTGGTTGAACTTGATGGAAGGGTGGTTGCTGAAAATTCTGATTATCTAAACACCCTTGCTGAAACTGAAAGTTTGGTTGCTGAAAATTCAAATGGGGCTGCTGGAAATCAGAATATGGCTGCTGGAATTCAGAATATGGCTGCTGGAATTTCTGGAGAGGCTGAAATTGTGGCTGAGGTGGCTGAAATGTAGGCTAAATCGGCATCTGGTAAGTGGATGACTGAGCTTTACGTTTCTGTTGGTATTCCAACTCCTTTAACACATTTTTTAACCCCACCAGTGCATCTTCGAGCTCTGTATAGTCCTCTGGTGAAAACATTTTGATCTTATAGCCCTATCACAAAACAAACAAGAAAAATGGCAGCAACCGTATATGAAAGTTAAAGCAAAATAAAACAGAACCCAATGATATGTCTGAAGGCATACAAGCAAAAATCAAACAAATCAACTAGTTGCTTCCCCGGCAACGGCGCCAAAAATTTGACGGACCCAAATAGACTGTCACGAATGTGGATCTCAAATTTAGATGTGAATGAATAACTGGAAACCCTTTGCAATCAAAGAAGAAAAACGTAGTAAAGGGGCCACAGGTCGTATTTTTCTCGGGGCTAGTTGTCGTGTTTGATTCGAACTTGTATTTATGTGTCGTTTGTGTTTTCGGGTTTCGAATGTAAATTGGGTTTGGGTTGCAATTCGGAAATGAAAACTCAATAGGAAGAAAAGGAACTTAGCTAATAAACCAAACAAAATGATGGTAATAAACAACTCAACCAATGGCAAATCTAATTAACTAAGGCAACCACACTTGATACAATGGCTGAATCTTCAACTGTTACTCATGCAGAATGCACAATTCTAATTTTCAAGAAAAATCAATGAATATAGAAATAAATTTCCATTCAAAACTGAATCTCCAATTGGTACAACAGGCAGCAATGAATAGAAGGAAATTTGATTCACAAGGAGTGAAAAAATCTATGTGCCAAAACAGAAATCTGATTCAGAATAGCAAATCTATCACTGACAGCTGGAATTACACTGATCGGATCAGCTGGAAGGCTAGGCTATTAGTGAATGAACTTGCAAGAATGAATGAAGATTATTCAACCACAGCAAATTGCTCAATAAACTGCACACCAAGTGCAGAAACGAGATGCAGAAAGGTAAAGCTGTGTGCAGAATTTCATAATTCTGGATGTAAAAATTTATGCAGCAACAAAAATTAATTGCTCAAGTCCGCTGTTCGTATAAGATTCAAAAGAACTCATGTTCCATTGACACAGCATTCAGAATTGATACTAAAACTACAACACCGCATGCAAAAAGTCTGAAATTGTTGAATTTCAGACTGGTAAAATTCAGAATCTGATGCTGAATTTCAGCAACAATTTGAAATGCAAAACCAACAACAAACAAGCTGGAATTGATACACTGATCTACAATTCAGAAAAGCTTAAGAATGACTAATGTCTACTTAACATAAATTCAGAATTGCTAAGCTGACAATTGCTGGAAGCAAACTGATGCGCAGGAAACAGATTCGATACACATGATGAAGACTTGATACATAACAGGGAAAGACTGAACAAAGCTGTGAAATTGGAATTCAATGCTTATCCAACTCATTAGCTAACCAAATGTTGACTTTAATCTCAGGTATTAAGACCAAAAACTCATTGAATTCAAAATACTATGAAGAATTCAGATCTAAGCTGAAATGTGCAGGAATGGAGCTGATACATGATGAAGTGGACTGTGTGCAGAAATTTCGAGCTAAATAAAACTCAGAATTGAAGCGAAAAGTAAATCAAATTCGGCTCAACTAAATTATCACACTAATTGCAAAATAACTGAAGAATTCTGAACTAGAAACGAAGTTTCAAAAATGGTTGATACGCAAACAGGAAGCAAACTGATACGCTAGCTTAAAATTGCAAAGCAAGTAAAATTAAGTAAAGAATTAACAAAACAAACTAGCTAACTAATGGAAGAAAAGATTCAAACCACTAATTTAAGCAAAAACAATTCGAAACTGAACTAAAGTAGTAGATACAATCATTCAAAAGCAGAGCAGACAGCAGAAATCAAAAATTACAGCTAATTGCAATGGAATTCAACTAAGCAAAGCCTCAATCTCTCATCTCAGCTCACGAATCCTTGCTGTCACTCAAGGATGAGCCTCCAATTGAGAAAGAGACAATCCATACAAGAAAACTATAGCAACTAAATAAATTCAGAAATGAAACTACGGCAGACTTGAAAATTACAGCTAGAAATCAAAAATGCAATAAGAAATCTAAACCCCAATCCTTCCCTAGCTCAAAATCTTCTTGGTCGTCAAGCAAGAGCTGGCTTCGAACCCCTAGGCTCAGCAAATCAGTGGAAAATCATTTCTGAAGTTGATTCTGCATCAAATCTGTGCTTCCTGGAAATTACAGTCCGAATCTCTCTATCTCAATTGGTGGAGCTGCGATGATGAATTGGGAAGCTTCTAAGTTCACCTGAGAACCCCTACAAATGGCTCAGAAGCTTGGAAATGGATCGTGGTTGAGAAGAAAGTGGTCGGACTGAGGAATTGCCGAAACCCTCAAACAATCCCTGTTCCGGCGCAAATGGAGTTGAATTCTTCAAGAAACAATCACCAAAGACTCAATTCTTGATCTAGATGAAGAGTTGAGGTGGTCGCGCCCCTTGGATGAAGAAATTAGCTAAAGAACTGAAGAAGAAACGAAGAAGATGAAGCTGCGGTGATCTAGATGAAGAGTTGAGGTGGTCGCGCCCCTTGGATGAAGAAATTAGCTAAAGAACTGAAGAAGAAACGAAGAAGATGAAGCTGCGGCGGAGACGCGACGAGGAGAAATTGCTGGGAAAAGTTAATTAAATAGCTAACAATGGACGACCCAGATTGATCGGATGAAATCCAACGGCTGATCTTGCTCTGATTTGATCCAAATTTTGATGATGATGATTTGGGTTCAGGATCTGCCTTGTGGTAGCTCGGATCCTCCAGATGTGCAACAGATGGTCCAGATCAACTCAATCTATGAATGGACGATCTAGAGCCCTCCGAGCTTGATCCAACGGTTGATTGAGCTTTGATTAGAATGAAACCTTCAGATCTTGATCATAGTGCTTGATCAACCCTAACCCTAGCTCGGATTGCTTCAGATCGTCCCGGATGGCTCAGATCTAGCCGCTCTTGAATCGGACGGGTCGGATTAATCGTAGGCTTGATGATTCGATCCGGTTCCACTTCCGACTCAAGTTTGACCCAGTATGACCTAGGTCCTTGAACCTTTGATGCCTACAAAAATAGATCCAAAATTTAGTGGCCAATTCTTCCACATATGTGTAATTTTGCAATTAAGTCCAAAATAAGAGTAAGTTCTAAAACCTAGGGCAATTTCACAATTAAGCAATAAAAACATAGGTCAAACATGGATTTTAACAATTAAAATAATCAACAAAAATGATATCTATCATTGAGCCATTTGATCATCCGACCAGATACCTCTGGGTTGATCAACACCCTCCCCAAAGTGCTATTAGTGAGTATTATAATTAGATAAGATAGAAAATACGGTCGAAGACGCCAGGCGGCAAGCACAAGCACATACGCCAACTTCTCGAGTGCGGTATAGTGACACTCAACTTCTTTCAAAATGTTTCCAAAGAAGTAGACTGGCAGCTGCTCCTCCTCGCCCTGCCTTACCAATACAACACTCATCACCTCCCGTGATGCTGACAAGTACGCATGCACTTCTACTGGTTTGGCTAACACAGGTAATCCGACCAGATAAGTCTTTAACTCCTCGAAGGCCCGATCACACTCACTGTCCCACCGGAATTTAGTGGCTCGTCGCAATGTCATGAAAAAGGGCAAACTTCTGTCAGCCGGTCGGGAGATAAAACGCGACAGGGCTTCCTTAAGATTTCAGGGAGTTGGCATGTCGAGCAACGCTTTTACCTTGCTCAGGTTGGCTTTAATGCCCCTCTCCGTGACAATATATCCCAAGAACATACCACTCTTAGCCCCAAAAAGGGCATTTGGCCGGGTTCAGTTTCAACTCATACTTCCTCAGGGTACCACACGTCTCTTCTACATCTTTTATAAGGTCGTCGGCCCAGGCAGACTTGAGGAGAATGTCGTCGACATATACATCGATGTTTCATCCGATCTGCTCCCGAAAGACCTTGTTTATCATCCGCTGGTAAGTATCCCCAGCATTCTTCAATCCGAACAGCATCATGGTATAGTAGTTCTACCGTCTGTCGTGATGAAACTGACTTTCTCGTGATCGGACATCGCTAGCGGAACTTGATGGTACCCTTGATAGGCATTCAACATATAAATCAACTCATTTCCCACGGTTGAGTCTACCATCTGATCAATTCTAGGTAAAGGATAACAGTCCTTGGGGCATGCTCGGTTGAGATCACGAAAGTCAATGCAGACGCGTCATTTGTTATCTGGCTTGGCTACCAACACCACGTTGGCCAACCAGGCCAGAAACTAAACCTCACGGATGTACCCTGCCTCCAAGAGCTTATCTACCTCGGCTCGGATGATCTTGTTTTGATCAGTGCTGAAATCCCTCTTCCGCTGCTTTACTGGCCGAGCATTGGGGTACACATGCAGGTGATACTCCATGACGTCCGGTCAGGACGCCCTTTAAGTCCCCGATCGTCCAAGCGAATACGCCCTTGTTCCGCGTCAGACAATTGATCAACTCTTGCCTCAATTCACCAAGGAGGCCCTAGGTGATCTTTACTTTAGCTTCCTGCTCTTCCCTGTCTTCCCGCAGTTCCGTCCAGGGGAAGGTTCTATCATGCTGCAGCTATTGGGAGGTGCCCTGAATGTTCTTCGTACTTCCGTCCGGACGTCATCCACTTAGCAACGCCAAGCTACTTGCTAGTCTTCCCGGGCTTCCCCCACTCTGTCCCCGACCGGAAATTTGACTTTAAGGTAAGAGGTAGATACCACTACTCGGAATTCGTTGAGGGTCTCCGGCCCAAGATGACGTTGTAAGCCGAGGGGACGTCTACTATCAGGAAAAGAGACCACCTAGTTCTCCTTAGGGGCTCCTCCCCCAGGGAGATGACCAGCTTGATTTGTCCGACCGGCTATACCTCGTTCCCTATAAATTTGAATAGAGGAGTGGCCACCGGCTGTATCTCAACCACCTCGATATGCAACTGATCGAATGCTCTTTTGTAGAGCATATTGACTGAGCTGCCCGTGCCCACGATAGTTCAATGGACTTGATAATTAGCTATTATTGCCGATAGGACCATGGCGTCATCGTGTGACACCTCCATGCCTTACAAATCTTGAGGCCCAAAACTGATATGGGAGCCTTGAGCTTGTGCTGCACTAGTACCGACCTTATGAATTTCCAACCGGCGCACCTGAGACTTTCGTGCTCGGTTGAATCTCCATACGTGGGCCCTCCGGAGATGACATTCACATCCCCTTGCATCATGCTCCACTGGTTGGCCTGCTCCTCCTCGTCCTCCATTGACTCGCTCAGTCTAGTTGGTGGAAACAATTGTTGTGCTACGGGTGTTTCTGCGGGCCACGCTCTAGGGGTGGGCCTTGGTGCCCCTTAAGGGTCCGAGGGCCCAGGAGTAGCCGACCGGGGAGCTCCAAGGGTGGTGGGGGTTGGTCCTCTCCCTAACTGTCGACATTCTTGAGTAGCATGCGTGTGCCTCTGATGGAAAGAGCAATAAGGCCTCTATTTGGCCGGGCTGCATCCTTGGGCTACTTGTTGTACCTGTCGATATCTGAACCCGGGTATATCAACGGTCAGCCGGGGATTCCGAATTGGCCCGCCTGGGGGATTGCTCCTTTGCGTCGAGGGAAGGTTTGGGAATACTTCCTTTCGCCGGGCGGCTTGTGCTTCCTCTACATCTACGTACTGTACTGTGTTGGGACCGATAGACGAGCTAGAGGGGGGTGATTAGCTCCGATTTGCTCCGTGATGATTTGTCACGGCGGAAGACTCGAGCAAACGCTAACACTAAGAATTTACTTGGTATCCACCCCGGACGGTTGACTAATCCAAGGATCCACTCTCCTCACTCTCTCATACACTATGAAAGATCTCCTTCTTAAGGTGAAGAAACCTCTTACAAGCTTCCAATAAGATACAACAAGAATCTAAGGAAATACAAAATGAAATCTTACAAGATTTACAATGATAAGCTCAAGCTTTGCTTTCCTTGCTATCTTCAAGCTTGTGTTTCCTCTAGAACCTTGGAAATGTAGCAGCAATATCCTCCAAGGCTTCCCTTGAAATGGCACTGATGAAGGAGAAGAAGGGGAGAAGAGTTGTGGCTCAAAACCTGTGTGAAAACCCTTATACCCGACGCCTAGGGTTTCCTAATCGATTACCCAATCGATTACCACATCATACATAGCCGTTCAACGGCTAGGTTTTGAACCTGAATCGATTAGGTAATCGATTAAGACTGCTCTTAATCGACTTAATCGATTGACCAATCGATTAAGGGAAGGTTGAATTGATTACCCAATCGATTCAGCCACCTTCTGTTCTCGCAACAAAACTCTCTTAATCGATTACCCAATTGATTACGGTCCTTCTTAATCAATTACCTAATTGATTACGGTCCTTCTTAATCAATTACCCAATTGATTAAGATCCTTCTTGTTCTCGCGAGACAACAACCCAATCGATCACCCAATCGATTGAGACCAACCTAACTTGTGTTCACGGTCAACCCCTTTGACCAACCTGGATTTCACGGTCAACCCCTTTGACCAACCTGGATTTCTCCATCCTAGCTCTCAACTAGGACTTAACCTGATTCCCAACCAGGTTTGCCTAACCCTCGAGTTAGGTCTAGTCTCTCGGTAGACTTCTACCTTGTCAGCGTGCGATCTACCCGATCCACCTGGACTTCACCTAGTCCCACTAGGTCTTTTCCCATTACCAACGTGCGATCTCCATGATCCACCTGGACTTCACCTAGTCCCACTAGGTCTTTTCCCATACCAGCGTGCGATCTCCCCGATCCACCTGGACTTCACCTAGTCCCACTAGGTGTGCCTAGTCCCACTAGGTCTTTTCCTATGCCAGCGTGTGATCTCCCCGATCCACCTGGACTTCACCTAGTCCCACTAGGTCTTTTCCCATGCCAGCGTGTGATCTCCCCGATCCACCTGGACTTCACCTAGTCCCACTAGGTGTGCCTAGTCCCACTAGGTGTGCCTAGTCCCACTAGGTCTTTTCCCATGCTAGCGTGCGATCTTCCCGATCCACCTGGACTTCACCTAGTCAAGTCTCCAGTCAACCTTGACATCATACGACATTCAAACATAATTATCAAACATCGAAACATCCAAACATAAGCTCACCAAGCTTATCAGACATTAGCTCACCCGAACCTAGTCAACCTAGGTCAACCCTGACCTAACCAAGATTGCACCAACAATCTCCCCCTTTTTGATGTTTGACAATATGTTTGAGAAAGACTAATCCCTATTAGCCTTTCAATTTCTCCCCCTTTGACATACATCAAAAGCACTCCCCGAGAGTCTATGTGGTCAAAGGCATGTCAAATGAAAGTCTCATACCTTCCATATGAACCCATGCTCATCCTTGAGCATTCATCATAATGAAGATTTCCAATCTTCATTCTTTCACTTATCCCAAAAAAATAATTCAAATTCATGCTTTTAAGGAAGACCTCCCCCTCAAAACATGCTCTAAACCTCTATCATTGCACCAACAATGATTTGACAGTACCTAAAACTTTACGAAATCTCAACTTGAGGTTATGAGATTTTGAGATTCAAAACTTGAATCAAAACCTCTCATTTACCCTATAGTTTTCACCAAACCATCTCCCGTTTAGATTTCATACTGAAATTTTCCCAAATATACTTATAAAAGTATTCCAAAGGGCTAGGGATTGGTGGGTTACTCAAAATTAGGTTATCAGACTGAAAAACAGACAGTTTCAGTCTCTTCAATCGATTGGTGTTGGGAACGAATCGATTGGTGTTAGGAACCAATCGATTAAGCCATGCCTTAATCGATCAACTGATTGATTACGGCGGACTGTAATCAATCAACGGATCGATTATGCGAGCTTCTGTGCTCGCAGAAAGAATCTACCAATCGATTGACCAATCAATTTAAATTAAATGATAATGACTATGACATGCATCATATGAGAATTTAAACAATATTATAACTAGATGATGCATGTATGACATGACATATAATATTTTCATGATAAAATATGAATAATGGATTATGATGTCATGGCATGTAATAGGGCATACAAAACATGGCATAGTAGCACAAAAGAAAATACCTAGATTTCCTATCTAAGTATCAATAACTCATCGCTAAGCCATTGATAATCCTAGCTTTGCCCCTAATTTCCAAGATAATGCCAAAACTCCCCAACTTGGCCTATCTTTGGATTCTAACCTAGTTGTGCCAAATTTATTGAGTTCATTCTTTCAAAAATATAGTTTGACATAAATTTTACTCCTCCTAGAGTAAACAAATAACTCCTTCATTTTCAAGGGTAGTAATTCCTTGAAAATGTCCTAAAGTGTCAACTTCATCAAAGTTAGGTTAACTACCCTTTCAATTTGAGTTGACACTCCCTAGATCTATCTAGGGTGTGGCGAACATACTCTTAGGAACCCAAAACCTATTGGTGCTCCTTGGGTGTTCTAGGTATTCATTAGGGATAACTTCTCTTGATACCTTCCTAATGACCCTTTTAGACTTCTCCGAAGCCTTAGTCATGTTGATCTTGTCTTGGTCAACCCTAGGGATGGCTTCCCTTGTGGCCTTGACTTGACTCCTTGACCTAGATTGAGTTCCATACCTATATGGAACTCTATGATAAGATGGGTCATCATCCTTGGTTTTAGGTTTGTATCCCAAACCTTTCTTGCACCCAGAGGGTCCTTGATTTCCTAAATCTAGGTTTTGAATTTTTGATCCCTTAAATAGATTTTCTATTCTTTTGAGGGATTTTTCTAATGTTTCAAATTTTGACCTCAAAACTTGATTGTCAATCATTACCCTCTCAAGGCTTGGTTTTCTATGATTGCCTTGGTGATTATTCTTCTTGGCCTTGTTTTGGGTAGGTCTACCTTTAAATGATCTAAAATCTTC
Source organism: Boesenbergia rotunda (assembly GCA_024364735.1). Taxonomy (NCBI): domain Eukaryota; kingdom Viridiplantae; phylum Streptophyta; class Magnoliopsida; order Zingiberales; family Zingiberaceae; genus Boesenbergia; species Boesenbergia rotunda. Next base: position 107,846 of record JAGFNQ010002437.1, read on the forward strand.
CCTGTCCTTAGATGTGGTAGACCTAGCATGGAAGACTCTATATTTTTTCTTAGGTTTTTCATGTTAGTAATATGAGAGAAGTGTCCTAAGGCAATCGCCTTATGATTATAATCATTTACTTTAATAAATGAATATTCACTATTTGAGTGTACATATTTGTGTATTTGATTGAGATCTTAAACTCATTCACTGAATGTCCGCAATATAATTCGCAGCATGAGCGAATTTGTGATGAATTCACAACTAGTGATTAACTCTACATGTGCAATTGTGAAGTATTGAAATTGACCCTAGTCGATGAATTGATAAATACGGACACTATCAATTCTGTTGAAACTAGCATGGGTTATTCTCTAATCAACTGATTCTCACTGGCTGGTGACATTGGGATGTCCGGAGATAAACATGAATGCTAGTTAAGGGAACTAGTTCATTGGAGTGACTGACTGTAAAACTTCATATGGTAATCTACATATAGATATGTCAATGAAGTTCTTACTGCAGCTTAAGTGCGATGTTCCTTTGACTTGCGGTGTTCAAGTCATCTTGGTCATGAAGACTTATACTTTGACATCTTAAGCAAGCATCTCCAAGGAGGTGTGGACCCAGGATGATTGGGTATAAGCCGAAGTGCCCGAAGATGTTTGAACAGCCTACAAAGGATTCACCACTCCTTGCGAGGAGATGTATACCCAAGGCCTATCGTCGGATTATTACTCGAAGCCTCTGGCCAGAGCATCACATGATCAGAGTATGAATATCTCAGATACATGAGAGTAATTAGAATCCGTTGGACGAGAAAGACATTGCTTGGGCTAGGTGTGACGTAATCAGCCTAGTGGGGACTGACACACATAGACCATGTCTAACCAAGTGGGTATAAGATGGTGAAGGGAATGAGGCATGATTCATTAGAGCCGCTGAAGGGTTTCAGAATAATTTCTGAGGTCAACCGTTGATCTTTCGATTAATTGGGGATCATGATGTACTACTAGGTGCCACTCATGATCGTTCTATAATTGGTTAATTATAGACGGCCAACATAAATTGAAAGTCTATTTAGTCACACGCACTACGAGTAATCCGAGGGATTTAAAACGAGTTGAAAATTGAAATTTCCGATCAAGAGAGATAAGTCGAATCTGAATTTTTCAGAGACGCATCGGAAGCATAAAATGGCTAAGTCTTTTGAAGACTTATTGGACGAATTAAATGAGTTTAATTCGTATAGTTTTAGCTTGGATTTGGCCAGCCAAAGAGGGTCCCCACCCTCTTTGTTTGGTCGGCCACAACAAAAGGGGAAAACCGAATTTTTGGTTCAAATTATAAAATAAACCGAGCGTGGTTTGTTTTATAAAATTATGGATAAAGAAATTTATATAAAGAAATTTATATAAAGAGATTTATTTTTCATGGAAATTAAAATGAACCATGAATTGGTTTATTTTATTTTATAAAATCAATAATAGATTGATTTACCATGATAAAGAAATTTATATAAAGAAATTTCTTTCCATAAGAAAAGGGAGACATGGTTGTTTTTATCATAAATTAAATTATGATAAAAACTTGGCATGATGGAATAATTCATAGAAAAATTTATATGATAAATTTCTTATGAAAATTTATTCCATAAAAAGGAGACTTGGCGATTGAGAGGCTACTATATAAAGGAACCAAGGAAAGGCTTGGAGATTAATCTAAGAGATCTAGAAATAAGCTCTCTCTCTCTCTCTCCTTCTCTCCCTCTCCCTCCTCTAGTGTCGCCGGCCCTAAAAGGAGGACCCCTTTGTTGCCGTGAGCTTCATCCACCAAGTAGCTGCCGAAGAAGAAGAAGAAGCGGGCGCAACTCCTTCCTTCCTCCCGGAATTTTGATTCCGTTCTTCGTTTGGTGGTTAGTTTTTCCATCTCTCTCTTGGTATTCTTGTCATGCCTTTGGAGAATCTAGTAGTTCTTGTCGGCACGAAACTCGTGGCTTTAGGAAGTCATCCCGAAGAAAACTCGGCGTGGACGCGAATAGAGGCGGAGCTTCCAAGGGACTCTTACGGTTGGATCTCGTCCCTTCCTTCGAGTTACGCGAGGTATTAAGTAAATTAGTTTACTTTCTGCAAAATTTTAATATATGATCATGTCTACACAATATAAGGTTGCATGCTTAGATGTGCGATTAAATAATTTGGGAAATTATCTATGCTAAATCTTCAGCTGCACGTAATAAATTTTAAAATTACGAACCCGCAACCATGTCAACATGCACCCGGTCCCAACAGTGGTATCAGAGCCGGTTAGTGTTTGACATAATCATATAATTGTTTTGCGGAAAACTTTGTCATGATCTCAATGTTGGAAAATTTTCCAATTATGGAAACTTTCCAATTATGATAAATTTTAGATTTAGGAATTTCAAAGTTTGGAAATCCTCATGAAATTTTGCAAACTTTTGAAATATCCTAGTTTCTAAAATTTTATGATAATTGTGAAAACTTTCCATTTTTGGAAACTTTCCAATTTTGGAAATTTCCTATTTTGGAAATTTTCTAATTTTGGAAATATGTAAGTTTTCTTTGTACCAGAAACTTACAATTATTCTGAAAACCTATTATGGAAATCTCACAATTTTGGGCACTTTCTTTCAAGAAAGTCTAGACAAATTTATGGATCATTAATTGACAATTAAATTCGAATTGGTTTTAAATTATTAACAAAATTCTTTACTTTGGGGAGTGCCTCGGGGAGCCACCCAAATTAAAGTTAGTTGTTGTAATTTAATTTCCCATTTTGAATAAAATTATCATGTTTAATTTGGCTATGCCTCGGGGAGCGGGCCAAATTAGATTTACAATAAATTTCTTTTCTTTGGGTATCTGAGCCTCGAGGAGCCACCCAAAGAAAATAATTTGTTGTAATTAATTAATCCATAAATAAAATATGTAATCAAATCTTAGAAATTTTGAGGTGATTCTCAAACGATAATTTCCTTATTTGATTCAAGAGGTGATGCTCTTACATATTGTTGTCTCCAAAATTAATTAGGAAATTGTTTCCTATAGAGTTTTCTTAAATAAGATTTTCATGAAAATAATATGTGGTTGAATTAAGGGAATATGTCTCTTAATTTAATAAGATTTGATTTAGAGAAATCAAAGTCTTAAACATATTATTTCCGAAAATGATTATAACAATTTAGGAAATTGTTTCCCAAAATAATTCCTTGAATAAAGTATGAAATTAGAATTAGGAAATCCGGTTCCTAATTCAATTAATGAGACTTGATAAATTAAGTCACATATATACTTTATTAAGGAAATCGTTAGTACATGACATAATTATATGTCATGAATGTGCTTAGAAAGAAAAGGATGAGACCCAAAACCCCTTACAAAATATTAAGGCCAACACCTTCCATTAATATGGTTAGAACCGGAGTTTTGTTTCTCGTTTGGGTTGATGGACACATCCATGCCCGGCTTGAACCTCAACATGTTCAAACCATGGAATTAGTTTATGATTAATATAGTTAGAGTCAGAGGTCAATCCTTAGTTTTGGTTGTTGGACACATCCAAGCCTGACTAAACGGTTGAATGAGCTCCAACCATATTAAAATTATTTCTTGATTAATGGGTTAGCCTTAAGCTTGGAGCATCGATTTGTTGTGCCACAGCCAAGGTCGATGTAAAGAGAGGTGCAGTTGGGTGCTATGTATATTGTTGCATACTTGTTAATGAGTTAACAACCCAATGATTTATGCAAACATTCAATTAGTTGATAGCATAAAGTGATAGTTACATATATGTGATATGTAATCGGTATAATTACCTACCTTCATAGCTATGAATAACTTGATGGCCACAGCCATGGTTGTTCTTATCTATGGTTGGATATCAACCTATTTGGAGATGTTCCTACGATCTCCCGAATTGATAAAAAGGGTTATTCAATTCGAAAAATAAATAGGATTTAATTAATGTATGTTGATGCATTCTTTATCATTCTTCTCACATAAGCTCAATTTGTATTTCTAGGATAATCACTTGATCATGTCTTCTCTGAATTTGCGTTCCATTTTGGACACCAATAAGCCGACTGGGCCAAACTTCATGGACTGGCTTCGAAACCTGAGGATAGTCCTCAAGGCAGAAAAGCTTGCTTATGTCCTTGAAGATCAACTTCCCAACTGTCCTCCAGAAGATGCAACTCCAGACCAGTTAGTGGCCTATCAGAAACATGTGATCGATTCTGAACTTGCGAGATGCATCATGCTAGCCGCTATGGTACCTGAGCTGCAAAAGCAGCATGAGCATATGGATGCTTATACCATTATCTTCCATCTTCATGAGTTATTTGACGAGCAGGCGAGATCCGAAAGGTTCGAGGTCTCCAGACTCCTCTTCACCTCTAAGATGCAGGAAGGCACTTCTGTCTCACAGTTTGTGTTGAAGATGTTGGGGTACATTGAGCGACTGGGCACACTCGGTTTTGCAATGGATCATGAACTAAGTATTGACTTAATTCTGCATTGTTTGCCCAAAAGTTATTCACAATTTGTGATGAACTATCGGATGAACAAGCTGGAGACTACCATTCCTGAGTTGCTCAACCTGCTGAAGACTATACAGCCTTCTGTGAAGCAGGATCAGAAGACGGTACTGTTAGTTGGTTCCTCGAAGAAAGGTTCTAAGAGGAAGGCCAAAGAACAGAATAAGGGAAAGAAGAAAAAGACCAAAAAGACTGAAAAGACCCCAAAAGGCACTTGCCATCACTGTGGCAAGGAGGGTCACTGGCGAAGAAACTGCAAGGTTTATCTTGAGTCCTTGAAGAAGAAGACATCCGATGCCCCATCCTCTTCAGGTATCTTCGTTATTGAATGTCACTCTATTTCCTCAACCACCTGGGTACTTGATACTGGGTGTAGCTCACATATATGTAATGACATACAGGGGCTAAGGAATAGAAGAAGACTCGTCAAGGGAGAAGCGAATTTGCGAGTTGGAAATGGAGCAAAGATTGCTGCTGTTGCCATCGGAACATATTTGCTAAAGCTCCCTACTGGACTTGTCTTAGAGTTGGATAATTGTTATTTTGTTCCTTCGTTAATAAAGAACATTGTATCTAATTCATGCTTGAATGAAAAGGGTTATCATTTAACTTTTAGTAACAATTGTTGTTACATAACTTTAAATGGTGTTCTTTATGGGACCAGAACTTTGCGCAATGGTATCTACACGTTAGATTTATCCGGTCACATTTTCAATATCGAAGTTAGCAACAAACGTGCTCGAATAGATAATCAAATAGACTCCTATACGTGGCATTGTCGTCTTGGCCATATAAGTAAGAAACGCATGACCAAATTACACCGATGTGGAATTCTGGAATCATTTGAACCCGGTTCTTTGATACATGCGAATCATGCTTAAAAGGCAAGATAGCCAAATTACCCTTTTCCGGAAAAGGTAATCCAGTGGGAGAATTGCTTGGTCTAATACATACTGATGTATGTGGACCAATGTCAACTCTTGCACAAGGAGGCTATAGCTACTTCATTACCTTTATCGATGATCACTCATGATTCGGGTATGTGTTCTTAATGATGTGATGCCCGAAAATTCTCGAAACTAATTTTAGAAATATCTTAGAATTTATTCCGAATTTATGGATATTTTTATAGAATTTTTCCGTAAACGAAAGTGGCAAAAAGGGGTAAAAAGAGAAAAATGCGTAGGTGGGATTTAATCCCTTGACCTACGCTGTGAGAGGAGGAGGGGCGGACCAAGTGGACTTGGTTGCTTTTGTTGAAATTGATTAGCGGAAACAATAGATAAGGTAGAATTAGTTAAATTTTTTCCATAAGTATAAAAGGGAAACTTAGGGCTTTTTTATTCATTCTTTCCCTCACATCCTCTCTCCGCCGACTCCCTCTCTCCCTCTCGCGATTTTTTTCTTCCTCTCGCCCTCTCTCTCGCCCAAGACAAAGGAGAAGCCAAGGGAAGGTCTCAAGAGGCCCTATTCTCTACGAGAACTCTCGTAGACGCGAGGAGAACGCCAAGGAGCAAGAAGAACGTCGAAATTCGACGTTCCCTCGGGAATTTCAGATTTTATTCGTAAGGAAAACCTAGCGCAGGAGGTAAGTACTACTCACCTGCAGTAAGAGGCGGTTTTCCGCAAGAATTTTCCCTTCAAAGTTTTAAAAGAGATATTTACTTTTAGTTTAAGATTTCGCATGTGATCTTAGTTCATTATATGCTTATATATATTTGATAGAGTACCCTATGTGAGTGTAGGGTCTAAGAAATCTATAAGAAAAGAAAAGAAAGATAAAGAAAAAGAAAAGAGAAGGCCAAGGCCTTACGAAATCCCCAAAAGTCAAGACTTAGGGATTTGGGCACACAAGGTGTTCGATAAAATGCCAAGGCATTTAAAGATAAGAAAGAAAAGAGAGAAAAGCTATTTTATTTTCTAAGGCCAGTACCCGGCGTCCAAGGGCGTTGTTAAAGAAATCCAGGTGTCCAATTCCAAGGTCTTGGCCCTGGTAGACCAAGGTCTGCTCTATTAGGATTGGTGGCTCGCTACCCCAACCTTTTAGGGAACGCGCATAAGATGGTACTTACGTCTTAAGTGGATCCAAGTGAGTATTATTTTCAAGTATATGCTTTAGCAAAGTTTTTCTAAAGTTTAAGGAAATTTTCTAAAAGTAAAGAAATATTTAAAGTTAAAGAATTGCTAAAGTTTCAAGTTAAGCCAAGAAGAAAATGAGTTAAGACTTATTAATGCTTGAGTATGCATGTTTGGAGTTATACATGTTTTAGTGCTTCCTTTAAGTATAAAAGTATATACATGTTTTAGTGTTTCTTTTAAGCATAAAAGTATCTCATGTGATTTCACATTGTTTAAAAAGCATGCTTGCACATTTCGAGATTTTGTGAGCTAGATAGTACTTGCTAAGCTTTATGCTTATTAGTTGCATTTCCTCTTACTGCAGATAAAGGTAAAGGCAAGCAATTCTGAAGGAAGGCGACGAGGCGGTGCTGAGTGACGTGTGTATGGTGGCTGACCTTGGAGAGGTCCTTGGGACAAGATGAATAAAAGACTTAAAGTGCATTTGTTACAGATTCTTAGTTTAAGTTAAATCACCTAGAATTTATCCAAGTATTTGTGTTTAGATATTCTGCATGTCTTAAAACCACAAGTAAAGATTTCATGTCATTCTATTTAGTATACATACCCTTATGATTGTATTGGATGAGTCTGAGCATGAGTAGTTTTGAATATCGGTACTTTAATGGAGCTATTTGATGCATATGCCAAGATGTTGTTAGTCTCCTTTGAATTGAGTTTTATTGCTTTAAATATGCTTAGAAAAGTTACATTCATATTCCATAATGCTTCAGTAATGTTATAGAACCTTGTGTGATGAGTTTAAATGCATGACTATTAAAGTTAGAATATCATTCTTAGATAGATTTAAATATAAAAAAAAAAGTTAAAGAAAGTTCCGCATTTTTAGTCGTTGCATTGGAGTCAAGAAGTAGACAAAGTAACGGTCCATCTAAGGTAGAGAAGGCGGGTCGCTACAAATGAAACACAAATCTGAAGCTTTTGAGAAATTCAAAGAGTTCAGAAATGAAGTAGAGAAATAGCTTGGCAAAAGTATTAAGATACTTCGATCCGATCGGGATGGTGAATACTTAAGTCAAGAGATTCAAGATTATCTTAGGGACAATGGGATATTGTCTCAATGGACTCCGCCATATACACCACAGCATAATGGTGTATCTGAGAGGCGTAACCGAACCTTGATGGACATGGTTAGATCCATGATGAATCATGCAACTCTTCCAAAATCCTTTTGGGGCTATGCGCTCAAGACAGCTGTTTACTTGCTAAACAAAGTCCCGACCAAGGTAGTCTCTACTACTCCATATGAGACGTGGAATAGTAAGAAACCTCACTTAACTCACCTTAAGATATGGGGTTGTCCTGCTTATGTGAAGCGGACTGTATCAGACAAATTGGATGCTAAGTCTGATAAATGTCTATTTATTGGATACCCTAAGGAAACAAAGGGTTACCAATTCTATCATCCCTTGGAACAAAAAGTGTTTGTTTCAAGGCATGCTGTATTTTTGGAAAAAGAATTTCTTTTACAAGAAAACAGTGGGAGTAATATTGAACTTGAAGAAGTTCAAGAAACTCCAATAGACATTACAGAGACACCTAGTCTAGACCCACAACCAATAACTCATAATGATGAGCTATCAGTTGAACCTAAAACAACACCACTACTTCGTAGATCTGATAGGACACGCAATATTCCAGAGAGATATGGATTTCTCGTAAGTGAATCGAACGACGTGTTACTCGTTAGCGATGACGAACCTATCAGTTATGATGATGTTCTAAAAAGTTCAGAAAGGGACAAATGGCTTGAAGCCATAAAGTCGGAAATGGATTCCATGTACAAAAATCAAGTATGGGACTTGGTTAACCCACCTGAAGGGATTAAGCCCATAGGGTGCAAGTGGGTTTTCAAGAAGAAAACTGACATGGAAGGTAATGTTGTTACCTTTAAGGCTAGACTAGTAGCAAAAGGATATCGTCAGAAACAAGGAATTGATTATGACGAAACCTATTCGTCAGTAGCTATGCTTAAATCCATTCGGATGCTCCTCGCCATAGCAGCTCATTATGATTATGAGATATGGCAAATGGATGTGAAAACAGCTTTCCTTAATGGAAACCTGCTTGAGGATGTATACATGATACAACCTGAATGTTTCACATCGGTTGATAAAACCAAAATATGCAAGATTCGACGATCCATATATGGACTGAAGCAAGCATCCAGAAGCTGGAACATCCATTTTGATGAGACAATCAAAGAGTTTGATTTCTCATAAAATCCTGACGAACCTTGTGTGTACAAGAAGGTTAGTGGGAGTGCAGTCGTATTCCTAGTATTATATGTCGATGACATATTTCTTATAGGAAACGATATATCAGTCTTACAGTCGGTTAAAATTTGGTTGTCCAAAACTTTCTCCATGAAAGACCTGGGAGAAGCAACCTATATCCTTGGGATTAGAATCTATAGAGATAGATCAAAATGGTTGCTTGGTCTTTCGCAGTCTACATATATAGACCGAGTGCTAAAAGGTTTAGCATGTCGGAATCCAAGAAAGGTTACCTTCCCATCAGGCATGGGATCAACCTTTCAAAGTCTATGTGTCCGCGCATAGAAGACGAGAGGATTTGCATGAATAAGATTCCTTATGCATCCGCGATAGGATCTATCATGTATGCTATGTTATGTACTAGGCCCGATGTATCGTATGCTCTGAGCGTCACAAGCAGATACCAGTCTGATCCAGGAATGGATCATTGGGCGGCTGTCAAGACAATCCTTAAGTACTTAAGAAGAACTAAGGATGTGTTCCTAATATATGGAGAAGGAGATATGATAATACGTGGGTATACAGATGCCAGTTTCCAGACAAATAAGGATGACACCAAATCTCAGTCCGGATACGTATTTACTTTGAATGGAGGCGCAATAAGTTGGAAGAGTTCCAAACAAGACACCGTAGCGGATTCTACCACGGAAGCGGAATATATTGCAGCTTCGGAAGCAGCAAAGGAAGCAGTCTGGATCAAGAAGTTTATCTCAGAACTTGGTGTGGTTCCAACCATTGATGAAGCAGTGCCGGTTTACTGCGACAACAATGGAGCTATTGCACAAGCAAAGGAACCAAGGTCTCATCAGCGATCCAAACATGTGCTTCGCCGCTATCATCTGATCAGAGAGATTATAAGTAGGAATGATATACAAATTGAGAAAATTCCCACTGAAAGGAATTTAGCGGATCCTTTAATTAAGGCCTTGCCTCAAAGCAAGTTTGAGGGTCATGTTAGAGCCTATGGTATTGGATACCGTAGCGATTGGCATTAGGCCAAGTGGGAGTTTGTTAGTAATATGAGAGAAGTGTCCTAAGGCAATCGCCTTATGATTGTAATCATTTACTTTAATAAATGAATATTCACTATTTGAGTGTACATGTTTGTGTATTTGATTGAGATCTTAAACTCATTCACTGAATGTCCGCAATACAATTCATAGCATGAGAGAATTTGTGATGAATTCACAACTAGTGATTATCTCTACATGTGCAATTGTGAAGTATTGAAATTGTCCCTAGTCGATGAATTGATAAATACAGACACTATCAATTCTGTTGAGACTAGCATGGGTTATTCTCTAATCAGCTGATTCTCACTGGCTGGTGACATTGGGATGTCCGGAGATAAACATGAATGCTAGTTAAGGGAACTAGTTCATTGGAGTGACTGACTGTAAAACTTCATATGGTAATCTACATATAGATATGTCAATGAAGTTCTTACTGCAGCTTAAGTGCGATGTTCCTTTGACTTGCGGTGTTCAAGTCATCTTGGTCATGAAGACTTATACTTTGACATCTTAAGCAAGCAGCTCCAATGAGGTGTGGACCCACGATGATTGGGTATAAGCCGAAGTGCCCGAAGATGTTTGAACTGTTGGATCGAGAAAACCGATAGAGGGGGGGGGTGAATATCGGAAATCGTTTTTCGAAAAACTTAGAGCAAGTACGCAGCGGAAATTAAAAATCACAACACAGAGACACAGTTGATTTTACTTGGTTCGGAGCCTGTGTCGACTCCTACTCCAAGGCCCAAGGTCGTTGACCGTTTACTTTGGGCAATTCTATATACGGCGCAAATAGTTAACAAAATTTGATTACAAAATAAGTACAGTAAATAATAATAAAAAAAACACACTCTTCTTTACCGACGTCCGGAGTAGATCGACTTTTTCGGAGCAGCGGGACGTCGTCGGCTCGAGTTGGAAGGTTTCCGGAGCAAGGCGCGAGAGCAGAAGAGCTTTGAGACGTTGAATGAATTTGTTGTTTGAAGCCTTGGTCGAGGGCCCTTTATATAGGGCCTGGGGGCGCCCGGGACGTCGGGGGCGCCCCCCCACGTGGCATTTGATCTGGAAATGTCTCGGTTGCTTCTGATCTCTTCAATTTCGGGATCAGCTTTGACCGGGTCAAATTTCTATCTTCTTGGCTTCGAGGGGAGCTGCTTCGGTGGCTGTCATTGGGGGCGCCCGGAGCGCAGGGGGCGCCCGGGAGCATAGGGGCGCCCGGGAGTACGGGGGCGCCCGCAGGATATACTGTCGAAGCGTGCTTTTTACTTGTGTGTTTTGTGTTCACCTTGGGGGCGCCCGGAACACTTCGGGCGCCCTGGTCAGCTGTTGCCTCACTCCTTTGAGGCTCTCTGATCTGCAGACACTCGTTCCTTCGGTCCTGCATCCAGGGTTAGTCCAAAACACAACAAAACATTAAGTGGTTAGTTTATACAGCCTTAGCTGTCTTGGTTCTGACTTTGGGCCTCCCAAATGGAGCCCTAGGTCGAACCGACGCCTACTGTTCCCTCGACGGGGAACGCATCCTCACCTACTCCTCTCGGGAGAATTTACCTGATGCCAACTGTTCCTTTGGTTGGACTTTTGCCTGGTGGTCCTTTGCCAGGTCTTGGATACCGAGCTGTCCTTCACCCAGTGCCTAGCATTCTTTCGCTAGGGCTTCAGTTCCAAGCTGTCCTTCGCCTGGCGCCTAGCAGTCCTTCGCTAGGGCTTTGTATCCTAGCAGCCCTTCGCTAGGTGCCCAGCAGCCCTTCGCCAGGTCTTTGATGACTAGCAGCCCTTCGCTAGTTGCCTAGCAGTCCTTCGCTAGGACTTGATGACTAGCAGCCCTTCGCTAGTTGCCTAGCAATCCTTCGCTAGGACATGGTGACTAGCAGCCCTTCGCTAGTTGCCTAGCAGTCCTTCGCTAGGGCTTTTTCTGCACACTCAGTGAACAACGTTAGATCACAAATAGTACTTAACTTTGAATCCTTTGCCAATATCAAAACAAGGTTCGATATGGTGCTTTCTGCACCAACAATCTCCCCTTTTTGATTTATGGCAACACAATTCAAAGTTAAGTAAAAACATATAATATTTAAGCACGACAGTTAAAATTAATCAATTTGAGCAGAGTAAACAACCAATGTAGTTTTGACCTAAGAAATTTAGAAAAAAAATTTTTATTAACATACTGACTTTAACTTATTAACATACTTAACTTTGACTGACCTTTCCTCCCCCTTTGACATATATCAAAAACATACATGGGCGAACAAGGTATCTAATAGGGAGTTTTGAGTTTTACCAAAATAAATTTAAGTAAAGGAGTTTAAAAACATAGTTTTCAAGAAAAACTTTAAGTAATGGATTTCATAATTAAAAAAAATGATGTTCAAAGTAATAGATGTTTTGAAAATACATGAAGCTCCCCCTTAATGTTACAACTCTTCTCCTTATATTTTAGAGAAAGCTTGCAAAAACTTGCAACATAGTTTTTCAAAAAATCTTTACTTCGAGACATTTGTCAAAATTTTCAAAAAGTTTTTGCTCAGACAAATTTACTAAGAAAAAATTTTACTTAGAAAAAAAACATGTACTTAAAAACGTTTGAAAGATTTAGACATACTTAAAAAATTTGAAGCACTAGAAATACTTGAAAGCACTTGAAGTAGTTTGAAATTTTAACAGCACATAGCGCTTAAAAACAATTTGAAGTACTTAAAAATTTTGCTTTACTTTTTGAAAAAGAGATAAAAGTCTAAATGAAGAAAAAATTCCTTTCTCTCTTTCTTGCTCTTCCCCTGGAATATATTTTGAAGTAAGTTTGTGTATCAGAGCCTATGAGTTTTGAAAACATAAAAATATTTGTAGGCAAGTCTTTTGAGAAGATTCACGTGCTTAGAACATTATTGCCTTGAAAAGTATTAGTACTTTTGAAAACATTATATAGAAGTACTTTTAAAAGATAGTATGCCTTTTTGAAAATAGAGGTACTTTTGAAACAAAATGTTATGAGAAGAATGTTATGCATTTTGAAAACATAATATTTTACTTGACTAGGTTTCTTTTCCAGTCTGACACAATCCTAGAAACCCTTGTTAACTACAAGGACATTTTCCTAAGTGTCCTGGAAATTCTCAAGATTCAAGCAAATATTACTTCTAAAGGTATTTCAAAAATGATTTACTAAACCATATTTTTAAAGGCAAATTACTTGTATTTTCAAAAGAATTTTGAAAACTTAATGTATTAAAACATATTATTTTGAAATGTTCAATAATTCATTTAATTTAACCTCCCCCTAAATTTGATATAGTCCTCGGAAGCTTGTTGACCACAAGTATTCTTCCTCTAAGTCTTTAGGGTTCAGTTCGGATCAAAGGAATTTATCTAACAATTTCAAAACAAATAATTACCAAAAAAATATTTCAGAAATTCTTCTTTTGATTCAGACTCCCCCTAAATTTGACACATCCTAGGAGTCCTTGTAGATCATGAAGTGGACCTTCCTCTGTGTCTTTAGGGTTTATTAAAATCAAAAGAATAATTTTGAATAACCTTCTGAGTATGATAACTTTCAAGGAGATACATTTTTGAAAATAGTTTTCAAAAAATATTTTGAAATGATGATAATTTTCAAACAGATAGTAGTATACGAAGGTTTTTGAATCAATTTTTGAAAACCTTATCGACATGATAATAAGATTTAGAGCATAAGGTTTTTGAAAAACAATTTAATTTTTTGAAAAGTATTAAAAGAAACTCCCCCTGTATCTGACACAGTCTGACTTTTATCTAAGTTCTTTAAGAAACTTCAGTGTTGACCAGGTTTGACTATGTTGACTAGGGTTTGACTGTGTTCCCCAAGCTTGACTCAGTTGACTATGTTTTACCAATCAATAACTAAACCAAACAAGATTCTATTTAAAATGGGTCTATTTTAACATGAAATTCAATATTTTAAAAAAATAGAGATGAAAAGGAGGGTACAGTAAACTGAATTAACTTGAAAAATTTTGAATAACTTTTGCAAACCTTTTTATTTATTTAAAAGGATAGTGAATTATGCTTTTAGGTCCTAGATGTCTCACCCAGTTCTACATGATTAAGAATGTTAACCTTATGGGTTTTGTGAGACAAATTTAAATAGAAGTAAGGATTTTACTTTGAAGAGTCATGATTAATTTTGAAAAATTGAATCAACTTTGAAAACCATTTTAATGAATTTTAACTTTATTTTGGAAAAAGTAGTTGAGTCTAAGATCAATTGAAATTTGTGTAAGATTTGAATTTGACAAGAAGTAACTTGAATTTGAATTTCAAAAATTGGCTTCCAGGTCTTGGCGAGGCACTAGGCCTTCTTTGGTCGTAGCCTTATTGGATCATCAACCCTTTCCTAGACAAAGCCTTTTAGTGAAATTTCATCTTTAAAAATTACTTTTTGATAAATTCTGGTCTAACTAGTTTGGGTCTTGGATCGGTAGCTTCAGCTAGTTCCGCCAAGATGGCTTCCCTAACGTACTATCATCTCACCGCCACTCAATACTATGTTGTTCAAATTTCAGTTAAACTATTTTATCCTTAAACTAATCAATCCTAATTCAAAAAAAAAATAAAAATGAAATAAAAAGAAACATTCAATTAAAGCAAAAAAAATTATCTAAGTTACATCATAATCGTAATAATATTTTGGATTATCAAAAACAGCAATATTATGAATTTCTAACACATTAGCCTTATAAGATTCACTCATATTATTCATGGTAAATAATGGATTTTCAAATACTATAAATTTACCTTTTGATTCCCGGTTGGGAATCTCCCCCTTGATTTTAGCCATCTTTCTTTTGCTTGATTGTTTCTTTGGTATTTTGTAGCGGTCGCGAGCCAACCAGACCAGTTTCCAAGGATCCCTTCCTTCGTCGTCAGATTCTGAGTCTGAGTCGGACTCAGGTACAGGTTGAATCTTTTTCTTTGGTGGTTCTCTTGGGGTTTTCCCTGCAATAAAAACTATACCTTCCTCGACCATTGCAGTATCAACTTGATTATTTAACCTTAATTTAAAAGAAGATTTGAAATTGGTTACCATTTTTGTCTCAGTCAACTCGTCGTCTAATTCTGGTTCGTTTTCGTCGTCGGGTGTCGAGTCCGTCTCAGCTACTTGTTCTTGAGCTTCTAAGATCTCAACATCGGAGCTCTCTTCGTGTAGACTGTTTAGCTTTTCCCACATTTCTTTGGCACAGTTGAAGGATCCGACCCGCTTCAGTTCTTCTTTGGTCAGGCCACATTGTAAGATTACTGTTGCCCTGGCATCAGTCTCGATCTTCCTCAAAGTTGGTTCGTCCAATTTGTCCCAAGCGAGTGCTATCCCATCTTCTGTGGGGAATTTAAATCCCGTTTGGATTATCAACCAAAGATCCAGATTGGCCTTCAGGTGGGATTCCATTAGACTTCTCCAGGAGTTAAAATTTTCGCCAGAGAAGAGTGGTGGACGGGCACTATTCCATTCTTGGTTGGCCATTTAAAATGATCTCTTGCACACAAAAGAAACAACAGAAATGTACCAAGACTTGGTCTTGGATTAGTAGTGTGGGAGAAGAAAAAAAGTAGCCCCAAAAAAATTGCATGAATTTCGAGGCGAAATAATAATAAAATAATAAAAACAATTTATGATAAATTTTTGAAAATGATGATTTTGTCAATTCTGATTAATAATGAAAAAGTAAGATTTTAATGTTTGGGAAAAATTTTGCTCGAATTAAAGTAGCACGAATTTCGAGAAAAATATTAAAATAATAATAAAAAAATTTATGACAAATTTTCAAAAATTATTTGTTTTATCAATTCAGACTTATGGTGAAAATATAAAAATTCAAAATTGAAAAAGGAAATACTGATTGGTGGTTGCTGATTAACAATCCACCCACAGATATTATTTATTTGAAAATAAAAAGCGAGACTGATTGAGTGGTGTTGATTAACAAAAAGGAAAGAAATAAAATAAAAAATTTTGTAAATCTGAAAAACTCTCAAATTGGTGGTTGCACCAAATTTGAGCTTCCCCGCTCTGATACCACTTGTTGGATCGAGAAAACCGATAGAGGGGGGGTGAATATCGGAAATTGTTTTTCGGAAAACTTAGAGCAAGTACGCAGCGGAAATTAAAAATCACAATATAGAGACACAGTCGATTTTACTTGGTTCGGAGCCTGTGTCGACTCCTACTCCAAGGCCCACGGTCATTGACCGTTTACTTTGGGCAATTCTATATACGGCGTAAATAGTTTACAAAATTTGATTACAAAATAAGTGCAGTAAATAATAATAAAAAAAACACGCTCTTCTTTACCGACGTCCGGAGTAGATCGACTTTTTCGGAGCAGCGGGACGTCGTCGGCTCGAGTTGGAAGGTTTTCGGAGCAAGGCGCGAGAGCAGAAGAGCTTTGAGACGTTGAGATTTGTTGTTTGAAGCCTTGGTCGAGGTCCCTTTATATAGGGCCTGGGGGCGCCCGGGACGTCGGGGGCGCCCCCCCCACTTGGCATTTGATCCGGAAATGTCTCGGTCGCTTCTGATCTCTTCAATTTCGGGATCAGCTTTGACCGGGTCAAATTTCTATCTTCTTGGCTTCGAGGGGAGCTGCTTTGGTGGCTGTGACCGGGGGCGCTCGGTGCGCAGGGGGAGCCCGGGAGCATGGGGGCGCCCGGGAGCACGGGGGCGCCCGCAGGATATACTGTCGAAGCGTGCTTTTTTACTTGTGTGTTTTGTGTTCACCTTGGGGGCGCCCGGGACACTCCGGGCGCCCTGGTCAGCTGTTGCCTCACTCCTTTGAGGCTCTCTGATCTGCAGACACTCGTTCCTTCGGTCCTGCATCTAGGGTTAGTCCAAAACACAACAAAACATTAAGTGGTTAGTTTATACAGCCTTAGCTGTCTTGGTTCTGACTTTGGGCCTCCCAAATGGAGCCCTAGGTCGAACCGACGCCTACTGTTCCCTCGACGGGGAACGTGTCCTCACCTACTCCTCTCGGGAGAATTTACCTGATGCCAACCGTTCCTTTGGTTGGACTTTTGCCTGGCGGTCCTTTGCCAGGTCTTGGATACCGAGCTGTCCTTCGCCCAGTGCCTAGAATTCTTTCGCTAGAGCTTCAGTTCCAAGCTGTCCTTCGCCTGGCGCCTAGCAGTCCTTCGCTAGGTGCCCAGCAGCCCTTCGCCAGGTCTTTGAAGACTAGCAGCCCTTCGCTAGTTGCCTAGCAGTCCTTCGCTAGGACTTGATGACTAGCAGCCCTTCGCTAGTTGCCTAGCAGTCCTTCGCTAGGACATGGTGACTAGCAGCCCTTCGCTAGTTGCCTAGCAGTCCTTCGCTAGGGCTTTTTCTGCACACTCAGTGAACAATGTTAGATCACAAATAGTACTTAACTTTGAATCCTTTGCCAATATCAAAACAAGGTTCGATATGGTGCTTTCTGCACCAACATGAACAGCCTACAAAGGATTCATCACTCCTTGCGAGGGATGTATACCCAAGGCCTATCGTCGGATTATTACTCGAAGCCTCTGGCCAGAGCATCACATGATCAGAGTATGAATATCTCAGATACATGAGAGTAATTAGAATCCGTTGGACGAGAAAGACATTGCTTGGGCTAGGTGTGACGTAGTCAGCCTAGTGGGGACTGACACACATAGACCATGTCTTGAACCAAGTGGGTATAAGATGGTGAAGGGAATGAGGCACGATTCATTAGAGCTACTGAAGGGTTTCAGAATAATTTCTGAGGTCAACCGTTGATCTTTCGATTAATTGGGGATCATGATGTACTACTAGGTGTCACTCATGATCATTCTATAATTGGTTAATTATAGACGGCTAACATAAATCGAAAGCCTATTTAGTCACACGCACTACGAGTAATCCGAGGGATTTAAAACGAGTTAAAAATTGGAATTTCCGATCAAGAGAGATAAGTCGAATCTGAATTTTTTAGAGACGCATCAGAAGCATAAAATGGCTAAGTCTTTTGAAGACTTATTGGACGAATTAAATGAGTTTAATTCGTATAGTTTTAGCTTGGATTTGGCCGGCCAAAGAGGGTCCCCACCCTCTTTGTTTGGCCGGCCACAACAAAAGGGGAAAACTAAATTTTTGGTTCAAATTATAAAATAAACCGAGCGTGGTTTGTTTTATAAAATTATGGATAAAGAAATTTATATAAAGAAATTTATATAAAGAGATTTATTTTTCATGGAAATTAAAATGAACCATGGATTGGTTTATTTTATTTTATAAAATCAATAATAGATTGATTTACCATAATTTCTTTCCATAAGAAAAGGGAGACATGGTTGTTTTTATCATAAATTAAATTATGATAAAAACTTGGCATGATAGAATAATTCATAGAAAAATTTATATGATAAATTTCTTATGAAAATTTATTCCATAAAAAGGAGACTTGGCGATTGAGAGGCTACTATATAAAGGAACCAAGGCAAGTCTTGGAGATTAATCTAAGAGATCTAGAAATAAGCTCTCTCTCTCTCTCCTTCTCTCCCTCTCCCTCCTCTAGTGCCGCTGGCCCTAAAAGGAGGACCCCTTTGTTGCCGTGAGCTTCATCCACCAAGCAGCTGCCGAAGAAGAAGAAGAAGCAGGCGCAACTCCTTCCTTCCTCCCGGAATTTTGATTCCGTTCTTCGTTTGGTGGTTAGTTTTTCCATCTCTCTCTTGGTATTCTTGTCGTGCCTTTGGAGAATCTAGTAGTTCTTGTGGGCACGAAACTCGTGGCTTTGCGAAGTCATCCCGAAGAAAACTCGGCGTGGACGCGAATAGAGGCGGAGCTTCCAAGGGACGCTTACAGTTGGATCTCGTCCCTTCCTTCGAGTTACGTGAGATATTAAGTAAATTAGTTTACTTTCTGCAAAATTTTAATATATGATCATGTCTACACAATATAAGGTTGCATGCTTAGATGTGCGGTTAAATAATTTGGTAAATTATCTATGCTAAATCTTCCGCTGCACGTAATAAATTTTAAAATTACGAACCCGCATCCATGTCAACATGCACCCGGTCCCAACATTTCATACCTCCTACTTTCATGATAAATAGCATTAAAATGATAATAATTATTTCTAGCATGCATATTATCATGATTTAAATAAGTATCATTACCTAATGGTACCTTAGTCTTGATCTTGGAGGCTCCCCCTTGATTTGAGCTCCTACTCTTTGCCTTGGTCGGATCCTTCCCCTTTGGACATTGATTCCGATAATGTCCCTTTTGCTTGCATGAGAAGCACACAATGTGCTTCTTATCCTTCTTTACTTTGGGGCTGACTTCCTTTGGCTTTTCCTTGGTCTTGGGTGCCACTTGCACCTTCTTCTTGACCAATTTGGGATAATTACTCTTATAGTGTCCTTTTTCCCTACACTCAAAGCAAATGATATGATCTTTATTTTTACAAATTGAAATGTTTATACCTTTACTTGTAGGGGTGACACTTTCTTCCTCTTCATTGACATTGGAAAATGATGTTGAAACCTCTTCTTGTTCCGGCGTCAATGTCAAAATTTTCTCCTCTTCAACCCTTGAAGTGGAGGCTTCTTGAGCATCATCTTCAGATGTTGAGCACCTCTCAACTTCTGAATCTTCTTCCTCCGATGAATCTCCCTCTTCAGATTTGTCTTGAATTTGTACAGTGGAGGGATCTTCATAAAGCCTTGTCAATTTGCTCCAAAGCTCTTTGGCATCTTGAAACTCCCCAATTTTGTCCAAGATGGTTCTTGGCAATAGATTGACCAATAACTTCCGAATCTTCTTCCTCCGATGAATCTCCCTCTTCGGATTTGTCTTGAATTTGTACAGTGGAGGGATCTTCATGAAGCTTGCCAATTTGCTCCAAAGCTCTTTGACATCTTGAAATTCCCCAATTTTGTCCAAGATGGTGCTTGGCAATAGATTGACCAATAACTTGGTCACTTTGTCGTTGGTCTCGCATCTCTTGATTTGCTCCTCATTCCATTTTCTTTTCTTGAGGAGCTTTCCTTTGGTGCTTGTTGGAGCTTCAAAATCCTCCATTAGAGCAAACCATTGCTTTATCTCCATCATGAAGTAATTTTCAATCTTTGACTTCCAAAGATCGAAATTTGCCTTGTCGAATGGTGAAGGTGCCCGGATGTCGTAGCCGAACTCCATTTTTGAAGTTGAACCCTTGACGGGCCCAAACTATGTGTCACAAAAGTAGGCCTCAAATTTAAAATTTATAAATGAATAACTGGAAACCCTTTTACAAGCAAAAATATAAGAATGTAGCAAAGGGGCCACAGGTCGTATTTTTCACGGGGATAGTTGTCGTGTTTGATTCAAACTTGTAGCTATGTGTCGTTTTTGGGGTTTCGAATAAGTAATGGGATTTTGGTTTTTTAATTGAAAATGAAAATGAAATGGAAGTAAAAAAAAGTGAGCAATGGAACTAACCGAAAAGATGGCACTAAAAACTCAATTAATGGAAGCTTAAGTAAACACTTACCAAATTTTTTTATATGGGAAATCGTTTTCTGTTTGCAACAAACCAAAAGAAATGCCAAGCAATGAAGTAAAGAAAAACAGTGATAGGATTTTCGGCAACAAACAAGGTTGCAACAAATCAATGCAAAGGAGATTTCGAATTTGAACAAGTAATGAACTCAACTCAACTAAGAAGTTTTTAAAGCCAACTAAAACAGATGAAAATTCAGACTATCTAAAGAAGATATCAATGGATTCCAAAAGCTATCTTATACCAAAAGACAAGCAATTAATTGATTCAAACTAGTGCCTAAAACAGTTTGGCACGTAAGCTGAAAATTTGTGCAAAAGCTACTGTTTTGTGCCAAAAACTACTTCCAACTATTCAGCCTTGAAAATTTATTGATCAAGCTTGGAAAGAGCTGCTACAATTGCAGAGCTATATAGGGATAAGAAGACTTTTCAGATCTGAAATAAACACATCCGAAATTAACAGAATTTCAAGTTACCTAATTGCAGAAATCAAGAGTTGAATTTGCGGAGCAACTAAGCTTCAGTACTAACAAGCAACTGATATTGCGTTTACCCAACTAATTACAAGAAACAATTCAGAAACTAACTAATCTAGCTAATATGAAAATGCAACCCTAAAGACTTGATGCGCAGAGTCAAGATGCAGAAATTTCAGAAATTCTGGACAGAATTGGAGTAGATTAACTAGTTGGAATGCAAAACAATTTAGCAACTAAGAACACTGCTTAAAACTAACTTAAGGAACAATGAATCTAGTGATTTCTGGATTTGATTGTCAATTCAAATGCAAACTGCAGCAAAAACAGGTTGAAGAATTCAGAATTTACTTGGCACGCTAACAACACAATTGGCACGCAACTAATAGAACTAAACTAAACTGAAATTTGAGCTATTCATTCACTAAACAAGTGTCTCGATTACTCTACTTGCCGAATTGAAACTAACTTACAGCTAAGAGCTTAAAATTCGAAAAACTCAGTAACTACAACAGATTTCAGAACAGAACAGTGCAGTAATGGACAGAACACAAAAACTACAGCTAAAACAGAAATTAAACCAATAAATCTACTCCTCGATTCCTTCCAAAGCTCGGATACTCTTTGGTTGTCAAGCAAAGGAGAGCCTCAGACCCGTAAGCTCAGCAAATCATGGGGAAAAACTCATCAGCGATTGAAAACAGCTCAAACTGCCCATTTCTGAATTTTCTAAACGATTTCTTCCTTGCAGCTGTGTCTGCGTGCGTGGATGGGTGGATGATGGTCCAAGCTACTCAGGGAACCCCTCTGGATAGCTCGGATGGAAGGTGTTGAAGCACAGCTGATCCGACGGTACCAAACTGACAGAGCTGTAGAAACCTCTCACAAACTCTGTTCTTGGGCAATTTCGATCCGGAAACAAATCTGATGAACTCCCCAACGATCTAGCACACGAACTCAGTAAGGAAACGAGTGGTCGCGCCAACCGATTGAAGAAAACTCTAAGCGAGATGAAGAACTCGATGAAGAAGGTGACTGCGGCGAAGAACTCTGAAGACGCGACAAAGCTTGCTGCGCAGGAAAATTTCCTTAAATAATAACCAGTGGACGGCTCAGATCTGTTTGCTTCAATCCAACGGCTGATTTTCATCTGATTTGAGCCAAACTTTGATGATGGTGATCTGAGGTCAGGATCTACCTCGTGGTAGCTCGGATCCTCCAGATATGCAACGGACGGTCCAGATCAACTCTATCTGTGATTGGACGCTCTAGAGCCCTCCAAGCTTGATCCAACGGTTGATTGAGCTCTGATTGTGGTGAAACCTTCAGATCTTGATCAGGGTGCTTGATCAACCCTAGCCCTAGCTCGGATGGCTTCAGATCATCCCGGATGGCTCAGATCTAGCCGCTTTCTAATCGAACGGCCCAGATTTAATCGTGATCTTGATAATCTGATCCGGGTCGCTTCCGACTCGAGTTTGACCCAATATGCTCTAGGTCCAGGAACCTTTCATGCCTACAAAAAATAAATCAAGAATTTAGTGGCCAATTAACTCAAATATGTGTAATTTTGCATTTAAGTCCAAAATATGAATAAGTTCTAAAACCTAGGCAATTTCACAATTTTGGCAATAAAAACATAGATCAAATAGGGATTTAAGCAACTCAAATGATCAATAAAATGGAATCTATCAACTCCCCCACACTTAGCCTTGAGCGTCTCGCGAAAACAGTAAATTTGTATCCCCTAGATTTTCTTAAGCATAATTAGAAACAAATGAAAAGAAATTACCTAGGGTTGCCAATTCTCATAAATCTAAGCTCTATGGATTACTATCTTGTCCTTAAATCAACAACTTGGCCTTTCATCTATCATGAGTCATTGAGATGAATTTGAATCTCTAGCCTTTCCAGGAAAATAGTGGTGGCTCTCTCCTTAAATTCTAAGTTGCTAATGGAAGTGGAGCTCACTCAAACACACATGCTTCTTGCACTACCATAAGCTTGCTTATTATCTACTCTCTACCATTTATCATGATAGGATCAACATCTACAAAAACAATTGAAAGACATAGAAAATGATAAGAAATAGAGTAAAAGCTAAGAAAATGGAAAATTGGATAAAGTGGAAGACTTGAGTGCTTGGGGATATTTTTGATACTCTTTGCTCTCCATGCAGTCCCCTAATGATCTTCAATAGTGTTGTGAAGTAAACTCTTGCCTTGCACTTCCAAAATTCAATAAAAATCCCTTACTAGTCCCTTTGTGCCAATTGCCTACCTTGCGTGCCAAATTCCTTTCTTCATTCTCTTTTTTTTTCTTTGTTCTCATTCGGTTCAGTCATGCTGTGCCCAATTCTACATCAGAATCAATTCTAACCCCTACTAATGCCGTGAGCTTCCAAGGAATACCACTTGCTCAATTTTTTTCTTCTTATCTTTAGCTGCATTTTTTTTTTCTGTTTCATGGTTCGATTTCCACTCCATGCAGCTGATTTCAGAACTTGCCATTCTTCTATTGCTCCTCAACAGTTAGCAACCAAAGTTTGTATCAGCAACACTTAATTTGGACAGATTTTTCCAGCATTGTTTTCAGATCTGTCCAGTTCACAACAATTCTCTGTTTTGGCACTGATTTCTGCATTTGATCTGATTTTTCCAGCTGTGTTCAGCTTCTGATTTGTCATGAATAGATCATCCACACAGCAGCATTTTCTCTTTTCTGATCAGCATTGGATGAAATCAATGCTGAGTTCATTAATTCATACCCGAGGAACCCAAGTTCAGCCCTTGCAATGCAGTCCAAAATTTTTTAGTTTCAGCTTTTTGATCAGCCTTTGTGCAGAAATTTCGATTTTGTACAGCTGAGATTCAGCTTCTAACATGTTGTTTCTGATTTGATTAGCTTCCATAACCCCTGATCCAAACTTTGCTGACCAAATCAAGCTTCACAAAATTTTTTTCTGGCACAGATTTTACTTTCCTAGACTTTGGCCCAGATTTTCTACCTTGTGTGCCATTTTTTTCCTTGCAGATTTTTTTTTTCTTTTCAGCTGTTTATCAGTCCTCACTCAGCTTCCATTCGATCAAGTTTAATGTTCCAAGATTCCCCAAAAACTCAGCTATCAAATGCTCTTCCTCCTTTTAATGGTTTCGGCAATTTAATGAAACTAATCTGCTGCCCCTTTTCTGAACTTCTGATTTCTGGTCAACAATTCAGCAGCTCCAAGTTGAGTTGTTCAGCATGCAACCCCTTCCCACAGCAGGGTGAACTTTAGCACAGCAGTTTCATCATTTCAACAGCTCAAAGTAGAAATATCTCAGCTTCAATTCAGCTTCTTCTCAAATTCCATTAGCCTCCAAATTCCATTTTTGTGCAGCTTTGTTCAGCCTCTGATCAGCTTCTGATTAGCCTCCAAATTCCAGCTCTCGGCACAGCAGTATCAGGCCCTCCCTTGCTTCAATTCAGAATTTCTTCAGCCTCTTTTCAGTCTTCCAGAATTTCTGCAATTGTCCCGCTGCAATTCAGCTCAGATTTTAGCTTTTTAACAGCTTCTATGCAGCTGCAATTCTCTGCAATTCAGATTGGCAGTTTCAGCATTTTCCAGAATTTGGTCAGCTCACAAACTTCTGATCTGGGACTGCTTCAAATCAGATTAAACAGCCTTCAATTCAGACTTAAACACAGCAAGTTAACTTCTAGAAATTGGAATTCGGCCATGGCACAGATTGTCTTCAAATGTGATACACTGATTTTTTTTCTTTTTAGCATGGCACAGATTTTCAAATTTTTTCCATTGATTGCCACTTGAATCTTCAAAGTGTAGTAAAGAATCTAAATCTCCATTTGCTTCCACCTCTCTTGCTCATTCTTGGCACCAAACATCACTCAAACTCATCTTTGGCACATGAAAATTTTTTTTCGAGTTGAAATGCATCATTGATGAAAATTGCTTCCAAATCACCAATCACTTTGATGAAAATTGCTTCCAAATCACCAATCACTCCCCCACACTTAATTGTTTGTCCGTCTCGGGCAAAATAGCATCAAGAAAACATCCCAAGCAAACAAATCCATAGAAAAAAAATTAGGGTTAAGATTAGCAATAAGGAAAGGTAAATAGAATAGAATAGGCAAATTGATGTGGAAAGGTGAATAAAATGATTAGTCCCTATAGATGTGATCCAATCATTGAAATATGATTTTGAAAGAACCTAAGCAAGTTCTAGAATACAGTAACATATGTGTATCACAAAATAAGGCTAATCTCACTAGGTAAAAATCATTCATCTCAATTCTTCAATCAAGAATCTAAAGCATAATCGTACTCAAGTATCCAAGACTTCATCCATGAACTCAAATCCTAAGTTTTGGCAACCAAATTTAATTTATTTTCAAAAGACTCTAACATGGCATGAAGAAAATCTAAAGGGATGCATTTATTTCTACTCATGTAAGGAAAAGTGCTAAAAGTATAAGAAATGATATTTACAATGATTCTATTTATTCATGTCATGTATCTTAAGCATTTATTTCCTAGAACCATGAAAATGTACTAAGTGAGAAGACATGGTATTTACACTGAAGAATTTATTTGAAACTTAAAAGTATTTACTTGAGAAGACTTCTTGCTCACGCAAACTTGAAGTTATTTTTGCAAAAAGTAAGGAATGGTATATACAAAGAAAAATGAATGCAAAATTTAGTGAACTCCCCTTTCACTTTGGGTAGATAGCGTCCTCAATGTACACATCCTCCACCTCTAGCTCCTTTAGTTCTTCAAGATACCTCTTGAGCCGGTGGCCATTAACTTTCCACACCAATCCATTAGCTTCGTCCCTAATTTCAAAAACTCCATAGGGAAAAATATTAGTTATAATGAATGGACCTTCCCACCTTGATCTCAACTTACCTCTTATCAATTTCAATCTTGACTTGTATAATAGCACTTTGTCACCAATTTGAAATTCTTTGTCCACAATGTGCTTGTCATGAAATTTCTTAGTCTTCTCCTTGTAGATCCTTGAATTCTCAAATGCTTCCAACCGGATTTCTTCAAGTTCTTGAAGTTGTAACTTCCTTTCTTCTCCCACCTTAGTAGCATCAAAATTGCAAGCTTTAACTGCCCAGTACGCCTTATGCTCAATCTCTACAGGTAAGTGGCATGATTTCCCATACACAAGTCTATAAGGTGACATTCCAATGGGTGTCTTGTAAGCGGTGCGATATGCCCATAAAGCATCTTCAAGCCTTTTACTCCAATCCTTCCTATGAGGTCCCACGGTTTTTTCCAATATGGATTTGACTTCTCTATTCGACACCTCGGCTTGTCCATTTGTTTGGGGGTGATAAGCAGTAGAAACTTTATGTAATACCCCGTACTTATTAAGAAGAGCCTTCATGTGCTTATTGCAAAAGTGGGATCCTTGGTCACTTATGATAGCTCTTGGAATACCAAACCTGCAAAAAATGTTTGACCTGACAAAACTAACAACCACAGATGAATCATCAGTCCTGGTGGGAATGGCCTCCACCCATTTGGAAACATAATCAACAGCTAAAAGAATGTACAAGAATCCAAAAGAAGCAGGAAATGGTCCCATAAAATCTATACCCCACACATCAAATATCTCACAAAATAAAATAGCTTGTTGAGGCATTTCATTTCTAGCACTTATGTTTCCTGTTCTTTGACATCTATCACAACATGTACAAAATCTATATGAATCTCTAAACAGGGTGGGCCAGTACAATCCACATTCTAAAATTTTTCTAGCAGTCCTTTGTGGTCCAAAATGCCCACCACATGCTGAAGAATGGCAAAAAGTGAGTACAGAATGAAACTCATGATTTGGTACACATCTCCTAATGATTTGATCACTACAAAATTTCCACAAGTAAGGATCATCCCACACATAATATTTTGCATCACTTTTGAATTTATCCTTTTGAGCTTTCGAAAAGTGTGTGGGAAAAACATGAGCTACAAGAAAATTCACTAAGTCTGCATACCAGGGTGACTCACCATGCATCTGTAAAAGCTGCTCATCTCTGAAATCATCATCTATGGCCGTGGGATCTCCATCTCCCTCCAATCTGCTCAAATGGTCCGCTACTAAATTCTCCTTGCCACTCCTGTCCGTATCTCCAAGTCAAACTCCTGTAGTAGTAGCATCCATCTAATAAGCCTTGGCTTCGCATCTGGTTTCTTCAGGAGGTACTTCAATGCTGCATGATCAGAAAACACAACAACATGAGAACACAATAAATATGATCTGAATCTATCTAAGGCAAAAACAATGGAAAGAAGCTCCTTTTCAGTCGTGGTGTAGTTGGCTTGGGCGGCATCTAGGGTTTTGGAGGCATAAGAAATGACATGTGGTGCTCCATCTACCCTCTGTGCTAATACAGCTCCCACTGCAAAATTAGAAGCATCACACATTAATTCAAAAGGTAAAGACCAGTCAGGTGATGTAATAATAGGAGCTGAGGTAAGAGCCTCCCTGAGCCTATGAAAAGCTTCCTTGCATTTTTCATCAAAATGGAACTCAACATCTTTCTGCAGAAGTCGTGTCAAGGGCCGAGCAATCAAGCTAAAGTCTCTAATAAATCTGCGGTAAAATCCTGCATGTCCAAGAAAAGCTCGAATATCCCGTACGCATACGGGGTAAGATAAAGAAGAAATAACACTGATTTTAGCAGGATCTACCTCAATACCTTTCTGAGAGACTATGTGTCCAAGTACTATCCCATGCTCTACCATAAAGTGGCATTTCTCAAAATTCAAAACAAGGTTAGTTTCAATGCAACGATGTAGAACCCTAGACAAGTTATTCAGACATGAATCAAAAGACGTGCCATAAACTGAAAAATCATCCATAAATACCTCCATGCAGTCCTCTAGCAACTCACCGAATATACTCACCATACATCTCTGAAAAGTACCGGGTGCGTTGCAGAGTCCGAAAGGCATACGTCTGTAGGCGAATGTACCAAAGGGGCAAGTGAAGGTGGTC
This sequence comes from Boesenbergia rotunda, assembly GCA_024364735.1. NCBI lineage: Eukaryota > Viridiplantae > Streptophyta > Magnoliopsida > Zingiberales > Zingiberaceae > Boesenbergia > Boesenbergia rotunda. Next base: position 135,816 of record JAGFNQ010002437.1, read on the forward strand.
TTCTCCTGGTCCTTTGGATCTATGCAAATCTGAAAATAGCCTGAAAATCCGTCCAAGAAACAGTAGTGTGACTTCCCTGCCAGTCTCTCAAGCATCTGATCAATGAATGGTAGAGGGAAGTGATCTTTCCTTGTGACCTTGTTGAGTTTCCTGTAATCAATGCAGACTCTCCAGGAATTCTTGACTCTGGTGGGTACTAATTCATTACTTTCATCTGCCACCACGGTCACTCCAGATTTCTTAGGCACCACATGAATAGGGCTAACCCACTGACTGTCAGAAATAGGGTAAATAATCCTGCCTGTAGAAGTCTAGTCACCTCTTTCTTTACAACATCCAATATAAGTGGGTTGAGCCTCCTTTGTGGTTGCCTCACAGGTTTGACATTTTCCTCTAAAAAGATCCTGTGCATGCAGATAGCTGGGCTGATACCTGGTATGTCTGATAGTGTCCACCCAATTGCCTTTTTGTAGTGCCTCAGGACTTGCAATAATTTCTCTTCTTGTTCTGACTCCAAATGCTGTGCAATAATAACAGGAAAAGTCTGCTCCTCACCTAAGTATGCATACTTTAAGTGACCTGGTAATGGCTTCAATTCACTCTGGTCCTCTTCAGTAGAAATAAGTGGTCCCTGGGGCTTAATGCAATCCCCTACACTCTGAATATCAGTAAAAATAGGTGATCCTTGGGGCTCTGTGCAATCCCCTACACCTAGAAAAATGTCACCAGCTGGAAGTGTGTCTGAAATGTCTTCTGTAAAATCCTCAGTATCAGCCTCCTCTGAATCTGTAGCTCCTCCAGAAAAATCCTCTAGAAATCCCTCAGTCTCCAACTCAGTCTGCGCCAGCTCCTCTAGAATGTCCATGCTCATGATAGAGTGGTCCTCTCTTGGATGCTTCATAGTATCAAAAAGGCTGAACTGTACCACCGTATCTCCTATCTCCATAGAAAGTGTCCCGGCATATACATCAATCTTCGTTCTGGCCGTCTTCAGAAAAGGCCTGCCTAAGATCAGTGGAGAACGGTGTGCCAAGTAATCTCCCTCCATATCCAAAATATAAAAATCAGCAGGAAATATAAGCTCCTTTACCTTCACCAAGACATCTTCAATCATACCTGCTGGGTGGGTCTGACTCCTATCTGCTAGCTGTATCACCACCCCAGTGGGCTGTAGAGGGCCTATGCCAAGCATCTGAAAAACTGACTTGGGCATCACATTTATTGAAGCTCCTAGATCTAACATGGCGTCGTGGAAAATGGTGCTCCCTATCTCACAAGAAACAGTGAATACCCCTGGATCTTCACACTTCTGAGGAATAGTGTGGATAAGTGCTGAGATGTTCTTCCCAAAGCTGACCAATTCATTTTCCTTGAGTCTCTTTTTATGAATACAAAGATCCTTCAAAAACTTAGCATATTTGGGAATCTGCTTGATCATGGTCAACAAAGGTACATTGATCTCTACCTTGCTAAATAGCTCCACTAACTCATTGAATTCCTTGGCTTTCTCTTCCTCTACTTGCTTCTTGGCATGTGTTCTCTGCTGTGGAAAGGGTAAAGGTACCCTAAAATCATCAACTTTGGCCGGAAATGGAGCTGCTGAATTCTGCTGTGCTGTCCCCTGCGTAGCAGCTGCTGTCCCATGTGTCTCGGCACTGTTTTCTTCTCTGATTTCCACCAAATTTGGAGGGTTGCTTGAGGATTGAGTTGGGAACGGGCTAGGGTTGGAATCAGCCGAATTTGAACTCATTTCAGTGTGGTTTTGGGCCGGAATTTGAGTGCTGTCCGGTTGCCTGAAAATTCTGCTCTTGGACTCTTCGGTGATGTTGTAACCTTCCCACTTCTCAAAGTTATAGCACTCACATTCCCTTTGGGATTAGGAACGGTTTGGGAAGGGAGTTGGCTTGATCCTTGAGCTTGATTTTGGTTAATTCCACTAGCCAATTGCCCTAATTGCCTCTCAACGTTTTGTTGTATTGTTGTTGATGTTGTTGTTGTTGAAGACTTGTTGTTTTGTTGTTGTTGAGCTTGTTGTTGCTCATCATCTGTTGAACTGTCTCCCTCGTTGGAGCATTTCCTCCACTTGAGCTCCCAAACCTCCTTGGTAGAATAGTTCTGCTTGACCTTGAAAGATGAAGTTAGTGGCTGAAATTGTGGAGCTTGCTGATTCTATTGAAAACATGCTGTTGGGGCTGATTAAAGAACTGATTAGAGGGTTGATTTGCTGGGAAATTTTGCTGGGGTGTACCTTGAAAATCTGATTTGGAGCTGGAAAATTAGTGGCGAGGGCTGAAAATTCTGCCTTGAAACCCTTGATTGTAGGGCTTGAAAACTGATTCATGGGCTGTGATGGTTGAAATTCGATTGGTTTTGAGCTGGAAAAGCTGGGAATGAGTGAAAGCCCTGCTGCCCTTGGTAAGGTTGCTGAAATTGAGGTTCAAATGGTTGAAATTGTTGCTGAAAATGTTGAGAAGTAGGCTGAAATGAAGGTTGAAAACTTGAGTTTGATGGCTGAAATTGTTGCTGCGTGTTCTGAATTGGTTGGGTCTGCTGTAAGTTTGGTTGGGGCTGCTGTGATGACTGAGTTTGAGGCTCTTGTTGGCAGAACGCATTCCCATACCTCAGTTAGGATGATTCCTCCAACCGGGGTTATAGGTAGAGGAATATGGATTGTTTCTTGCTGGAAATTGTCCTCTCACTAATGCAGCTACCGTCTCGTCCTGTTGGAGATTGGGGCATGAGTCTGAAGTGTGCTCTTGACTAGAACAAATGCCACACACACTTGTAATTTGAGTAGAGGGTGGAGGTACTGAAGGAGTAGAACTAAGTCTGTCCACTTTCAAATCTATTTTCTTCAAAGCTGAGGTGAGCTCCATCAATGCATTCTGAACCTCCTTGTTATCAGTGGGAACTGCCTGAACTTCACCCACTCCTCTGGTGCTCAAGGCTCTGCCTCCAAATTGTTGGGAATTCTCAGCCATATTAGAAATTAACTCCCTAGCTTGCTGTGGTGTTTTGTTGACCAAGGCCCCTCCAGATGCAGCATCTATAAGGACTCTATCAGTCTGCAGCAGTCCTTCATAAAAATATTGAATCAATAATTGCTCACTGATTTGATGCTGGGGGCAACTTGAACACAACTTGTTAAATCTTTCCCAATAATCATACAGTGTCTCGCCCACCACTTGCTGAATCCCACAGATACTCTTTCTGATTATAGCTGTGCGGGAAGCTGGGAAATACTTCTCCAAAAATGCCTTCTTCATGGCGATCCAACTAGACACATGTCCTGTAGGCAGATAATAGAACCAGTCCTTGGCTGCTCCTGTCAATGTGAAGGGAAAAGCTCTCAGCTTGATGTCTTCTTCAGAAATGCCCTGAGGCTTCATAGTAGAGCACACCACATGGAATTCGTGCAAGTGTCTGTTTGGATCCTCCCCAGATAGACCCTGAAATTTTGGCAACAAATTAATAAGCCCAGATCTTAACTCAAAACTTTCTCCTAGCTCTGGATATGCTATGCTGGAGTACTGAAATGCAGCGTCAGGTGCTGCGAGCTCCTTCATGGTTCTCTGGTGGTCTGCCATGTCAATGCCTGAGTGAGTGCTGATAATCTGAAGAGGAGGGATATCTGCAGTCTCAGAAAGAATAGCCTGGCTCCTCCTGACTCTGAAAGTCCTTTCAATCTCAGGATCGAAATCTTCTAATTCAGCACCTAGAGACCTGGTCATAAAAACAAAACAAATCGCAGTAAAAGTGGATAAAAAGATAAAACAAATAAAATCAAATCAAAAGATATGACAATAATCACAGAAACAAATCAAGAATGATATGAAATAAGTGCACAAGAAAAAATAAAACAAGTCAACTAACAGTTCCCCGGCAACGGCGCCAAAAATTTGACGGACCCAAAATGACTGTCACGAAAGTGGGTCTCAAATTTAGAAATTTATAAAGTGCTGGAAACCCTTTTACAAGCAAAAATATAAGAATGTAGCAAAGGGGCCACAGGTCGTATTTTTCACGGGGATAGTTGTCGTGTTTGATTCAAACTTGTAGCTATGTGTCGTTTTTGGGGTTTCGAATAAGTAATGGGATTTTGGTTTTTTAATTGAAAATGAAAATGAAATGGAAGTAAAAGAAAGTGAGCAATGGAACTAACCGAAAAGATGGCACTAACAACTCAATTAATGGAAGCTTAAGTAAACACTTACCAAATTTTTTATATGGGAAATCGTTTTCTGTTTGCAACAAACCAAAAGAAATGCCAAGCAATGAAGTAAAGAAAAACAGTGATAGGATTTTCGGCAACAAACAAGGCTGCAACAAATCAATGCAAAGGAGATTTCGAATTTGAACAAGTAATGAACTCAACTCAACTAAGAAGTTTTTAAAGCCAACTAAAACAGATGAAAATTCAGACTATCTAAAGAAGATATCAATGGATTCCAAAAGCTATCTTATACCAAAAGACAAGCAATTAATTGATTCAAACTAGTGCCTAAAACAGTTTGGCACGTAAGCTGAAAATTTGTGCAAAAGCTACTGTTTTGTGCCAAAAACTACTTCCAACTATTCAGCCTTGAAAACTTATTGATCAAGCTTGGAAAGAGCTGCTACAATTGCAGAGCTATATAGGGATAAGAAGACTTTTCAGATCTGAAATAAACACATCCGAAATTAACAGAATTTCAAGTTACCTAATTGCAGAAATCAAGAGTTGAATTTGCGGAGCAACTAAGCTTCAGTACTAACAAGCAACTGATATTGCGTTTACCCAACTAATTACAAGAAACAATTCAGAAACTAACTAATCTAGCTAATATGAAAATGCAACCCTAAAGACTTGATGCGCAGAGTCAAGATGCAGAAATTTCAGAAATTCTGGACAGAATTGGAGTAGATTAACTAGTTGGAATGCAAAACAATTTAGCAACTAAGAACACTGCTTAAAACTAACTTAAGGAACAATGAATCTAGTGATTTCTGGATTTGATTGTCAATTCAAATGCAAACTGCAGCAAAAACAGGTTGAAGAATTCAGAATTTACTTGGCACGCTAGCTAAACAATTGGCACGCAACTAATAGAACTAAACTAAACTGAAATTTGAGCTATTCATTCACTAAACAAGTGTCTCGATTACTCTACTTGCCGAATTGAAACTAACTTACAGCTAAGAGCTTAAAATTCGAAAAACTCAGTAACTACAACAGATTTCAGAACAGAACAGTGCAGTAATGGACAGAACACAAAAACTACAGCTAAAACAGAAATTAAACCAATAAATCTACTCCTCGATTCCTTCCAAAGCTCGGATACTCTTTGGTTGTCAAGCAAAGGAGAGCCTCGGACCCGCAAGCTCAGCAAATCATGGGGAAAAACTCATCAGCGATTGAAAACAGCTCAAACTGCCCATTTCTGAATTTTCTAAACGATTTCTTCCTTGCAGCTGTGTCTGCGTGCGTGGATGGGTGGATGATGGTCCAAGCTACTCAGGGAACCCCTCTGGATAGCTCGGATGGAAGGTGTTGAAGCACAGCTGATCCGACGGTACCAAACTGACAGAGCTGTAGAAACCTCTCACAAACTCTGTTCTTGGGCAATTTCGATCCGGAAACAAATCTGATGAACTCCCCAACGATCTAGCACACGAACTCAGTAAGGAAACGAGTGGTCGCGCCAACCGATTGAAGAAAACTCTAAGCGAGATGAAGAACTCGATGAAGAAGGTGACTGCGGCGAAGAACTCTGAAGACGCGACAAAGCTTGCTGCGCAGGAAAATTTCCTTAAATAATAACCAGTGGACGGCTCAGATCTGTTTGCTTCAATCCAACGGCTGATTTTCATCTGATTTGAGCCAAACTTTGATGATGGTGATCTGAGGTCAGGATCTATCTCGTGGTAGCTCGGATCCTCCAGATATGCAACGGACGGTCCAGATCAACTCTATCTGTGATTGGACGCTCTAGAGCCCTCCAAGCTTGATCCAACGGTTGATTGAGCTCTGATTGTGGTGAAACCTTCAGATCTTGATCAGGGTGCTTGATCAACCCTAGCCCTAGCTCGGATGGCTTCAGATCATCCCGGATGGCTCAGATCTAGCCGCTTTCTAATCGAACGGCCCAGATTTAATCGTGATCATGATAATCTGATCCGGGTCGCTTCCGACTCGAGTTTGACCCAATATGCTCTAGGTCCAGGAACCTTTCATGCCTACAAAAAATAAATCAAGAATTTAGTGGCCAATTAACTCAAATATGTGTAATTTTGCATTTAAGTCCAAAATATGAATAAGTTCTAAAACCTAGGCAATTTCACAATTTTGGCAATAAAAACATAGATCAAATAGGGATTTAAGCAACTCAAATGATCAATAAAATGGAATCTATCAACCCTCTTGATGATGACTTCTTGAAATTAGGGTTTCTTCCAACTTATTTTCTTCCTCTAGCTCTTGCCCTCTTGGCGATGAGTCCAAAGAAGAGCATCCTCGCTCTGATACCACTTGTTGAGACCGGTAGACGAGCTAGAGGGGGGGTGATTAGCTCCGATTTTCTCCGTGATGATTTGTCACGGCGGAAGACTTGAGCAAACACTAACACTAAGAATTTACTTGGTATCCACCCCGAACGGGTGACTAATCCAAGGATCCACTCTCCTCACTCTCTCACACACTATGAAAGATCTCCTTCTTGAGGTGGAGAAACCTCTTATAAGTTTCCAATAAGATACAACAAGAATCTAAGCAAATACAAAATGAAATCTTACAAGATTTACAATGATAAGCTCAAGCTTTGCTTTCCTTACTATCTTCAAGCTTGTGATTGCCTCTAGAACCTTGGAAATGCAGCAGCAATATCCTCCAAGGCTTCCCTTGAAATGACACATTTGAAGGAGAAGAAGGGGAGAAGAGTTGTGGCTCAAAACCAGCGTGAAAACCCTTATACCCGACGCCTAGGGTTTCCTAATCGATTACCCAATCGATTACCACATCATACATAGCCGTTCAACGGCTAGTTTTTGAACCTGAATCGATTAGGTAATCGATTAAGACTGCCCTTAATTGATTGACCAATCGATTAAGGGAAGGTTGAATCGATTACTCAATCGATTCAGCCACCTTCTGTTCTCGCAACAAAACTCTCTTAATCGATTACCCAATCGATTACGGTCCTTCTTAATCAATTACCTAATTGATTACGGTCCTTCTTAATCAATTACTCAATTGATTAAGATCCTTCTTAATCAATTACCCAATTGATTAAGACCCTTCTTAATCAATTACCCAATTGATTAAGATGTAACGACCCAGAAAATTTTCTCAATATTTCCTTTAAAATATTGATCATATCTAGATAGTGTTCGAGGAACCTAGAGATACTAGTATGAAGTTTAGCCTAGTTATCCATGGTTTTCCTATTTAAATTGAGAAGTTAAGTACTAACGAGCCTTATATGGGCTCCAAAAATGGGTTTTAATTAGGTAGAATTTAATATAAATCTAAAAGGATTTTAATTGAGAATATTAGCATGATTATGGGTGAGTTTTAGGGAATTTTCGAAAATAAGGAAAAAAAATAAAATAAAAATATAGTGCATGCACCAAGGATTAAACCTTGGACCTAGTCTACCATCATGCATGTGCTAACCAATTCACCTAGCAAGGGAGTGCTATGAGGGAATGAAGTGGATTTTGGTTAAGGCTTAGGAAAATNTTGTCCTGGGCATTATTATAATATTGTAGCAGTAATTTATATCACGTGATGGCAAGCTGGATGATAGTGGATCCGCCATCATGGGGCCAATGTATGTTCTATTTGGAGTGCTCGTGGGGGTTGGAGATTAGGTTGGAAGATCATTGTGTGGTACCTTCGAGACCATGGTAAGATGGCTCGATAACTGAATAAAAACGCCAAGCCTCGTGTTGTTTACCTCCGTTCATGATAAATAAACAAAAAGAAAGAAAGAAAGATTGTTTATTTTTGGTTTACCTCCTCTGTTGCATAGGCTGCGTACTTCCAACTACATTGACATGCTACCAAAAAAAAATAATAACAGAGGGAAGAAAGGGAGAGAGTTACAACGACAAACTAATCGAGATCTCTTCGAGATTTATGTAGATTCATCCTTCTATTTCTTCTACAGTGCAGGGGATATAGGCCCAATCTCTCTAAACCCTCTTTCCACTTTCTTTCCTTAACATCTGTAGAAGAAGACAAACAAACCAAAGCCATCGAGAATGAGTTAAAGAACATAACACGAACTTAACCAGACTTATTATAATTAACATGAGACAATGCAGACCATCGAAATCTCTTAACTCGTCTTGTAGGTCTTGGCTTGCCGAGAGAAGTGGATTGAAGGAAGCCCATTTGCTTTTTCTGGCGTGTAGTTTCTCTGCTCGATATTCGACTACCAATTGAAACACAGAGCAACAATGGAAGATGTGCTTATGGAAGTAAGAAAAATGCACCTCGAAATGGGTAGCCGAGTAGCCACAAGAGAACTCCAAATCACCTTCCACGGGGATCTTCATGTAGCGGCTGCTGTCCTCACTAATGAACCTGGCCTGCAATGCCAGTGAACCCCAAGAGGTTGATAACCAACGACAGACAGCAGGCGAAATGGAACTTTAACCAAAATTTGCATTCATACTTTGGGTTGGCTGACGAGAGGTGAACTGGCAGTGTCATCCAACAGAGAAGAGTAATGCTCCGGTTCAACTTTCCTCTTCTTGGCATTTCCACACTTGACTAAGTCATCGCCTTCAAAGCAAGTGCTGGAGTTGATGCAGTGGAGGGAGAGCTTATCCTGTTCAGGGAAGTGAGGCGGCCCAGAGGATGCATCAGAGACCATCGACAAGTCCTCTTCTTCTTCCTCCTCCTCCTCCAAGGAATCACCTTTCTTATGCTCAAGAGGCAGAGAGGAGTCACAGGAGGAGTGGTCTAAGTAAGCCGTCCAACCAGATTGGCATCCACTGCTGCACTCTGAGCTGATAGCATCTCGATCCTCCCCCAGCATGATCAGGTATTTGATCTCTCCCCGGTATAGCGTAGCGGTGGTGGTGGGAAGCAGTTGGGGAGGGGAGGGGAGGGGGTGAAGAGAAGCAGAGAAACAAGATGAAATGAAGAGCATGAGAGCCAAATCCGAGACTAATTTTGTCCTTATGTCCATGCCCGTCCTTCCCCCCCCCCCCCCCCCCACATTGCTTTCCTCGGTGCACATGAAAAATTAAAACTGCCAGTTGGGCAATGGACGCTTTCTGGGTGAACATGGACTGGGCGGACAGTGAGTGAGGCTCCAACACTGTACCACATAGATTTAGAGATAGAGAGGGAAGGGAGATTCACTCGTGAACACTCACACTGATCTCACCTCGCCTCGCGCTGCGCACTCCCTTCGAAATCTATGTTTCTCTCTCATCCCGTAGAAGGAATGGAGCCAAAACAGCCTCACATGCAATCCAGCGAGGCAAAGTGTACCTATCCACGCCGGGTTTCATTATTCGCCTTTAAAATCCCGTGAACGGAGCAAATTTTCGCGTTGGGGAGGTGAGACGTATCCTATTACCATCTGGTACGGCTGCCGGCCCCTTGCATCTTACGTGAGGACCCAGTTCAATGTTTTCTTTGTCATATATATCCCATAAAACACGTTAATTATTGAGGGTTCAATTGAGACCTGTTTAACTCTATTCCCACCTAACACCTTGCCCTGACGCTCAAATTCAGTCTGATTGTTATCAATTAGTCCATGTAGTCTTGTTTTAAATATGTTGATTAGTGTTTGAGCATGTCAATTTTGAGTCGTTTGTTTTAGTTGCTCGTGTTGTTAAACCAAAATAATTAAAGAGAGAGGTGTGCTAAACAGCTGGGGGTATTTACTACTTTGTCGCATCGATCAGTTGGTGCGTTCCTGGGAAAAACATAGCATCTAGACATTTCCACAATAGGGAACATGAATCAGGACGAAGTGAAATTTGCCTTCGTTGAAGCATTTATATATCCTGCACGATTGTTTTTATTCCTACACTGCTAGATTTGTAGAAATTTTCACTTCCAAAAAAAAACAAAAATATTGACCAGATAACGAAGGAATTTGGGATGATCGACTCGATCTCACGAAAGTTTCTCATCAATTACCAAGGTAAATCGGGAAATGCTCGTAGTGGGCGGTCTAGAAGCCCAGCGTCTCAGGATTCACGTCCCATTTAGAGGAAAAATTTCTGTAAAATACGTCGTAGCTAATAATCAGGGTTCACATCCCAGGATTCGCATTTATCGTTGCACCATAATCCGAGGGTAAATTTTTCACTTCTAGGTGATTGAGAAATTGGTGTTGTTGTAGGTGGTAAGATATTTTTCTTAAACAATCAGGATTTAAAACTCATGTAGCATGTGTAGGTGGAATTTGAATAATGAGCAAGGTTGTCTGAATTTATTTGATGGCCGAAATACAGGAGGTCGGATTCTCTGTTCCTCTGTCTTACTCGTCGACGATGATCGATAAGTCATCCGATCATCGATCGGACACTATTAGCGGTGGTCGGCCTACGACTGCTGCCTCGAACAAAATTATACCCTGGAGGTACGATGAACCCGTCAGGTATCGTCGCAATTGTGATCCCGTCGTATTCACCGTCGAATCCGACGAAATTGTAATACGGCGATTCCAACTGATTCACCGTTATCCCAGGATATCGTTTGATTCAAAACGACGATAAAAAATTATCAATAGCGTTTGATCGTCGATCAAATGACTCATCGGCCATCATCGACGAATGTGAAATAGGTGGGACAGGGATCTTCTGGGACAAAGGATCTCGTCACAAAATATGGAGCCGGATCATTGATACAGACACAATCCACGATTAAAATTTATTATGATCTCTTAAATTTTAAAGAGGCATGATTTTTTACTCAAAATTTAAAATCAAACTCTATCAGCGATCATGCATCCAAAAAAAAAAACTATATTTTTTACGGGTGAAATTGTAACTGTCTATTTTCGACCTCAAATTTCACCGTTTAAATCTTTTTCAAAGTTTTTTTTGTTAATTTTAGTCATTATTATTTTTTTAAGTATTTAGATCTTAATTTATGATATAAATAAGAATCCTCATGCGTAGGATATTTTTTATTTATAATAAATTTTTTTATTACGATAAAACTCAAAGAATTTTTTTTTCGTTCTAGAAGATACTCTATTTATTTTTCTCTTTCATATATTGCTTTTTTTTTTATAGCTTGTAGGATAATTATGATCCTGTTCGACATCGATCATCCCCTCGTAATTAATAGCTGTAAACTAAATATCTGATATAAAAAATAATAAAAATAAATAAATCATCAATCGCCAATAATGCTGCTGGTAGAGATCGAACTAACAAGCGTGCGTGATTATTGGCGCTTTAATTCTCCCTGCAGGGGGAGATACATTTCTTCCACAAATTATGATTCGCACCTGCAGCCAAGCTATCAGCAATCCAAATGGTCAAATCCGACCATCAAAATTCCCTTGAATGATTTTGATGAGTAGTGTTGAAGGTTGCATGACTCGCTTACTCAAGATTTTGTTCTTTGTATAAGTAAATTTATTCCCTCCGGGAAACAAGGAAAGGTAACTAGAGCTCCAAGTAATAAATATTTCAATGATCAATTATCGTCACATTTCCTCACACTTCAAAAAGTCTGTGCTCACTCGAAAAAAATTCAGGCAATATCTTCTTTGTACAGCGGACAATCTAAGACTTATACATATACATCTCAACATATATAATTAGCTTAACCACACTCGTAATCATAACTACGCAGTTAAATAATTTGTATAACAAATGATAAACATAATAAATAACTCTCCATAAATCAAGCGTAGCAAATCCAAATCCAGCGGAAGTAAATAAATACACGACTAAGGAAAAATCAAATACTATCCGAAACAATAACAAAACCAAAACGATATAATACGATAAGGTTAATTACTACAAAAGTACAAAAACGAAGAGAACTACTCAAGCGGGAACTGACAGTTGGATCCTCTCTTGGCGACACGAGATATGACTATCAACTATCTGAAAACAAAAAGAGGAACCAGGGGTGGTGAATTCCGGGTGGAACTCTACGGGTATAAGAATAGATAAATACATGGTATATAGAAGGGTACAACAAGCATAAAAAAAATCAAAAGTATACAGTCTCTGGAATAAAAAAGATAAATCAAAAGTATCCGTACAAATTAAACATACCTGAAACCAATATAATACGTAGGGGCATGATTATAAATCCCCCTAATACCTCAGTAAAACGTTAGTGTTGCCGAGCAAATCTAGATCATATAATAAATGTAAACTGAATATGCATGTCAATCAAATACAGCAATCATAGCTCAAACAAGTGCAACAAATACAAACAAATGCACAATGCATAATATGTGTATGATGTCATGACCTGCACTGTACATACACCAACCACTGCTATATTGGGTAAGTTGAGTAGACAAGATACAAGTGCCAAGCACCTGTGGCTATGCAAATACACCATAATATCTGTGGCCCTAAATGAAAAGTCGTAACACTTGTGGCTATAAAAACCCCGAAACACCTATAGAGACTCCAAACACCTGGAGAGTATCAATTATTTGCACACAACTCTAACTGAGCGTGGCACAACAGAAAAATATACCCGACAACCTGTCTCAACCACAAGAGAGCTAGTGGTCGTCGGCCTGCAAACAATGCTATTATGCATGTCACTAATATGCACAATCTCAATCAAACTAAAATCATTCATCAATACGATACAAAAACATAACTAACCCAAAGTAAATAAACATGCACTAATCTACTAGATAGGGTTTATCTAATGTCAACCAAACCCTAGATAGGTCAAATGATAGTTCCACAATACACGCGTACAAGCGGTACTCATTAGATCAGAAGCCAAGAGATGAGACTGTATAACTGAACAATTTGAATTATTATTCAAAGGTCAAACAAGAATAAGTATCAAGTAGGAAGAATAAGAGGCAAATAGATTTAAGATAAAGCAACCTACTTAGATAATAAAACAACCATGCATTTAAAGTAAACGAATCTACAGGAATCAAGTAAGAAGTATCCGCCTTAAATATAAAATGTATCCAAGTCAATCTCAATTTCAAGTGCTCGTATTAGCTCAGAGTCTTGTATCAAGAACAAGATTTAGCTATTTACACAGGTAATTAATTACATAAACTAATTACTAAACTAGACTAAGATTATGCCTAATTATGACGTCCATCTAATTAATTAATTATAAGTCCAATTAATCTAATGATTTACGCAAATCATCACCTCCTCTTCGAATTCCTATTCTTCATGAATTAATCAATTTACCTACTAATTAATTAATCGTCATATTATTTATTTTGTCATGAGTAGTCCTTTAATCAATCTTTCAATACCATAATTAATTTCTTAAGCAACGATTAATCACATTAATTAACCTACAAATAATTAATTAATTATTTTATTAACCAACTCCTCAATCTACAATTCATTAATTAATATCCTGATTAACCAATAACCAAATGGATTAATCTATTAATAGTAAATCAAAATTCATAATTTACTTTTTAATTAATGGTTATTTTCCAACTAAACCAAATCATTGAGGATATGTTTTCAAATAAATCTACATCATAGCCCAACTTATCCAATCTATGCCCTACTAGCAATCAACTACTCAATGAAAGTCTAAAATCAACCTCCCTTACGTTGGATCTCGATAGTGGAGGCAGAACCGCTAGTAGAGGCTCGCTCGGGATGAGAGTGGAAGATCGGCGGCTGGTCGAGGACTGGCACCGATCGTATAGTCGTCGGGGTTGGGCTTCAAGCGTGTGGAGAAGAAGAGGAACGAAGAGGTAGCACCCACAGCAGCCTCGGTCTAGATGGAGGAGGGAGATGTTGGTGCTGGTGATGAAGAGGCGACGATGATGGCTTGTGCTCGCGACAATCGGGAGCAAGAGGAGAGGGTGGCAACCGAGATCGCGAAAGGGGAGAGGGAATCAGGCGGTGACGACGCAGTGAGGGGAGGGCGCTCTCACCCGGTCGACGACGAGGTCCCGTGACGCAATGATGTCGTCGGACTGCCTCGTGCGAAGGGGAAGGGCGGCGATTAGCCGCGGAGGGTGATGGTGCGTCAGGCGAGAGAGGTCGGTCGCTTCGGGGCTAGGGGACTGTTCCGGAAGGAGTCGACGATGATAGTCAGGCACCGGGGTTCTGCCCACGTGGAAGCTAACAGGAGGGGAGGAACTCTGTGCCCTGCGAGATCAACCCGAACGTTAGGGGAACATGTCGGAGGTTGTCCGGCGGAGCCCACTCCGACGCTCAAGTCAGTACCTCGATAGAAGAAGGCATAAGACAAGAAAGAAAGTATGAGTCGTAGAGAGTGCGTAACCTCCTTACCTTAGGGGTTGGAGTACCTTTTATACCTAGGGTGATAGTCACATGTGTCCCATGATCTTCTCCATGTCCCCTTGATTGTCGGTTACTGGATAATCTTTGTAACGGTTCTTGCAGCCATTAAATCCGAGTCGTTGCACTAATTAGGGCTTTAATGACCGCGTATTAAGGGTCATGATTATCTCGTGATAATTGATGATAATCATCCACAGATTCGAAGAAAGGGAACGGTTGCTTGAGGTCGAGTGCTCCTTTGGCTCCGCTACCCCGAGATGGTCTCGGGGTCTTTTGGCTCGGGGGAGTCCCAGGTGTTTGCCTTCCCGAGGTGATCTCGGGGACCTGATATCCTAAGGTGATCTCGGGCGTGTGTCCTCCTGGAGCGATCTCAGAAGTATATCTACTCGAGATGGTGTCGGGAATCCTCCTCCCGGCGAGGTCTCGGGAGTTGAGGAAAGAGAATCGTCCAGGCTCGGTAGATCTTGTCACATAGCTTCTTCAGTCCACTTGTCAGCCACGGAGTGCTCGACCCAATCACAAGTCCTTCCCTTCAAGTCTAATCGAAGGAAGTGTGGCTAACTGATTAGACTAGTGTTGAAGCAAAGAAGCTATGTTATGGTGGTCCATATATATCCTTTACTGCTTCATTGGCGGCATGTTGGGTCCGAGAAATTGAAACATTCACCCCTTGGCCCAAGATAATCTTTTGAATTAGTCAAAAAGACTTTGTGAGTTTCGAGACGAGGCATAGGTTCGCCGAGCCTGTCGTAAGGCGAAGAGATAAGCGAAGCGCTAGCGCGGAGCTAGGTTCGCCAAGCCTGCCGTAAGGCGAATAGATAAATGAAGCGCTAGCGCGGAGCTAGGTTTGCCGAGCCTGTCGTAAGGCGAGTAGATAAATGAAGCGCTAGCGCGGAGCTAGGTTCGCCGAGCCTGTCGTAAGGTGAGTAGATAAATGAAGCGCTAGCGCGGAGCTAGGTTCGCCGAGCCTGTCGTAAGGCGAGTAGATAAATGAAGTGCTAGCGCGGAGCTAGGTTCACCGAGCTTGTCGTAAGACAAAGAGATAAATGAAGCGCTAGTGCGGAGCTAGGTTCGCCGAGTCTGTCATAAGGCGAAGAGATAAGCGAAGCGCTAGCACGGAGCTAGGTTCGCTGAGCCTGTTGTAAGGCTAAGAGATAACTGAAGTGCTAGCGCGGAGCTAGGTTCGCTGAGCCTGTCATAAGGCGAAGAGATAAGCGAAGCGCTAGCGCGGAGCTAAGTTCGCCGAGCCTATCGTAAGGCGAAGAGATAAATGAAGGGCTAGCGCGGAGCTAGGTTCGCCGAGTCTGTCGTAAGAGGAAGAGATAAGCGAAGCGCTAGCACGGAGCTAGGTTTGCTAAGCTTGTTGTATGGCTAAGAGATAACTGAAGCGCTTGCACGGAGCTAGGTTCGCCGAGCCTGTCGTAAGGTGAAGAGATAAGCGAAGCGCTAGCGCAGAGCTAGGTTCGCCGAGCCTGTCGTAAGGTGAAGAGATAAGCGAAGCGCTAGCGCAGAGCTAGGTTCGCCGAGCCTGTCGTAAGGCGAAGAGATAAACGAAGCGCTAGCGCTGAGCTAGGTTCGTCGAGCCTGTCGTAAGGCGAATAGATAAATGAAGCGCTAGCGCGGAGCTAGATTCGCCGAGCCTATCGTAAGGCGAGTAAATAAATGAAGCGCTAGCGCGGAGCTATGTTCGTCGAGTCTATCGTATGGCGAAGAGATAAATGAAGCGCTAGCGCGGAGCTAGGTTCTGAGCCTGTCGTAAGGCGAAGAGATAAGCGAAGCGCTAGCGCGGAGCTAGGTTTGCCGAGCCTGTCGTAAGGCGAATAGATAAATGAAGCGCTAGCCCGGAGCTAGGTTCGTCGAGCCTGTCGTAAGGCGAGTAGATAAATGAAGCGCTAGCGCGGAGGGGATCTGCTGGAAGTTCCTAGGTCCTTCCCCCTTCTCCCCTCATTCTTCTTGTCGCAGAACACTAGAAGCAGCAGTGTTAATTTTCTCCAAGTCCCCTAGGGACTCTCACCAGTGCATTGGAGGTGTCGCCACATGCCCCATCGCTGGTGAGACAGATTTTTGATGGTGATGCTGCGAAGTGGAGATTCTGGGGATTTCGACTTGCCCCGAAACCACTCGACGCGATGCGACTTACCCGATCTGATGTTGTTCGAGCACACCCTTAGCGGTGTTGGTGATCAATCGATCCAGTTCCTCTTTCGTCAGGACGATGGATTGTCCCGCCGGCTCGGCCATCGGTGCTCCTTCTGGTGTTTTACTGGTTTCTCACAGACGACGCCAAACTTGTTCCAGAAGGAGTCAATGACGATGGCCAGGCACCGGGGTTCTGCCCACGTGGAAGCTGATAGGAGGGGAGGAACTTTGTGCCCTGCGAGATCAACACGAGCGTTAGGGGAACACGCCGGAGGTTGTCGGACGGAGCCCACTTCGACGCTCAAGTCAGTACCTCGATGGGAAAAGGCATAAGACACGAAAGAAAGTATGAGTCATAGAGAGTGCGTAACCCCCTTACCTGAGCGGTTGGAGTACCTTTTATACCTAGGGCGGCAGTCACACGTGCCCCACGTTCTTCTCCATGTCCCCTTGATTGTCGATTACTGGATAATTTTTGTAATGATTCTTGCAGCCATTAAATCCGAGTCGTTGCGCTAATTAGGGCTTTAATGACCGCGTATTAAGGGTCATGATAATCCCGTGATAATTGATGATGATCATCGACAGATCTGAAGAAAGGGAACGGTTGCTTGAGGTTGAGTGCTCCTTGGGCTCCGCTACCCCGAGATGGTCTCGGGGTCTTTTGGCCTGGGGGTCCCGATGTTTGCCTTCCCGAGGTGATCTCGGGGACCTGATATCCCGAAGTGATCTCGGGTGTGTGTTCTCCTGGAGCGATCTCAGAAGTATGTCTACCCGAGGTGGTGTCGGGAATGCTCCTCCCGACCAGGTCTCGGGAGTTGAGGAAAGAGAATCGTTCAGACTCGGTAGATCTTGTCACATAGCTTCTTTAGTCCACGTGTCAGCTGATAAGTACCATTTTTGTTGATTATTTTAATTGTTAAAATCCATGTTTGACCTATGTTTTTATTGCTTAATTGTGATTTTACCCTAGGTTTTAGGATTTCCTCTTATTTTGGACTTAATTGCAAATTTACATATTTTTGGATTATTTGGCCACTAATTTTCTGATATATTTTTGTAGGCATGAAAGGATCTTGGACCTAGGGCATGCTGGGTCAAACTTGAGTCGGAAGTGGAACCAGATCGAATTATCATGTTTTGGATTAATCCGGGCCGTCCGATTCAAAAGCGGCTAGATCTGAGCCATCCGGGACGATCTGAAGCAATCCGAGCTAGGGTTAGGGTTGATCAAGTTCTATGATCAAGATCTGAAGGTTTCATTCCAATCAGAGCTTAATCAACCGTTGGATCAAGCAAGGAGGGCTCTAGAGCGTCCATTCACAGATTGAGTTGATCTAGACCATCCGTTGCACATCTGGAGGATCCGAGCTACCACGAGGAAGATCCTGACCCCAGATCATCATCATAAAAATTTGGATCAAATCAGAGCAAGATCAGCCGTTGGATCTCCTCCAATCAATCTGGGCCGTCCGTTGATAACTATTTAATCAAAAATTCCCGCAGCCTCTTCCTCGTCGCGTCCTCGCCGTAGCTTCCGCAGTTCTTCGCATTTCTCAGCTGTTCTTCATTTCTATTGCAATTTTCTTCAACAGAGGGCGTGACCACATCGATTTCGATCCTTGATCCAGTTCTAGATCATTGGGAAGGGTTCTCCGTGAGGATTCCAGCTAAATTTCGGCCAAAAACAGAGATGATTGAGGGTCTCGTCAGATTTGTGAGTTGATTGGCTTGGTCTCGTTTTGTGCCATTTCACATCCATCCGAGCTAGCCCGAGGGTCCTCGGCTGAGCTCAGAACATCCCCAGATCATCATCGACATACTACATTGCGAGATTGAGTTAATCGATTGCTGTTTTCAGCTTTGAGCCAAGTTGGGTTGAATCGATTCATAGAGGCTGTTTTCCATTGGTTTGTTGTGTTGGTGCAGTTTGCACTGACGGTCAAACTCGGGTTTTGATGTATGACAAAGTGGTTAAAGTTAGGGTTGTGTGTGTTTAACCTCTTTACCAAGTGTGCAGAGCTGAAAGACTTAGGACCAGACACCAGGCTGAAGTCCAGGATGGTTGAGTCCTGGCGGAAAGTCCAGTTGGGTCCGCGGGACCTGACAACTGGCTGAAGACCAAGTTGGTTGAGACTTGGCAGGAAGACCAAGGTGGTTGAGCCTTGGCAGGAAGTCCTGGTAGGGTCAAGAAGTCAAGCAGAGCTGCATAATGGGTAAGTAAGGTAAGTCACTGGAGGAGCGACCCAGTGAGGACGAGTCCAATCTTGGACTTTAGGCGCGGTCCAACTTAGACCCATTTAGGTGATCTAAGTTGAGTCCTGGTTAGATCCTGGTCTGGGAGACAGGATCTAATTAACTTAGAATTGTATCTTATTTTAGTCCATATAAAATTGTGCTAGCCTTGTTTTGGACTAACCCTGGATGCAGGACCAAAGGACTATGATTCTGCAGCTCAGAGAGCCTCAAAGGAGTGAGGCCGTAGCTGAGCAGGGCGCCCCGGATGTGTCGGGCGCCCCAGAGTCAACCCAAAGTCAGCAGAGAGGTAAACGCCCCGACAGCCGCGCGCGTCGGGCGCCCCGCATGTCTCGGGCGCCCCCTGTGCCACCTCACTGCCAACTGCCGAAGCTCACCCTCGCGAAGCCAAGGAGATGTGGCTTTGACCGGTCAAATCGGGCGCCCCGCGCGCGTCGGGCGCCCCAGTCAAAGGTGATCCCGAAAGAGATCAAGTGCTTGACCGAGAGGGCTGCGGATCGGCAGCCACGCAGAGGGGCGCCCCGGACGTTTCGGGCGCCCCCAGGGCTATAAATAGAGCCCCTCGACCAAGGTTCAAAGACAACACTTCTTCCAAAGCTTTCAAGTTCTTCTACGCTCGCGCCTTGCTCCGGAAACGCTACACTTCGAGCCGACGACGTCCCGCTGCCCCGAAAGAGTCGACCTACTCCGGACGTCGGTAAAAAGAAGAATTTCTTTTAATACTTTATTGCACTTAATTACTTGAAAGTGTGGGGTTGTCACACTTTCAATTCATTTGTACTCGCCTACTCTATCGGGGTTGACCGATAGAGAGTTTTAGTAGATTGCCCAACGGAAAGGTCCGAGGGACCTGGGCCTTCGAGTAGGAGTCGCCGAAGGCTCCGAACGAAGTAAAAATCGTTCGTGTTTGTGTGTCTGTTTTTCGTCTCTTTCATTTCCGCTGTGCACGCTTTTTAAAGCACTCTGATTTAATTTTTTAAAAAAGTCACGTGATTCACCCCCCCCTCTCACGTGCATCGATCCTACAAGTGGTATCAGAGCCAAGTTCGCTCTGTATCGGTGCAACCACCATAAGAGCCGGGGGAAATCCAGTTTTTTTTAAGTTTTGGTTTTTCGCTACACTTGATCTAAATTAGGTATTGTTGCCTAGATTTGGATTATTTTTTCCGTTCGTTTGATTTTACTCGAATTTGGTGCAACACCATTTCGAGTCACTTTTTCTCTCTCTTCTCCTATTTCTACCACACTACTAATCCAAGACTTAGTCTTGGGACAAGTTTTTGTGTAGTCTATTTCAGATGGCTCAAGGTGAAGGCTATAGCACTGCCCGCCCTCCTCTCTTTAATGGGGAAGACTTTCCCTACTGGAAGAGAAGGATGGAGGTTTATCTGAAGACCGACATGGATCAGTGGTTTGCAGTTCAAACAGGTTACACACCGCCAATGGATGAGGGAAATAATGCTCCACTTAGGCCCGACAGATGGAACTCGGAGATGAAGAAAAAGGCTCAGACCGAGTTCAAAGCCCAGAACACCCTCCAGTGCGGACTTACCAAAGAGGAGCTAAACAGAATTGGACCAACTGACTCAGCAAAGGAGCTATGGGACAAATTAATTGAACTACATGAAGGCACCTCTAATGCCAAGGTAACAAAAAGGGATTTACTTTTAAATAAGTTATTTAATATAAAAATGCAGGAAGGAGAATCTGCAAGTCAACTCCACGCCCGGATCAAGGACATACTGAATGGACTCCACATGATCGGGCACAAACAGGAGAACCGGGACATCATAAGGTACGCTTTAAATGCATTCCCTAGAAATTCACTATGGGCATCTATTATAGATGCTTATAAAATTTCTAGGAACCTTTCTAAAATCAATTTAGATGAATTGTTTTGTGAATTAGAACTGCACGAACAGACTAACGCCAAGGCCGAGAAAGGGCTAGCTTTATTTGCAGGTTCACCAAAGGAAGCCAAATCAAAGAGAAAAGTCCAAGAAGAACCTGAAGATGAGTCAGGCTCTGATGAAGAAGAACAACTGGTGAACTTGGTAAGAAAAATGTTCACCAGAAGGAAGAACAAATTTTCAAAGAAAGATATTCAAAAGGTAGTGAAGCCCTACAGCACTGAAGGTAAAAGCAAAATGATCTGCTTCGGCTGTAACAGAAAAGGGCACTTCAAACATGAATGCCCTTATAAGAAAGAGGACCAACCCACTAAGAACAAAAAGAAGAAGGCTCTTCAAGCCACATGGGATGAAAGCTCGGACGATTCCGACAATGAACATCAAAAGAACGCAAGCTACCTCGCACTGATGGCAACCGGACCAGAATCAAACTCAGATCAAGACGAGGATTCCGAATACGAGTCGAGCCAAGAGATCGGACTATTTTCAGACGGCTCTACAAAGGTATATTTAGATTCAGTAAATGAAAAGTTCTTTAAAATTATTTCTGTTTTAAATAAAAAATTGCTTGAAACTGAATCTAGAAATGACCAGCTCCTTAAGGAAAATCAAGACCTTAAGGAGCAATTAATTAATACTAGAACATTAACTGAACAAACTCAAAATCAAAAATTAATTGAGATTGAAACTGAAAACTCAACCCTAAAGGGCGAAGTCCTAAAACTTAAGGATCTACTAGCAACTTTCACAACCCGATCCAAGAACCTTGACCTTATTCTTGGATCACAAAAGGGCATGTACAACAAATCTGGGATAGGATATAAATCAAGATCGAACCAAAGATCCTTTATCTCCTTTATTCACCCCCGCAAAAATCAACGAAAAGCGTGGGTTCCGAAAGCTTATCTAACAAAGCAAGTAGGTCAGAATCAATTTTATGTCCCAAAAAGGGACATCCATTACATTGACCCTAGACACCCAGTCTACAATTTAGGAGGAGGCTCCAAACTAGTTGGCACCTTAAATCAGCCTCTGCCCAGGTGGGCACTTAGGATTAGCTTCAAAGTTAATTTGAATCTTATACTATTTAGCACCAAGGTTTTCAATGAGTAAGTTAAAAGTTCAACTTCTTTAAGCGGCTTTGACTAGAAAATGGTTGTTGCTCCAATAAGGCTTCGGCCAAAGAAGGCCACTGTGCCTCGCCATGGCCTGGAAGCCAATTATTGAAGTGTACTTTTAAATTACTACTTGTTAAACTTGGATCTAACACAAGGTCAAATTAACTTTTCTAATCAAACTCAAAACCATCTCACAAAATCATAGGACTCCCTTGATTGATAACTTAGACCGAGTGAGATGAATAAGGATAACCAAATTTAAATTATTGATAATTCAAATTAAAATTAAAATTCAAATTCAAATTCAAATTCAAATTCAAATTAAAATTAAAATTAAAATTAAAATTAAAATTCAAATTCAAATTAAAATTCAAATTAAAATTAAAATTCAAATTCAAATTAAAATTCAAATTCAAATTAAAATTCAAATTAAAATTAAAATTCAAATTAAAATTCAAATTAAAATTAAAATTAAAATTAAAATTCAAATTAAAATTAAAATTAAAATTCAAATTCAAATTAAAATTAAAATTCAAATTCAAATTAAAATTCAAATTAAAATTAAAATTAAAATTAAAATTCAAATTAAAATTCAAATTCAAATTCAAATTAAAATTCAAATTCAAATTAAAATTTAAATTCAAATTCAAATTAAAATTAAAATTCAAATTCAAATTAAAGTTCAAATTAAAATTAAAATTAAAATTAAAAATCAAATTCAAAGTCAAGCTTAACATAACTCAAATTTAAAATTCAAACTCAAGTGTTTAAATCTTTTTAGATTTTTTTTTCAAAAAACTCAACCTAGGTCTAAACCGTTTACTTAACTGTAGGAAAATAAATGGATCATTGACAGTGGATGCTCCAGACACATGACTGGGGATCCCACCAAATTTACAGAACTCAAGTACAAAAGACTAGGGACTGTTGCTTTTGGAAACAACGGTAAACTTAAGGTAATTGGCCTAGGCAATATTGAACTTGAGTCAGATTTCATAATAACAAATGTATTACTTGTTGAAAATTTCAACTTCAATTTACTAAGCATTAGCCAATTGTGTGACACTGGTTATAAGGTTAGGTTCCTATCCAATGAATGTTTGATCAAACACAATGACAACCCAAACATCACACTTAGAGGACTTAGGCACAATAACATTTATGAAATTAAGTTAACCTGTCCCTTAGAAAACTGCCTCTTAACCCATAAGGATGAGACTTGGCTCTGGCATAGGAGACTTTCACACACTCACTTCAGAAAACTACCTAAACTAAATGGTTTAGTTAGAGGCCTACCAAAGTTATCTAACCTTGAGTCAACCTTATGTAATGCTTGTCAACAAGGAAAACAAACTAGGTCAACCCACAAACCAACTAATCAAACTCAAACCAAGTCAATTCTGGAATTAATTCACTTAGACCTATTTGACTCACATGGGGTTAAATCAATTAGTGGGAACCTATACTGCCTTGTAATTATCGATGACTATTCAAGATTTACCTGGGTAAAATTCTTAAAAAATAAAGATGAAACTTTTGATACACTCACTCAATTTTGTAAATTAACGGAAAATGAAAAGGGGGTTAAAATCAAAAGATTTAGGAGCGATAATGGCGGAGAATTCAAAAATCATAAATTTAATCAATTTTGTCTAGAAAAGGGCTACCATCACGAATTCTCTTGCCCTAAAACACCTCAACAAAATGGAATTGTAGAAAGAAAAAATAGAACACTACAAGAAGCAGCTAGAACAATGCTTAATGAATACAACTTACCTAAATATCTTTGGGCTGAGGCTGTTAGTACAGCTTGTTATGTACAAAACAGAATAACTCAAATTAAAAACCTAGGAAAGACCTCTTTTGAAATCTATTATAACAAACAACCTAACATTAAATACCTTAAAGTATTTGGATGTAAAGTCTATATCTTAAATACTAGAGAACATTTAGGAAAATTTACTTCTAAGGTTGAGGAAGGTATCTTTGTAGGTTATTCCCTTACCAGTAGAGCCTATAGAGTTTATAACAAGACTACCCTAAAAATTAAAGAAACTACAAATGTAAAATTTGATGAAAAATCTGACCCAAATAACTCTGATCAAACCACCTACCAACCAATTGACTTTGTTAGATCCAGTACTGACCCTGATGAAAGGCCAATTGAGGACCAAAACGATGATCTAACTGAACCCACACCTGAAACTGAATCTAACCAACCCAGAACTGTACGAGTTAGCTCAGACCACCCAACTAATCAAATCTTAGGTAATCCAGAACTAAGGGTTCAGACTAGATCAGCCTTTAGGAACCTTAGTCAAATTGCATTGATTTCAAAAATTGAACCCAAGTCTATAGAAGAGTCCTTACTTGACCCTGATTGGATCATAGCCATGCAGGAAGAGTTATCCCAATTTGAACGTAGTCAAGTCTGGGACTTAGTACCCCTACCTAAAGGCAAGAAATTTATTGAAACTAAATGGGTCTTTAGGAATAAACTTAACGAACAAGGAGAAACAGTTAGGAATAAGGCTAGGCTAGTAGCTAAGGGGTTTAGCCAAGTAGAAGGTCTTGATTATGATGAAACCTATGCCCCTGTAGCCAGACTTGAATCCATTAGAATGCTCTTAAGTTATGCAGCCCATAAGGGATTTAAGCTCTATCAAATGGATGTTAAGTCAGCCTTCCTAAATGGCCTAATTAAAGAAGAGGTTTATGTAGGTCAACCTCCTGGTTTTGAAAGCTTAGAACACCCTGACTATGTCTTTAGACTTAAGAAAGCCCTATATGGACTTAAGCAAGCACCTAGGGCCTGGTATGAAAGACTGTCTAACTACTTAGTTTCAAAAGGTTTTAACCAAGGCAAAATTGACCCAACACTATTTGTCAAAACCCTAAAAAATGATATTTTTGTAGCCCAAGTATATGTAGATGATGTAGTATTTGGCTCAACCAACTCAGACTTTTTACAAGAATTCACAAAGATAATGGAAACTGAATTTGAAATGAGTTTAGTAGGTCAACTAACTTTCTTCTTAGGGCTACAAATAAAACAGACTAGTGAGGGTACTTTTGTCTATCAACAAAAATACACTAAAGAATTACTTAAAAAATTTGGAATGGATAGTGCTAAAGAAATTAAGACACCTATGGCTACCAATCAAACTATAGATAGTGACACAAATGGCAAACCTGTTGACCTCAAGTATTATAGAAGTGCTATAGGTAGCTTACTTTACCTAACTGCAAGTCGACCTGATATTCTCTTTGCAGTTAGTATGTGTGCTAGGTATCAAACATGTGCTAAAGAATCACATCTAACCCTAGTTAAAAGGATATTTAGGTATCTCAAAGGGACAAAAAATTTAGGAATTTGGTACCCTAAAACAGCCCAGTTTGAACTAATTGGATTTTCTGACTCAGATTATGCTGGCTGTAAGTTAGACAGAAAAAGTACCAGCGGTGGATGCCAACTTCTAGGACCCTCACTAGTTAGTTGGTTCAGTAGAAAACAACATTGTATTGCCCTATCCACCACTGAAGCTGAGTATATAGCAATGGGTGAATGTGTAGCCCAACTACTCTGGATGATGCATACCTTAAAAGATTTTAACTTAGATTTTAAGAAAGTCAAAATTTATATAGATAACCTAAGTTCAATCAATTTAACCAAAAACCCAATCCACCACTCTAGGACCAAACATATAGAAATCAAACACCATTTTGTCAGAGATCATGTAAATAAAGGAGAAATTGAACTTAACCATGTTGAATCTAAGTCTAACCTAGCTGATATATTTACCAAACCACTTCCTGAATCTGAATTTAGCAACTTAAGAAGGTTAATAGGAATGTGTGTCACGCCCCGAGACCCAGGAGCCGCTGGTCCAATAGAAAATCGGACAGCACCTCCCCTGTCCGACGGACAATTTACACATACATATAATATCCAAACACACACGCAGTTTAATAATTTGGCCTCAGGCCTCAAAATAAAGACAAACACAACATAAAAACACCAGACAACTAAGTAAAACATACCTGACTGCGGACCGGTCCGACTTACGACGAAACAACCCATACAAAAGCCCTTTAGGGCACACGACACATAGGACATATACAAATAATCATAAACGGACAATAACACAATGCACTAACAAGTACAAAACATAATCCTACGGTCGCGATGGGTAGGGACTGGCTGTTGGGCTCTTCTGGCGACTCCAAGTATCTCAACCTGAAATAGAAACATATGGCAACGGTGTGAGTCCATAAACTCAGCGAATACCCAGTAGATATGCATAGTGTGTTATAATAACAATAGAAGTCTACGCTGATACAACCTCATATGAACAATAGGAAGAAAGGGTATACTGAAGATACTGAATAGAGATACATACCAGAATCCATCTATCCTGCAGAGGGTGAAATAAATCCCTATGGAACAAGTATAACATATAAACCAAGGTATACAGGTATCCAGTACATGCATGTCAATCAAGTCCAGCAAATAAATGCAGCAAACACAATCAAGTGCACAATGCATCGTATGCATATGATGCAATGTCATGGTCACCCCCTAACACCAGTCAAGTCACCGAGACAGGCGATACTGTGTCGGTCGAGTGGGTAGAGCGGTGACACTGTACGCACCCTGCTATCACTGCTCATGAGTGACCGAGTGGACAGGATGCTGGTGGAGTGAACACTCCGCCCCATATATATATAGGGGAGATATCTCTCTCATCTTCTCTGGTCTATGGGAAGAGAAGGGATCCCTGCTTGCTACCACGCTCCAAAACCACTACCCATGAGCGGTTGAGCGGAGCAATACAGAGCAAATGCATACACGCTACGGTATCCACTAACCCATGAGTGGCCGGGTGTGCATATCATATCATGTGCCGGAAAACGATTAGGCTCAACCACAAGGGAGTCGCTGATCGCCGGCATGCAACAATGCAAGGATGGTGTATGATAGATACACATAACTCCCTCCCAAGTCCTCAGTATGCTAGGTCTCAGTCTGAAATCCTATAACAGGAAATACAGGTAACCTACAAGGTATACTGGCTAAAAACTACAGATCCCTCAAGGTCAAAGGCAGGAGATACATCACGATCTCTAAGCATACATCTAGATATGACACTATCTGATACTGTATGGAACTAACAGCATAATAACTCAGGGATGACTAACAAGTATCCAGAACGGACATAATAATTAAGGGATAACTAACAAGTATCCAGTTCAGACATGATAACTCGGGGATAACCAACAAGTATCCAGAACAGACATAATGACTCAGGAATAACTAACAAGTATCCAGGTCAGGCAATATAACTCAGGGATAACTAACAAGTATCCAGTTCAGACATAATGACTCAGGGATAATTAACAAGTATCCAGGTCAGGCAATATACTCAGGGATATCTAACAAGTATCCAGTTCAGACATAATGACTCAGGGATAATTAACACGTATCCAGGTCAGGCAATATACTCAGGGATAACTAACAAGTATCCAGTTCAGACATAATGACTCAAGGATAATTAACAAGTATCCAGGGTTAGGCAATATACTCAGGGATAACTAACAAGTATCCAGTTCAGACATAATGACTCAAGGATAATTAACAAGTATCCAGGGTTAGGCAATATACTCAGGGATAATAGATAAGTATCCAGAACAGGTATAATAACTCAGGGAATAACTAATAAGTATCCAGTTCAGACATAATGACTCAGGGATAATTAACAAGTATCCAGAACCGACATCATGACTCAGGAATAACTAACAAATATCCAGGTCAGGCAATATAACTCAGGGATAACTAATAAGTATTCAGAATATGAATATTAACTCAGAGCTAGCTAACAAGTATCCAGGACATGAATAATAACTCAGGGAGAACTAATAAGTATCCAGAACATGAATAATAACTCAGGGATAGCTAACAAGTATCCAGGACATGAATAATAACTCAGGATAGCGTATAAACTTACTGCTATCTATAACCGACAATGCATAGCAATATGACAATATCTAAAAGATAAGTCAAAGGTACCCGCCTCAAATGAAGAAACTCGGACGTAGAGAACCCCTTGAGTCCAGGTATCCATATCTGATCAACGTCCTGCATCATAGAACATATGTTTAGCTATTTACCAATGTAGTAATTAGCTAAACCAACTACCAGCCATACTAGAATCGAACCTAATTATCTCATTCATTTAATTACAACTGATTAAATGATTCGCTCACATTAGTTTGTGATTAGGCTCAAGTTTAGGTTTAGTCTAAGTATTAACCCAAGTGGTCATCTCAACTAAACCTAATCCATAGTGAACTACACGCTAAGCCAGTCCACCCAACTTCACGACATTTAAGAAAACATGGATAACAACTAATCAATCCAGACCTAATCCATTTCCATTACCATTTGGGAATAAAATCTAACACTCCAAAAACAACACTAGTACACAAATCTAGTCAAAATCCAAGAAATCTAAATCTGATTTGCTTTATAGATCCAAGATGAAATTTGATCAAGCAACCAGTACTAGTTGGAATTCTACAGAACCACCAAGACAAATCAACAGTCCCCAAAAGAACAACAAATCATATTTCAACTAGTATAATCCCTATGAAACTGATACGGAATCAACCCTCAATCCTCAATCCAATGATCCACTCAAAAGGAAAGTAGATCTAAAACCATAGAGTAAACGAACCGAGTATTACCAATAATAACAGAACCTCATCAGTGATCAAAACTCAACGAGTTGTAATAGATTGATCCCAACAAAACTAGAAATCCATCTACAAATATACATATGCATTATCAGAGATAAAATCAGTATCAATCCCACTGAGACAGCTCCATCCACACATGCTAGTAGCCCAGAACGTTCAGAAACAAAACAACAACACCAAGCAACAATTAAATCAAGAGATCAAGCTACATACCTATAACCCAGGTCGATGCGAATCCAGGAGCGGAGGCTCTGCCCGCGCTTCTTGAGACCGGAGAAATCGACGCCTTGGAAGAGAGGGCGGCGGTCGTGGGTTAGGGCACGCGAAGGGAGTAAAGAAGACAAGGTCGGCTGTGGCTTTGGTTTCGATCGGGCGGTGAAAAGGAAGAAGCTGCGGCGAACCCGAGCCCTAACCGACCCTTTTAATTGGCATTTTTGCACTTTAACCCTCCATACTTATATCAAATTCAGATCTTGCCCTTAGGTTTCCGATTCTTACCATTTGATTCTCCCTAGTTTGCTTTACTAACCCTTAAGCCCTAAAACTGTATAATTTTATTCTATCTAACTCCCTGAAACTTCGCCTAAGGGTCGGAAACCCTATACTCAATCCGGAAAATCCCGAAAAATTTTCTGGTCCGGATTTTCGAATCACCGTATTTTACATTCTCCCCCACTAATAAAAATTTGGTCCCCAAATTTCATCATTCCTTATACGGCAAATACTAGCAACTCATGTGCAAATAAGAACGATAGGAAAACTAATACCGTATTCAATCAACTCAACAGCTGAAGGAACCTGTAAGCACCCTATGTGCAGCGGTGGGGGAACCGAGCTTGAATCTACCATTTAAGCTCTCAAACTCCCTACTAAGGATCATGGATCTAGAG
The DNA here is from genome assembly GCA_024364735.1 of Boesenbergia rotunda. NCBI lineage: Eukaryota > Viridiplantae > Streptophyta > Magnoliopsida > Zingiberales > Zingiberaceae > Boesenbergia > Boesenbergia rotunda. The sequence goes on from JAGFNQ010002437.1 coordinate 165,342, forward strand.
GTCATCCTCTAACAACCATCTACAACCATCGTATTTAACCTAACTACACTCAGGGCGCTCAGCCATAAGGTCACTGGTCCCAGATCCTATAACCTGACCCTCAACGTTAGACCCATGAGTATCGGTCGAGTGTCCACAACCAATGACATCCTCCAATAGAACGTCGAATGATAACATACCGTCCATGTCCACCCATATGGCATACTATATACTACTATCAATAACAAACCTCTAGGTAATCAATCACAGAAATATCATACATCCACCAAATGATCCATCAAAATTACATATCCAAAAATCGGATCTCACAGTATCCACCAATAATGTTCTCACAATACCACACATCATAGAGATTCATCAATCTCAATACACCTCTCAACACCCCAATCAAGACGTACATCTCGTTGTATCATCAAGATTATCCAACCATGTACACTAAATCTATAAGTCTAAATCCCTCATAGAATCGTGTAGCAACAAGCGAGTCGGCCAACCATTGCCTCGTAACCCAATCCAATTCCTCCACTCAAGGTTCAAAACCTCTGAGGTCTAACTCCAATACAAGGAGGTAGAGACACGCTGTCTCTTAGGATATCTCAACATAATCACAAAATGCTTCCTTTATTTCTCGAAGGTCGTCCTCGGTATCTTCCACTAAAAAGTGACCTAATCTCACAATTGATTCGCATCAACGCAAATCCTGTGTCCAATATTATCTTCTTGGTTATCCAAAACCAAGTACACACGATAACCTGTAAGTGTCAAACAATTAGCTCCACACTTTTTCGTACCAGCTCAAGGCACCTATTAATAGGTACCTACCAAATCATCAACCAAGTACAAATGATCCTTGGTCAAAGTCCCCATGGACTAGAATGTATCAATCCTCTACTAACGATGATAGCATATAGCTAATGCTACCCTTCTACCTCCATGTAGGTCAGAAACCCTAGTCGTGCCGTCCAGGTCACCTAACCAGGCACATGCAACCCAAATGTCTGAAATTCCTTACACTAGGATAAGTCAATCCTATACCGATTGAGCCAACTACGGTAAGCAGCTCCAGTTCTCGCTCAGCTAATAACAGCTAGAATACATACGGCATATAGTAAGGTCTGGAAAAATCAAATTCCTTAACCTCCAATAGGTTGTCAACATACTCGACCTTGGCGTTCCGACTCAACAATCGGTGCCACTAGAGAATTTACATTCTCCACTCCAAGATCCCATCCATAACCTGTCACTAATCGCTCACATGAACGATCATGACTAAATAGATTGACAATATGTCAATCCAACTAAACCAAGTCTAAAATATTATCCATCAGTATGAATATAGATCCCACCAAGCTGGGATAGTCTAACCAATTACAGACGGGTACAAGAATAAAACATGATCCATAACATGAGAAAATTTTAACCTACTAAATATACATGACTGTACATGATCCGATAACACGAGAAAATTTCTAAATCATACCTAGATATACAGGTATAGTAACATAATCCAGTACATGAGAGAACTACTAACCATACCTAAATATACAGGAATAATAACATGATCCCATAATATGAGGGAATTTCTAACTATACATCACTATACATGGAATAACAACCTGATCCAATAACATGAAAGAATTTCTATCCATCCTAACTAGGATAAGGGATACAAGGTCAGAAGAAATACCTGTCGCCAGAAGAAGTCCCATCGCGCCAAGTCCCAAACAACCACATCGAGAAAACACTCCGAACAAATCCGGAAAGACTCGTAAAAAAGTAGATCGCACCGTAAAAAAAAATCGATAGAAACCGTAATCCACAAGTCCTCAAGGTATCCGATAACCTGAGGCTCTGATACCATAATAAATTGGTATCAGCGAAACACCGAAAAATCCCCAAATACCCGAGGTATCTCGCAACCTGGGCTCTGATACCAAAATAAATTGTCACGCCCAGAGACCCAGGAGCCGCTGGTCCAATAGAAAATCGGACAGCACCTCCCCTGTCCGGCGGAAAATTTACACATACATATAATATCCAAACACACACGCAGTTTAATAATTTGGCCTCAGGCCTCAAAATATATATATAGACACTAAGAAAAAAACCATAACACAAGGTAAATCATACCTGACTGCGGACCGGTCCGACTTACGACGAAACAACCAATACACAAAAGCCCTTTAGGGCACACGACACATAGGACATATACAAATAATCATAAACGGAAAATAAAACAATGCACTAACAAGTACAGAACATAATCCTACGGTCGCGATGGGTAGGGACTGGCTGCTGGGCTCTTCTGGCGACTCCAAGTATCTCAACCTGAAATAAAAACATATGGCAACGGTGTGAGTCCATAAACTCAGCGAATACCCAGTAGATATGCATAGTATGTTATAATAACAATAGAGGTCTACGCTGATACAACCTCATATGAACAATAGGAAGAAAGGGTATACTGAAGATACTGAATAAAGATACATACCAGAATCCATCTATCCTGCAGAGGGTGAAATAAATCCCTATGGGACAAGTATAACATATAAACCAAGGTATACAGGTATCCAGTATATGCATGTCAATCAAGTGCAGCAAATAAATGCAGCAAACACAATCAAGTGCACAATGCATCGTATGCATATGATGCAATGTCATGGTCACCCCCTAACACCAGTCAAGTCACCGAGACAGGCGATACTGTGTCGGCCGAGTGGGTAGAGCTGTGACACTGTACGCACCCTGCTATCACTGCTCCTGAGTGACCGAGTGGACAGGATGCTGGTGGAGTGAACACTCCGCCCCATATATATATGGGGGAGATATCTCTCTCATCTTCTCTGGTCTATGGGAAGAGAAGGGATCCCTGCTTGCTACCACGCTCCAAAACCACTACCCATGAGCGGTTGAGCGGAGCAATACAGAGCAAATGCACACACGCTACGGTATCCACTAACCCATGAGTGGCCGTGTGTGCATAACATGTGCCGGAAAACGATTAGGCTCAACCACAAGGGAGTCGCTGATCGCCGGCATGCAACAATGCAAGGATGGTGTATGATAGATACACATACCTCCCTCCCAAGTCCTCAGTATCCTAGGTCTCAGTCTGAAATCCTATAACAGGAAATACGGTTAACCTACAAGGTATACTGGCCGAAACTACAGATCCCTCAAGGTCAAAGGCAGGAGATACATCACGATCTCTAAGCATACATATAGATATGACACTACCTGATACCGTAGGGAACTAACAGCATAACAACTCAGGGATAAATCACAGGTATCCAGGACAGGCATAATAAACAGGGATAATTAACAAGTATCCAGAACAGACCTGATAACTCAGGGATAACTAACAAGTATCCAGGAAAGGTATAATAACTCAGGGATAACTAATAAGTATCCAGAACATGAATAATAACTCAGGGATAGCTAACAAGTATCCAGGACATGAATAATAACTCAGGGATAACTAACAAGTATCCCGGACAGACATACTAACTCAGGGATAGCTAACAAGTATCCAGGACGTGAATAATAACTCAGGGATAACTAATAGGTATCAGGACACGAATAATAACTCAGGGATAACTAATAAGTATCCAGAACATGAATAATAACTCAGGGATAGCTAACAAGTATCCAGGACATGAATAATAACTCAGGGATAACTAACAAGTATCCCGGACAGACATACTAACTCAGGGATAGCTAACAAGTATCCAGGACAGACATACTAACTCAGGGATAACTAACAAGTATCCCGAACATGAATAATAACTCAGGGATAGCTAACAAGTATCCAGGACATGAATAATAACTCAGGGATAACTAACAAGTATCCCGGACAGACATACTAACTCAGGGATAGCTAACAAGTATCCAGGACAGACATACTAACTCAGGGATAACTAACAAGTATCCCGAACATGAATAATAACTCAGGGATAGCTAACAAGTATCCAGGACATGAATAATAACTCAGGGATAACTAATAGGTATCCAGAACATGAATAATACCTCAGGGATAGCTAACAAGTATCCAGGACATGAATAATAACTCAGGGATAACTAATAAGTATCCAGGACATGAATAATAACTCAGGGATAACAAATAAGTATCCAGAACAGGCATAATAACTCAGGATAGCGTATAAACTTACTGCTATCTATAACAGACAATGCATAGCAATATGACGATATCTAAAAGATAAGTCAAAGGGTACCCGCCTCCAAAGTGGAAGTCCGTATCAAATAAGAACCTCCCGTCCAAGAATCAGCAACAATAATCCAAATCAGTGTCCTGTATCAAATGACACATTTAAGTAGCTATTTTAAAAATAGTACTTGCTAATAAATCCCTAAACCATTTTAGGGTTTACCTACTCAACCTAGAGTTCGGTACAACCCAACAAATTTGGTGAGAACCTCACGCCGTCAACACTAATCCAATCTTATAACACCAACAACTAACCCAAAATCGAATCAAACACCATCATACTTATCCAAACAAAATTCAACACAATAGTCTATAATCCGAGAATAGAAAACTCTAGATCTTAAATCAAGAACTCAATATAATCATTCCACAAAAAAGAAACTCATCTCAATCCCACAACATATCAAGGATCAACCTCCTTACTGCTAATCTAAACTAAGTCAATCACAATCACAGAACCCATTCCATATCATCACCCAACCATTTGCTAGTCCAAGAACAAGAACACCAACGCGCCCACATCTAACACCTCACCATAATTTAATCAATTCAATGACAATTACACCAATGGTTACCATGTGCCAAAGAGTTTACTGTCACCCATAGGTGCCCCCAATCATCATGATTTCAAACCCAAACAAACAACCTTCCCAAAGCAAGACAATTCGAACCTAATTTCCAAAATAAGCCACAGACCCAATAGCGGCTATAGATCAAGAAAAACCAAAATCCGAGTAGATCAAATCTCGGATTCTAACTCAGCAATAAAGCAAGAACAACACCAAACTGCAATTCAATCCCCTAAAACCACTGTGAAATTCTATCTAACACATCAACAATAACCAGGATGAGATAAACCCTATGGATTCAAGACAATGTACTCAAAATTCAACCGGAACATCACTATTCTAAATCCATGAATCAAACTAGTGCCACTCTATTGAATCAGAATTCAAAACATGATCGCAATACTAAAATCATACAACAGGATATCTCTAGCAATCACCCAAACCAACTAAGCTGTATCATCCAAAATGCACCCAATCCTTACCTCAGTTGGACATCAGCTGAGAAACTCCAATCAGATCTGATGGATTATCCTTCTCCAGAGAAATCCATACACAGGTTGTCTCCTCCGGCATCTGCTTCTTCTCTCCCTCTACCACCGAACGAAACCTCAGAACAGGGCATTAACTCCATCTCAGATATGATCGGGTTCAACAAGCAGATCCACAAGAACCTCAAAGAAGAAGGTTACCTAATTGCAGATAGCCGATGAGATCTCTGCTCCGAATCACTATGCCACCTCCGTGGCCATCGCATGATCACTTCAATCGAAGGGCAAGAGGAGATGAGGAGGAGGCAATGGCGCACAGAAAGATCCTCGCTCTCGTTCCTGGTTGGGGAGGGGCTGACGACGTCGCCTTGTTGGCGTGATCGCGAGGTGAGGAGTGGAAATCAGTGAAGACAAGGATGGTGAGCGCGCCGTCTCTCATCACACCCAGGCCGATGTCGACTCCGGGTCACGACCAAAGGGCAGCGGTCGGGAGAGAGAGAGAGAGAGAGAGATCCGGGGGATAGGGATGGCGATTGGCTTGGCTGCGGGCTAGGGCAACGCAAGAGGAGGAAGAAGCCGGGTCGTGGCTGCGGGCTAGTGAAAGAAAGGAATATATATATATATATATATATATTTATATTTATATATGGGGGGGGGGAACTTTTTGCAGAAAAGCCCCTCAATTCTCCGGAATCCAAACATTACCCTTCGGATAAGGTTTTTCGCAGATTAACTCTTCTAAATTTATATAATACACCTCAAGTCTCCAAAGTTAAATAGTTTATCAGCTTAACCCCTTAACTTTAAGTAAATTTACATAAGCCAACTTATTTAAGGTTTTCTTTTATGAAACCCTTGATAAGTTTTAAATTTTTACAATAAAGCCCCTTGGACTCCTCCCGTAAGGTCGGAAACCCTAGCCTCTATCCGGAAAAATCCCGAAAAATTTTCTGATCCGGATTTTTCGAATCACCGTATTTTACAACACCACCGGGGCGACGCGTCGGAGCAGCCCCGGACCACCAGCGAGGCTCTCCCGAAGATATTGAGAAGGTCAATTCGGTAGCCTTTAGCGCGCTGAGATACGAAAATGGACATGGGAAGATGGAGGAACCTAAGGCCTCCCCTAAGGCCCCCTCTACTCCCTTCTCATCTGAGATTGTAGAAGACCCCATACCGAAGCAGTTTCGCGGGCCTGAGATTGTTGATTGCGACGGGAAGACAGATTCGGAGGATCATGTCTGTAAGTTTGAAATGCGGCACTCCTACACCAGTATACCGACGGTGTAAAGTGCCGGGTGTTCTTGAACACCCTATCCGGAGCAACCCAACAATGGTTCCAGAGGTTGCCCTCAAGTTCTATCAACTCCTTCATGGAGTTTAGAACCGCCTTCCTCCACCACTTCGCTAGTATCCATCGCTATCAGAAGACGACACTCAATCTATTCGCTCTCAAGCAGAAACCGAAAGAGCCACTCAAGGAGCGGTTCAACCGGGTGGCACAAGATGTGCCAAGTGCAACGTCGAAAATCCTCGTTAGGTCCTGTACCCAAGGGCTCTCGGAAGAGGATTTTTTCCGATCATTGGTGAAGAAGCCACCCGCCAGCTTCGATGATCTGCTGGGGAGTTTGGTCAAGCACGTCAATGTGGAGGAGGTGCAATTTGCCCGTCGCAAGGAACCAGCCGGAGCCCTTCCTCAAGTCATTACTCGGTCCGAAAGAAGGGAACCCCTAGCTCCAACCTAAGGAAAATACCTTTACCCGGGGAAGGACCAATGGGCTGGTAGACGGAAACTGGTCGAGACAGTGGACACCAAGCAGCCAGAGCCACTGATGAAGTACTGTGGCTTCCACGGCAGTACTACACATGCCACCCAGGAGTGTCATGCCTTGAAGAAAAAATTGAGTGAAGAGGCAGACCCCAAACCTCGGAGGAAGTGGAAGAAGATGGGGTATCACCGAAATTCCCTTCGGTGAAGTCGTTCTCCCAGACGGAGGCAGTCGGGAGAAAATGAGACCTGACACCGGTCTCGACCGCGGTCAAGGGTAAGGAGCCGGGGGCCTGCACCCTGCAGGTCTCCCTACTTGGAAAGAGACCCCAGGAAGGGCAAGGCCCCTGCACGCGGCCCGCCCTCTGGACATGTGGGAGTAATCTCCGAAGGACCCACCGGAGGAGATTCCCATCGGGCAAGGAAGTCCAACACTTGGCATCTGGAGAACTATGCAATTGGGACGAGCCGGAGCTACGATCACAACCCTACGATCTCGTTTGACCCCGAAGACTTGGAAGAGGTGGAAGCTCCCCATAAAGACGCCCTGGTAATCCTTGCCTGCATCGCCGACTATGAGGTCAAGCGCATCTTCGTGGATACAGGAAGTTCCATGAACATCCTGTACAAGGCTGCTCTGGATCAGATGCAGATCGATGAGGATGAACTACTTCCGGTCTCGACCCCGCTGTTCGGCTTCACCGGGTATCGAGTACTACCGATAGGGCAAATCACCTTATCGCTATCATTGGGCAGCGACCTACTCGAGAGGACCAGGAGGACACCCTTTTTGATCATGGATGCTCCCTCATCCTACAACGCCATCATGGGCCGCCTGGCACTCAGTGTCTTCTAGGCGGTGGTCTCTGTCTACCACCAGAAGATAAAATTCCCGGTAGGCGACTGAGTGGCTGAAGTCAAAGGGGATCAACTGGTGTCTCGGTGATTCTACAGTGGGGAAGTTAGATCGGAGTCCCGAAAAAACTCGAGGGTGCAGGGCTAACTGGAGGAAGCGTTCATTCACAGGAGGACAAGGTCAAATGTTGAGGCAATCTTTGGTCCGGAGTGACCAAGTATTTTGATGTTTGGGCCAAGGGATTAAGTTAGGTTTACCCTTGTGTTCTTATATGTGTATGTTGAGTGTGCAGGTTGTACAGGTACACATATGGACTTAACTGGACGACCTCGGTATGGTGAAGGGTGGCATGGAGACAAGCTAGAGGCTTGTCTGCACCCGAGGGACTTTGGAGAGCAGGGACGATGAGCTGATGGGCGCAGACTTCGAGGCATACGTGAAGGGTGGCATGGAGGCAAGCTGGAGGCTTGCGTGCGCATCCGAGGGACGAGGGCCGAAGATGAAGAGGGCGCGAAGGCAACAGTCGATGCTGTAGATGAGGAGTCAGTCGAGTCGTGAGGGTACGAGTGTTATGTGAATGCTCGGGAAGGGTTCAGCCGGGGACCAGTCGACTGCTCTGGGAGCAGTCGACTGGTAGGTGGCTGGTGAGTTGGCTGAGAATTCGAACGTTGGGGTGCAACGATCGAATTTCAGTGGCACCAGTCGACTGCCCCAGGGGCAGTCGACTGGTGGCGAGGGTTTCAGCCCGAGTCCTATTTAAAGAGGGCGTCGTGGTGGCTGAGATCCTTGACGAAACTCACTTGGGTAAAGTGAGTTAGTAGTCTTTTGTGCCCAGATCTTGTCAAAGTGATTGTGGTGAGGTTTCTCCACCCATAAGTAGCGACGAGGGCTAGCCGAAGGTTATCCGGGGATTGATCCACCGACGGATTCTTGGATTAGTCACCCGTCCAGGGTGGATACCAAATAAACCTGGTTTGTTAGCATTGTTATTTATTATTAGTTTATCTTTATTTGTATTTCCGCTGCGCAACTAACAACCTTGTAGAGACGTCAACGAAAAAGTGCTATTCACCCCCCCCTCTAGCACACCAGTCGATCTATCAGTTGGTATCAGAGCGAAGGACCGCTCTTGATCAGACTAACTGTCGAGGGAGCACACGCTAGAGAAAGAAGAACATGGAAGACAAATTCGGGGACGACATCTACACTCCGCCCGCCTACGACCATGAAGATTTTGGGTATTGGAAGTCATGGATGGAGACGTGGTTCGGAATGGAGTAAGACCTTCGGATTGCGCTTGAAGAGCCATATGAGATTCCAAAGGATAAGCATGGGAAGAGGCTTAGGCCTAGGTATTGGAATCAAGAACAACAAGATCAAGCGAAAGCAAATGAAAAGGTAACTAGTATCTTAGTAAATCTTTTGCCTAACAAAATTTTGAGTGATGTAGGGGAATATCAAAACGCATATGAACTGTAGGATAAATTGAAAAGATATCATGAGACTCCTACACAAACTCAAGAGCCTAAGGAGAAAAGCCCCATTATTCAAGAATAGGAGAGAATTGAGTTATTTACATCCTCAAGTGAAGAGGAAGAAGAGAGTGAGAGATCTTAAACCTCCCCAAGAGAAAAAGAGGAAGAGGTCTCCACCTCAAGGATTGAGGGGGAGGAGAGACCCTCAACCGTACCGGAATAAGAGGAAGCATCCACATCGTCCAAGGTTGAAGAAGAAGTCAACCTAGCCTCTACCTCCACCAAAGCAAGTAAAAAGGATCACATTACATGCTTTGGTTGCAACGAAAAGGGGTACTACAAGGATAAATGTCCAAAAGGTAAAAAGTGTTGAGGCAATCTGTGGTCCGGAGTGACCAAGTGTTTTGATGTTTGGGCAAAGGGTTTAAGTTAGGTTTACCCTTGTTATCTTATATGTGTATGTTGAGTGTGCAGGTTGTACAGGTTACACATATGGACTTGGCTAGACGACCTCAGTACGGTGAAGGGTGGCATGGAGACAAGCTGGAGGCTTGTGTGCACCCGAGGGACCTTGGAGAGCAGGGACGATGAGCTGATGGGCGTGAACTTCGAGGCGTACGTGAAGGGTGGCATGGAGGCAAACTGGAGGTTTCCGTGCGCATCCGAGGGACGAGGGCCGAAGATGAAGAGGGCGCGAAGGCAATAGTCGAGGTTGCAGAGGAGGAGTCAATTGAGTCATGAGGGTACGAGTGCGGTGTGATTGTACTCGGGAAAAGGTTCAGCTGGGGACCAGTCGACTGCTCTGGGAGTAGTCGACTGGTAGGTGGCTGGTGAGTTGGCTGAGAATTCGAACGTTGGGGTGCAACGGTCAAATTTCAGTGGCACTAGTCGATTGCCCTGGGGGCAGTCGACTAGTAGCGAGGGTTTTATCCAGAGTCATATTTAAAGAGGACTTCGTGGTGGCTGAGTTTCTTGACGAGTTTGGTCTTGGTTAAGGGTCAAACAGTAGTCTTTGTGCTCAGAGGTTCTCAAGGTGTTGTGGTGAGGTTTCTCCAGCCACAAGGAGCGACGAGAGCTAGCCGGGGAGTGATCCACTAACAGATTCTTGGATTAGTCACCCGGCCGGGGTGGATACCAAGTAAATTCTCTTTGTTAGCGTTGTTTGTTTTCTTTATTATTATTTCCGTTGTGCAACTAACAACGCAGGTACAAGAAAGATCTGAGAAACGCTATTCACCCCCCCTCTTGCGGACACCAACGATCCTACAATTGGTATCAGAGCGAAGGACCACTCTCGATTGGACTAACCGCCGAGGGAGCACATGCTAGAGGAGAAAATAATGGAAGACAAGTTGGGTGAAGATATCTACACTCCGCCGGCCTATGACCATGAGGATTTTGGCTATTGGAAAGCGAGAATGGAAACGTGGTTTGGCATGGAGTGGGAGTGCTTGATGATGATAAAAGAGCCTTTCGAGATTCCAAGGGATAAGCATGGGAAGAGGCTTAGACCTAGATATTGGAATCAAGAACAACAAGATAAAGCAAAAGCAAATGAAAGGGTACTCAGTATTTTAGTAAATGTTTTGCCTAATAATATTTTGAGTCGTGTAGGAGAATATCAAAATACACATGATCTATGGAGAAAGATAGAAGAAATTCATGAAAACCCTACACGAGGTCAATTAGTAGAAGAACCCGAGGAAGTGAGTTCAAGAGCCCAAGAGGAGGAAGAATTAAGTGAAAGATCATCAACCTCCTCAAGATAAGAAGAGGAAGCATCAATTTCAAGAATTGAGGGGAGGAGAGACCCTCAACTATACCGGATCAAGAGGAAGCATCCACCTCATCCAAGGTTGAAGAAGAGGTCAACCTAGCCTCCACCTCCACCAAAGCTAAATTGAAAGAGCACATCACATGCTTTGGTTGCAATAAAAAGGGGCACTACAAGGACAAGTGCCCGAAAGATAAAATGGAGGTAAAATCTAAACCTATTTCGATTCAATTAAATTCTAACATGAGGTGTAGAAATGGAGAATCCAAAAGAAGAAGAGGGGGATTCGATGCTTCACGTGTGGTGAGATGGGGCACTACCACACCAAGTGTCCAAAGAAGAATGAGCTCAAGAAAATGGGACACTTGAGGAGATGGGAAAAAGAAGAAAGGAGGAAGCAAATATCACAACAAGGAGGGGCTACAAGGGTAAAGGAGGTAATTCCTATCCCTAGGGTAAAATGCAATTCAATTTTAAGTTCTTCCTTGCATTTTAAAAATCATACTAATTACCCATCCATGCATGCTAGTCTTAATAAAAAATGCCTAATTGTGCATAACTTTGGATTTAGATATAATGATAGGACTAGAAACATGCATCATGATCAACCCAAGACCTCTAGATTTAAGGATCATGGCACTAATCCCAAAATGGAAAGGAATGTGCCTAGAAAGGAGATTGGGCCTAGGAATGTCCAAGGTGGACATATGAGTTCTAGGGTTAGAACTCTAGAAAGGGAAAATCAAGCCTTGAGGGCAAGGCTTGGTACATTAGAAAAGGCCCTAGAAAGATTCACGGTTGGATCTAAGGGCTTAGACATGGTGTTGGGTAGTATAAAACCCAACTATGATAAATCAGGATTGGGCTACTGATCTAAGACCTCCAAGGAAAATGAAAAGAAATATGCTGGGGAAGCATATAATCATGGCAAGGAGGGTAAGTCCAAGAATGACAAGAGGGTGTCATCAAAAGGTAAAAAGGGTGACTTGACCAAGGACAAGGTGTCCAAGGTTAAGAAGGTCCATTTTGTAGGCCAAGAATCACCGGTGGCACACCGGTGTGGCCTAGTGTGGATTGAGTCACTTAGGGAGGTGGCTAAGGCTCAGTGCTCAAGGGAGAGCTCTAAGAGCCTTTGAGGTCCATGGTAAATGGATTTCAAAAGTTTCTCTCCTAGGAAATTAGGTTAATTGTGCCAAAAAGGGTTGGAAGACTTGGGTAAGTCTTAATCCTAGGCTTTGGCACATTAAAAAGGGAATTAAGGAGAAAAAGGTGAAAATGAGGTTATAATTGACAAAATTAGGGTTTAATGGGAAAATATCATATAATTCACTGATAGAAATGAATTGTGATCATGCATTGGAAGATACATTAAGAAGAAGTCGAAATTAGATCTTTTGGGTTGAGTTTAAGTGATACATTTTAGAGAAAGTTGAGTTTCGTGCCAATCTTGGAATCCGGAGTACATTTGTTTGGAAACGTATTTTTCCCAAGTAGACATTGGCCCCACAAATCTCCCTACTAAATTTCATAATTTTTGGAGATTTATGGAATTAACTAGGCATTACTGAAATTGTGGTTGAAAACCTGAAATTCAGGTATCAGTCGACTGCCCTGGGGGCAGTCGACCGGTCCGAAGTGGATTTAGCCCCGAGACCATTCTGTAAGGTTTACCAGTCAACTGCCCCAGGGGCAGTCGACTGGTCAGTAGTCATAAGGATAGAAGCTATATTGGATGTTGAGAATTCAAATGTGGATTATAGGACATGACTTTAGGTTACAAGTCTTGATTAGAATTTCATATTCCTTGACTAGAGTGTTACCTCATTATTTACTAAGGTTTTATTGAAAATCAAGGAAGATTGATAAGAGATAAGAAGGAAATTTCTTTGTATATTTGAGGATATTGAAAAGAAAGAGTTAAGGACAATTCCTTGTGTAAATTGATGATAGTTAGAATTGCCAACACACAAGGAATCATGAATTAAGATCAAAATTGATACAAAGTGTCCATCCTTGGGAAAATTAGAGAATTAAACTAAAGTCAAGCACATTTGATAATCTTAATCAAAACATATTCTTCTAGGATAGGGCATATCCTAGCAAATGTGTTTGCAAATTCTTAAATTGTTTAGGGTTTTGTTGAGTTCTTTTAGGCACTAAGAGAAAGGTTGCTTGAGGGCAATCCTTTAATGGTGGCCAAGGGAGAAGAACTTGGTTGTTAGGTTTGGTAGAACCTAACTTGAGTCTAGGGTGTTAAGTTGGGTAGAACTTCACCTAGGAAAAATGGAAATTGGGAGAAGGCATAGGTTAAGGGGGAGGTTGCCTCCTAATTGCCTTAATTTTCATAAGAAAAATTTTGGATTTTATGTCAAACTTGGGAATGGTGATAAATACAGTGTGGAATGTATTTTTCCCAAGTAGGTATGGGTACCACAAAGTTCTCCACGAAATTTGAAAATTTTTGGAGAATTGTAAAATTTCTGGTGCATTTCTGAATGTGGCCTGAAAAACTGAATTTCGGAGTATCAGTCGACTGACAATAGGGGCAGTCGACTAGTCAGGGTTGGTGTGGGTATCCAGCAGCTGACTTGGGTCCAAATGATGGGAAACATGTGTATGAGGGGTTAATACACGTTGTTTGGGATCATTAGGGATTGGAAGAACCGATAATTGGGGTATTATTGGGTTCTTTTTGATGTTAGGCAAAGGGGGAGAAGTTTGGGTTTAAGTTGGGAAACCATACATACCTTTGCTAGAAACCCTAGGTTTAGGGGGGAGCTAAGCTTAAGGGGGAGCATGTTTGCTACATTCTTGGCGTAAGGGGAACCTTAGAAAGGTTCTTAAAAAGTCTTTGTAAGTCCAATGAAGGGGGAGCTTTGGAGAAGCTTTAAAAAGCCCGCATTGTGGAAAATTCCTAACTTAAAGGGTTAGGTGTGGGATGTCTTGAGATACGATCCATGTTTGCATTGCATATGCATTCATTTAGCATTGTTTTTGCTATTGACTACTATCTTGATTTCCTAACTTAAACGTATTGCCAAACATCAAAAAGGGGAGATTGTTGAGGCAATCTGTGGTCCGGAGTGACCAAGTGTTTTGATGTTTGGGCAAAGGGTTTAAGTTAGGTTTACCCTTGTTATCTTATATATGTATGTTGAGTGTGCAGGTTGTACAGGTTACACATATGGACTTGGCTGAACGGCCTCAGTACGGTGAAGGGTGGCATGGAGACAAGCTGGAGGTTTGTGTGCACCCGAGGGACCTTGGAGAGCAGGGACGATGAGCTGATGGACACGGACTTCGAGGCATACGTGAAGGGTGGCATGGAGGCAAACTGGAGGTTTGCGTGCGCATCCGAGGGAAGAGGGCCGAAGATGAAGAGGGCGCAAAGGCAATAGTCGAGGCTGCGGAGGAGGAGGCAGTCGAGTCGTGAGGGTACGAGTGCGGTGTGATTGTACTCGGGAAAGGGTTCAGTTGGGGACCAGTCGACTACTCTGGGAGCAGTCGACTGGTAGGTGGCTGGTGAGTTGGCTGAGAATTCGAACGTTGGGGTGCAACGGTTGAATTTCAGTGGCACTAGTCGACTGCCCTGGGGGCAGTCGACTGGTAGCGAGGGTTTTAGCCAGAGTCCTATTTAAAGAGGACTTCGTGATGGCTGAGTTTCTTGACGAGTTTGGTCTTAGTTAAGGGCCAAACAGTAGTCTTTGTGCTCAGAGATTCTCAAGGTGTTGTGGTGAGGTTTCTCCACCCACAAGAAGCGACGAGAGCTAGCCGGAGGTTATCCGGGGAGTGATCCACCGATGGATTCTTGGATTAGTCACCGGCCGGGGTGGATACCAAGTAAATTCTCTTTGTTAGCATTGTTTGTTTTCTTTATTATTGTTTCCGCTGTGCAACTAACAACGCAGGTACAAGAAAGATCCGAGAAACGCTATTCACCCCCCTCTAGCGGACATAAACGATCCTACAAAAAGGAGGTAAAATCTACACTCATTTCAAGTTCTGTTAAAACTAATATAAAGTGTAGGATTGGAGAAGCCCACGAGAAAAGAAAGAAAATCCGATGCTTTACATGTGGAGAGATGAGGCACTTTCATACCAAGTGTCCTAGAAAAAGTGAGCTAAAGAAAATGGAGCACTTGAGGAGATGGGAGAAAGAAGGATGGAAGAAGAGAAGAAGCCCACATCAAGGAGGAACTCCAAAGGTAAGGAAGGTAACTCCTAACCTTAAGCCAAAATGTAATTCAATTTCAAGTTCCTCCTTACATTATAAAAATCATATTAATTATCCATCTATGCTTGCTAAAATTAACGAAAACTGTTTACTTGTTCATAACCATGGTTTTAGATACAAGGATAGGACTAGGGTTAACCAGGTAGATTATAACTTTAGGAAAAGCATACATTATGATCAACCTAGGACCCTTAGATCTAAAGATCATGGCACTAATCCCAAAAAGGGAAGGAATGTGCCTAGGAAAATGGGTAGTTCTAAGAATGTCCAAAGTGGACATATGGACTCCAAGGTTAAAGGTCTAGAAAGGGAAAATCAAGCCTTGAGGGCAAGACTTGATACTTTAGAAAAGGCTCTAGAAAGATTCACTGTTGGATCTAAGGGCTTAGACATGGTGTTGGGTAGCTTAAAACTCAACTATGATAGATCGGATTTGGGCTACCGATCTAAGACCTCCAAGGCAAATGGAAAGAAATATGCTGGGGAAGCATATCATGGTAAGAGGGAAAGTCCAAGAATGGCAAGGGAATGTCATCCAAAGGTAAAAAGAGTGATTTAACCAAGGACAAGGTGTTCAAGGTTAAGAAGGTCAATTTTGTAGGCCAAGAGTCACCGGTGGCACACTGGTGTGGCCTAGTATGGATTGAGTTACCTAGGGAGGTGGCTAGGGCTAAGAGTTCAAGGGGGAGCTCTAGGAGCCTTTGGGGTTCATGGTAAATGGATGTCAAAAGTTTCTCTCTTAGAAAATTAGGTGAATTGTGCCAAAAAGGGTTGGAAAACTTGACTAAGTCTTAATCCTAGGTTTTGGCACATTAGATGGAGTTTTAGGGAGAGAATGGTGAAAATAAAGTGATATTTGATAAAATTAAGGTTTAATGGGAAAATATCATATAATTCAATGCTAAGAATGTATTATGGTCAGAAATAAGATGATATATCAAGGAGAAGCCTAAATTAGAACTTTTGGAGGAGTTAAAATGATACAATTTATATAGAGTTGGATTTCTTGTCAATCTTAGGGTCCAGAGTATATTTGTTTGGAAACGTATTTTTCCCAAGTAGACATTGGCCCCACAAATCACCCCACCAAATTTCATAATTTTTGGAGATTTGTAGAATTATTTAGGGATTACTGAAATTGGACTGAAAACCTGAAAATCAGGTATCAGTCGACTGCCCTGGGGGCAGTCGACTGGTCTCAGCCCAGAAATATTCTGTGAGTTTTGGGAATCGACTGCCCTAGGGGCAGTCGACTGGTCTGTAGGCTGAAATTGAAATACGTATATTGAACAATAAAAAATTGTAAATTTGGATTATAGGATATGACTATGGATTAAAAGTCTTGATTATGATCACATATTCCTTAAATGAAGTGTTATCTCATGAGGTAATAAGGCGTTATTGATATTAAAGGAGGATTGATAAGAGATAAGAAGGAGATCTCTTTATTTGGAGGATATTAAAAGAAAGAGTGAAGGATAAATTCCTTATATAAATTGATGATGGTTAGAATCGGCAAGCACAAGGAATTATAAATTGAGGTCAAAATTGATACAAAATGTCCATCTTTAAGGAAATTAGAGGATTGTACCAAAGTCAAACACATTTGATAATCTTAATCAAATCATATTTTTCTAGGATAGGACATATCCTAGCAAATGTGCTTGCAAACTCTTAGGACTGTTTAAAGGGTTTGTTGAGTTCTTTTTAGCACTAGGGATAAGGTTGCTTGGGGGGCAATCCTTTAATGGTGGCCAAGGGAGAAGAACTTGGGTGTTAGGTTGGGTAGAACCTAACTTGGTGTTAGGGTGTTAAGTTGAGTAGAACTTCACCTTGGAAAATGGAAATTGGGAGAAGGCATAGGTTAAGGGGGAGGTTGCCTCCTTGTTTGCCTTAATTTTCATGAAATTTTTGGGTTTTGTGTCCAACTTGGGAACCATGATAGATACATGGTGAAATGTATTTTTCCCAAGTAGGTATGGGTACTACAAAGTTCTCCACGAAATTTGGGAATTTTTGAATAATTGTGAAATTTCTGGCGCATGTCTGAATTTGGCAAGAGAAGTCTGATATTCATAGTATCAGTCGACTGCCCTGGGGGCAGTCGACTGCCCAGGGCTGATGTGTGTATCGGCAACTAGTTTGGTGTTGAATGGTGTAAAACAAGTGTATGGGGGTTAGTACACTGTGTTTAAGACCATTAGGGATTGAAAAAACCGATAATTGGGATATTATTGGGGTCTTTTTGATGTATGGCAAAGGGGGAGAAGTTTGGGTTTAAGTTGGGAAACCAAACATACCTTTGCTAGAAACCCTAGGTTTAGGGGGAGCTGAGCTTAAGGGGGAGTATATTTGCTCCATTCTTGGCGTAAGGGGAACCTTGGAGAGGTTCTTAAAAAGTCTTTGTAAGTCCAATATAGGGGGAGCTTGGGAAAAGCTTTAAAAAGTCCATTTTGGTGAAAAGTCCTAGCTTGGAGGGTAGGTGTGAGGAAATCCTAGTTTGGAGAGCTAGGTGTGGAAAAGTCCTAGCTTAGAGGGCTAGGTGTGGAAAAGTCCTAACTTGGAGGGTTAGGTGTGGGATACCTTGGGATATGATCCATTTTTGCATTGCATATGCATTTGTTTAGCATAGTTTATACTATTGACTACTATCTTGTTTCCCTATCTTAAACCTATTGCCAAACATCAAAAAGGGGGAAATTGTTGAGGCAATCTGTGGTCCGGAGTAACCAAGTGTTTTGATGTTTGGGCAAAGGGTTTAAGTTAGGTTTACCCTTGTGTTCTTATATGTGTATGTTAAGTGTGCAGGTTGTACAGGTACACATATGGACTTGACTGGACGACCTCGGTACGGTGAAGGATGGCATGGAGACAACCTGGAGGCTTGTGTGCACCCGAGGGACCTTGGAGAGCAGGGACGATGAGCTGATGGGCGTGGACTTCGAGGTGTACGTGAAGGGTTGCATGGAGGCAGGCTGGAGGCTTGCGTGCGCATCCGAGGGACGAGGGCCGAAGATGAAGAGGGTGCGAAGGCAACAGTCGAGGCTGCGGATGAGGAGTCAGTCGAGTCGTGAGGGTACGAGTACTGTGTGAATGTACTCGGGAACGGTTCAGCTGGGGACCAGTCGACTGCTCTGGGAGCAGTCGACTGGTAGGTGGCTGGTGAGTTGGCTGAGAATTCGAACGTTGGGGTGCAACGGTCGAATTTCAGTGGCACCAGTCAACTGCCCCAGAGGCAGTCGACTGGTGGCGAGGGTTTCAGCCCGAATCCTATTTAAAGAGGACGTCGTGGTGGTTGAGATTCTTGACGAAACTCGCTTGGGTAAAGTGAGTTAGTAGTCTTTTGTGCCCAGATCTTGTCAAAGTGATTGTGGTGAGGTTTCTCCACCCTTATGGAGCGACGAGGGCTAGCCGGAGGTTATCCGGGGATTGATCCACCGACGGATTCTTGGATTAGTCACCTGTCCGGGGTGGATACCAAGTAAACCTGGTTTGTTAGCATTGTTATTTATTATTAGTTTATCTTTATTTGTATTTCCGCTGCGCAACTAACAACCTTGTAGAGACGTCAACGAAAAAGTGCTATTCACCCCCTCTCTAGCACGTCAGTCGATCTATCACCAAAGAGCTCAAGAGGCCAGAGCAGGCCAACTGTCTCCAACCCTGACACCCCCGATAAAATTTGTGTGGCATACTATGTACTCGCCTGTGTATTCTTGCTACCTTGTAGTGAATTCATGAAATAAAGAAACGTGTCGCCACAAAAGTGTCAATGCATCCGATAAAACCCTAATACCTCGCGATGCTGCGGATGCCCGGGGTACTTAGGCTTGGTCTGGGTGCTATGGACGCCCAACCAAGAAACAAATCCCTAATACCTCGCGGTGTTGCAGATGCCCAACCAAGAAACAAAACCCTAATACCTCGGTACTTAGGCTTGGTTTGGGTGCTACGGACGCCCAACCAAGAAACAAAACTCTAATACCTCGCGGTGTTGCGGATGCCCAGGGTACTTAGGCTTGGTCTGAGTCCTACGGACGCCCAACCAAGAAACAAAACCCTAATACCTCACGGTGCTGCGGATGCCCGGGATACTTAGGCTTGGTCTGGGTGCTACGGACGCCCAACCAAGAAACAAAACTCTAATACCTCGCGGTGCTGTGGATGCCCGGGGTACTTAGGCTTGGTCTAGGTGCTACGGACGTCCAACCAAGAAACAAAACCCTATTACCTCACGGTGCTGTGGATGCCCGGGCTACTTAGGCTTGGTCTGGGTGTTACAAATGCCTAACCAAGAAACAAAAACCCTAATACCTCGCGGTGCTGCAGATGCCCGGGGCACTTAGGCTTGGTTTGGTTGCTACGGATGCCCAACCAAGAAGAATAAAATCCTAATGCCTACCACCTCTAACTGGGAATTGGAGGGGGCTTAAGGACGAATGGTTAACACACAACCTACCAGATATGAGACAAGCATTCTCAGACAGGGTGAAACGAGCAGAATATCTTATTAAAGCCCGAAGCAGTTACACATCAGAGGTAACAAGTGTTTCCTTCATCTCTACGGAAAATACATTGACAATGACATCTCAAGGGAATACAAAGAATAGGGGATACAAACAGTGGATCCAGTAGAGGAGATCACTCTTTTGCCCAGGTTCTCCCCTATCACTTCATCATCCCTGCATGGACGCTTAACTCGGAACCGTCTTCCAGTGGCGGGTAAGAGGGGAGCCACCTTTATTATGGTTAGAATCCTTGAATTTTCAGCGGAAGCTGGGACTTCTGGATTCTCCCTTCTCATGACCATTCACGGATAAAAGAGGAACAGGAACAACTTGGGGTACACATGGACGAAACAGTTCCATTCAAAGACCTTAATTGCCTCTTACAGTCAACTCACATTTAAAAATAAAGATGAATTGCAAAATACAAAGGGAAGAGAAGGGGGAGAAGTAGCTACAACTCCTCCTCAGATGACAAACCACTCCAGGCCCGACTGATGGCCGATGCCCAAAACTCAGGGAAGCGAGTGATTCAGCGGGGGAGAGCATTTGAGATGGACAGGAGATGAACCACCAGGAGATGCTCCCGGGCGAAACAAATGATATCATCTCTGTCATGCTCCCCGGCGAAGCATGTGATGTCTTTTTTGGACTCTCTGGTGAAACGTGTGGTTCCATCTCCGTCGTGCTCTCCCAAGAAAGGTGCGATATCATCTTTGTTATGCTCCCCAGTAATGTAGAAAACCCTTGTTAGAAGGGGGGACGATGGAAAATGTATCGAAAAGTTGTATGCTTCATAGGGATTCTAGGAGCACCTGACTTAGCCTGGGTAGACGGGGCTTCGCACCCCTCTGGGCGGTGAACCTCCTCCCTCGCCGGGTTCCCCTCCAGGATGCAACCTCTTTTCCCTTCCTGGTCCATGAGAATGGGAAGGAAAGATAGAGGAGAACGAATGCGTTGACCTTCCACCTTTACAAAGATGGCTGCCCATTCGCATTTAATGAGGGCACGACACAGGATCAGTAATGGACGTCAATCTTGAAGTGTCGCGTCTTTTCTGTCACCATCGATTGGTATGCCCCTGCGGCGTCTGGGAATTAGCAAACCTATATGGGTCAATTCAATGGATCGCCTGGGGCCCGGAGACGATGGTTCGGAGGCCGCAAACACTCAATAGAGAAAGGGGCCAACATGGGTCCCACAGATGAATAGCTGAGGGCCTGGCGGTTGTGTTTTCGGGGCTACCTTAGGGAGATCCACACCCAAGATCAAACCCGAAAATCCCAGAAGACACCTGGTGTCATAGGGGGTTCTGGGTCCCTAAAACCAACCCAAGGGGCTCCAGGGGACGAGCAATGGCTCCCTGACTCCCTTACCCCAGGGGCTGAGAGGGAATGCATATTTTTCAAGAAGGTTAATCGACAATCTGGCTCCTAGAGTCGAAGAGAAACACCGATCCTTCTACACTCTTGGTCCTCATAACGAAGACAAATATTACAAGGAGACAAACGCAAAAGCATACTCAGGACAGTAAGGCAAAGAAATAGTTTCATTATAATCAAAAGGGGTACATTGGGGCCAAGCTCCCGAGTAGCAAATAATCCTACAACTCTTTGTCCTCGGGCAGGAGCTCTTCCCAAACTCGGCCGATGCTCATGAAACCCAGGTCAACATCCGGAGGCAAAAGTTGGGCCTTCCTCGGCTAGTCAATGGCCCCGTGGAAGTCTTGCTTCAAGCGCTTCATTACCTGGCCGACAATGATATCGCCGAATTCATCCAACTTCAGGAACTTAGCCTTGAAGTCTGTCTCGGCCTCTTTAATATGGGAAGCCTCAGCAGCCCAAAAGTTTCACAGTTCGGCCTCGGCTGCCTCCTTGGCACGCTTTAGCTGCTCCATCTCAGCAAACATTTTGTCTTGATTTGCCAGAGCCTCCTTGAGCCTGTCCGAGGCGACCCATACTTCCAATCGTGCATAGGCCAGATCTCCCTCAAAGTCAGACAAGATATCAGCCGCCATCATGAGGTCGGACTCCTTCTGGGTGAGCTGGTGCGCTTGGTCTTTGACACGTTCATTCAATCTCCCGACCGAGGCCTCCAGAAGTCTGATATCCCCCGACAACTTCTCTTTCACTTAAAGCTGATCCTGCTCTTGAGTCACCCGGAGCAGGTCGTTGCTGATGGCCACAACCCTCTCGGACACCAAACATTCCCGGTACCTGGAACTCTATGGGGAGGACTCCCTGGCTAGCAGGGTGTCCAGCTGATGCTCCACCTTCGCTTGGAGATCTTTGCAGACCCCCGCTTGCATAAGTCCCGCTCTGTGCTCGTGGTCAGCTGCGGCCTCTGCTCTCAGTGCCCGGCAGGTCAAGGCCTCAATCTCTGGCCAGGAGTACATGCCACGGCCGGCTATCATGCAGTGTTCAACTGCCTATCATTGCACCAAAGAATTATAAAGCATACAAGAAAACAGCATGTGCACCTGGATACAGCTTCTTCATCACAACACTAGTCTAATCAGTCAGACACACATACTTCGATCAGACTTGAAGGGAGAAACATGCGATGGGGTTGAGTACCCCGTGGCTGACACGTAGACTAAAGAAGCTGTGTGGTAAGATTTATTGAGTCGGAACGACTCTCTTTCTGGAGCTCCCGAGATCCTCTCGGGAAGGGGATCCCCTGAGACCCCCGTGGGTAGACATGCCCCGGAGATCAAATCAGAGGACACACTCCCGAGATCACCTCGGGAAGTCAGGTCCCCGAGACCACCTCGGGAAGGCAAAATCCTGGGTCCCCCTGGCCAGAAGACCCCGAGATCACCTTGGGGAAGCGCAGCCCAAGAAGCATTTGCCCTCAAGGAACGGTCCCATTTTCTTCGGATCTGCGGATAATCATCACCAATTATTGCTGGATAATTATGACCCATAATTATCACAACGGTCCGAACTTAATGACTGCATGGACCGTTGCAAAGGTAATCATGTAACCGACAATTAGGGGGACGTGGCGAAGATCGTGGAGACTCGTGGGGCAACCACCTCAGGTATAAAAGGTACTCCAACCCCTCCAGTAATGGGGTTACACTCTCTCTACTTCACGCATCCCTTTTTTGCCTTCTCTGCATCTCCTAGATCGAGGCACTGACTTGAACGTCTGAGTGGGCTCCGCCGGACAACATCCCGCGTGTTCCCCTAACGCTCGTATTAATCTCGCAGGGTGTAAGCTCTTCCTCTAGCGTCACCGTCAGCGTGGGCTGAACCCTGGTGACTAGCCGTCGACGTCGATTCCTTCTGGAACACTTGGGAAAGTAAGCTTTTTCTTGATTTCGAAGTTATGAAATTTATCCCAAAATTATCCTCCAATATTTACATTTAAGACCAAAATAATCATTATAATTTATTAACTTCTGGAAGCATTATTCGCGACCGACGACAGACAACGACGGCCGATGACCACCGTCGGCGGGATGCGACCACCGCTGGTCGGCATGCGACCACTGCCGGCTGGCCAGCCGCCGGTAGTGGTCGTCCAATGACCACCGTCGACGGCCAGCGACCACCGCCGGCGGTCGGTGCTGAGTGCCGACCGGCAGCCACCGGCGATCTGCGTTGATCGTCGACATTCGGCACCTATCGTCGGTGGTTGGCACCGGCAGGCGGCCGCCGGTGTTGAGCAACGACTACCTACACGGACACCGATGGTCGACGCCGACGTCGATGTTGCGCGGCGAATATTTTTTAATTTAATATTTTAAATAGATTTTAAATAAATTAAATAGAGAAATTAAATAAATTTAATTTAAAATTTAATAAAATTATCTAAACAAATTCTAAAAGGTAATACGGTAAAATATTATATTATGTTATAGACTATTACCTTTAAATAAACAAGATTTTATTTGATTATCTAAATTGAACCAAACAATTTAAGGTTATATTTCATTCCCTATAATTTTAGTTATATAATTATTTGATAATCACATAATTAAGATTATATATGATAATTTAAATCAAATGCTCATAATATTAGCAACTCGAGCAGGACATTAATGGATTTTTTTTCCTGAGCTCCATAATTTTCTCTTTTCTTACGTGTCAATAGCAAGGAGTTGGATTCGATAAATTTCGAATCAATTTTTTAATCTCTTCTGTTTTATTATAATTATTTTTATTATAGGGAAAACAACTCCAAAAAATCTTCTCTGCAAAATGCTCTTAAGATCCTCCACAATAAAAAATTCTTTGGAAGTTCTCATTGTGACGTGGCTTAAACGAGGGAGCTCCCATTTTCCATAAGAAGCGGCCATCAGTTTGGAGCCACTTCTTCCTTCCCTTTTTTTATTTTTATTATTTAATTATAATAAAATTTTTAATTTAAAATTAAAAAATCAATAAATTTATTTATTTAGATTTTTTATTTGATATAATGTATTTTATTTTTAAATTATTAATGTTATTATATGGTAATTTATAAATTTAAATTGTATTTATATATAAGGTAAAATATAATGAAAAATTGTGAAATCCATAAAAAATTATTTAGAGATTTTTTTTAATAGTAGATGATAGAACATTGTGTTTTCTCCTAACCGCATAAATTCTAGAAAACCACATAAAAACTCGAAGAGAAAACATAATATATATATATAAGCATGGATCTATTATTTTATCGAATCATGGCATAACAAAATAATAGATGTAAACCGAAAGATAAGGAACCTGATTGAAGATCAATTGTCCTTGTGGTAGCATCGTTGGCTTGATCCCTGTGGAAGAAGATACAGCGGAAAGAAGGAGAATCTTCCAAGGGACTTAGGTTTGACGGCGCCGTAAAGTTTCTTGTCAATGGGGAACAAGAAACTAGGTCATAAAGCTCACCTAAACCCTTGGGGACCTCCCCTTTATATAGAAATCCAATCTGTTATCAGCCCATAGATAATAACAGATTGGTCTAAAGGGTTCTATACATTGAACCCGCATCCAATAATCCGAAACCCAATAAACATAAGTTAGATCACTTTAAGAGCTCAGATTGTATTTACATGTGCAACTTACAAATAAACCCACCTAATAGGAATAATAATAATATCCAACAATCTTCCACTTGGGCTATATGTGAGTTGTATCGTAAATACAAGCAAAACTTTAGTTGATATCAAATTTTATGGGTACAAGATACCCCTATAAACAATCTGGTCCATTAACTTCAATGGTATAGGACTAAAGAGGTCATAGCTACTGTATATGATATCAAGATGCAAATCTATAGAGTAGAAATTACATGAAATGTGATCAATACATGTCAATTTCCAACTGGTCCAAAGCGACTCAAAAGAGTCTGATCATATTTACAAATACCTTATGCTAAACTGCAACAGCAAATCATAATCCAAACTTTATGATTCCAAAAGGAATCTGTATCATATTTACAAACACTAAATGCTAAATAGTAGTAGTAAATCATGATATCGTATTCAGAGTGTCAAACAAACATATGAATCCCCATTAATATTTTGAACCTGAAGTACGTACAATAATCAAAATAAAATATTTGTCTTTATTAACATAGAGCAATAAAATAAATGCAAACTCCCACTAGATGAGTTCTTCTTCCATAAGAAGAACTCTCATATCCACAACATGTGCATGAAACACCTTGGGCACAAAGCCTTTGGTGAGTGGATCGACCAACATGGAATCTGTGCAGATGTGCTCTACCATAATCTGGCGACTCTGAACTCTCTCTTTAACCGTTAGACACTTAATGTCGATGTGCTTGGACTTCAACGAACTACGGTTGTTGGCATAAAGTTCTGCAGCTTTATTATCACAGTAGATCCTCAGTGGCATGTCAATGCCATCAACGATATACAATGTTGTGATGAAGTTCCGTAGCCAAATCCCGTGATTGGATGCTTCATAGTATGCTACCAATTCTGCCTCCATATTAGAAGTAGCTACTAGCGTCTGCTTGACGCTCTTCCAAGATATAGCCCCTCCAGCAAGCATGAAGATATAGCCTGAAGTGGACCTCCTGCTATCTAATCATCCAGCAAAATCAGAGTCTGAATAACCAATCACCTCCAGATGATCTGACCTTCGATACGTGAGCATGTGTCTTTTAGTTCTTTGCAAATACCGCATCACGCTTTTAATTGCTTTCCAGTGCGACGGTCCTGGGTTATTAACATATCTGCCTAACATCCCAACTACAAATGTTATATCTAGTCGAGTGCAAACTTGTGCATACATGAGACTTCCCACTGCTGATGCATATGGGAATTGTTCCATCTCCTTTATTTCAAGTTCAAGTCGTGGACACTGCTGCAAACTGAACTTGTCACCTCTTGACACAGGTGTGTCACCAGGTGTATAGTTCTGCATGTCATACTTTATAAGCACCTTCTCAATATAGGCTTGTTGTGAAAGTCCAAGAATGTCTCTTGATCGATCACGACAGATCTGAATGCCTAGAACAAAAAATGTTTCACCAAGATCTTTCATTACAAATTTACCAGATAGAAATGACTTGGTTTCATGCATTAGACCCTTATTATTGCTCGCAAGCAATATATCATCCACGTACAAAACAAGTATAACAAACTTGCTCCCACTGAACTTGACATATATGCACTGATCAACGGGGTTCTCTTTAAATTCAAATGAGGTAACCACTTGATCAAATTTTCGGTACCATTGACGGGACACCTACTTTAAACCATAAATGGACTTCTTTAATCTACATACTAGGTGCTTTGAGTCTGACGACTCAAAGTTCTCCTGTTGCACCATATATATAGACTCCTCTATGTCTCCATTGAGGAATGCAGTCTTTACGTCCATTTGATGTAGCTCCCAATCAAAATGAGCTACAAGTGTCATGATTACCCTAAGGGAGTCTTTCATCAACACAGGTGAGAAAGTCTCCTTATAATCAATGTCTTCCTTTTGAGTGAATCCCTTGGCAACAAGACGAGCCTTATACCTTTCGATATTGCCCTTCGAATCTCGCTTGGTTTTAAATATCCATTTACAACCAACGGGTTTCGAACCTTCAGGCAATTCGACAAGTTCCCAAACGTCATTGTCTACCATAGACTTTAACTATTCTTGCATGGCGTTAATCCACCTTTCAGGGTTAGAGCATTGTTTGACTTCTTGGAAAGATGTAGGATCACTTTCCAACCCTATATCAAACTCATGCTCTTGGAGATAAACATAATCACGAGAATTCGTGCTTCTCCGTTCCCTTGTGAATCACCTTAAGGGCACTTGTGTTTGAGGTGGTTGGAGTACTTGCTCATCAATATGAGACAATACTTCAATTTCAGTGGTAGGCTCCTCCAATTGCATTGGAGATGTCATGAGAATATCTTGGTTCACTACGCTCACTGGATGTGCAATATTCATAATGTGTGGTATGGTCACCATACCACTACTGATTGCACTAGAAGTGACCATAGGAGGATTGCCAACGCTTTCCTCAAAAGATACTTCCCTGATTTTATCGCTCCCACTGTCCTCAATAAACTTAGCGTTTCCTGTTTCGAAGAAAGATCTATTAGATGGATCATAAAATTTATACCCCTTTGATCTCTCAGAGTAACCTACAAAATTGCTGCTAATAATTCTTGAGTTCAGTTTCTTTTCATTAGGCTTGTAAGGCCTAGCCTCAGCTGGACAACCCCAGACGTGTAAATGCCTAATGCTAGGCTTTCTACCCGTCCATATCTCGAATGGGGTTTTAGTTACTATCTTACTAGGTACTCTATTGAGAAGGTAAACTGCAGTCTTGAGTGTCTCACCCCACAAAGACTCCGGTAGAGAAGTGAAAGTCATCATACTTCTCACCACGTCTTTTAGGGTCCAATTGTGACGCTCAGCTACACCATTCTGACTCGGTGTACCAGGCATGGTATACTGAGGCATAATCCCACACTCAGCATGGTAATTTGTAAAAGGTCTTGGACGTTGTTCACCTAATCTATCATATCGACCGTAATATTCCCCTCCACGGTCGGATCGGACGACTTTAATTTTCTTACCTAGTTGAAGTTCAACTTCGACTTTGAAAATTTTGAACATGCCCAAAGATTGCGACTTCTCATGAATAAGGTACAGATTGCCAAATCTAGAATAGTCGTCTATGAAGCTAATAAAATATATGTGTCCATTCCAAGATGCCTTAGGGAATGGTCCACAAATATCCGTATGTATTAGCTCTAAAACGTCACTACAATGGCTAGCCCCTTTGTTCCTTTGTTAGTTGTCTTCCCCTTAACACACTCTATGCAGACATCAAAGTCTGACATGTCAAGGGAATCAAGAATTCCATGTGACATTAACCTTTCTAGGCGTTGTTTGGATATATGTCCTAAACGCCTATATCACAACATAGAAGAATTCTCATTGGTCAATTTACGTTTCTACCTACACTATACATTATTACGTTGTCAATCGTAGGAGTAAAAGTTTTATCAACCAAGGAACCATTACCAATCAAAATTGAATTATAGAAAATACTAAACATTTCATTTCCAAATGAACAAGAATAACCTGATTTGTCCAAACAAAAAATTGAAATTAAGTTTCGTCTGAAAGACGGTACAATGAATGTATTCTCCAAATCCAAATAAACATCAGTTCTTAAATAAAGCCTAAAAACACCAATAGTCTCTATTGCAGCCTTTTTTCTATTCCCCGTATAGATGTATCTTTCACCATCAAGTGGAAGTCGGCTCCTGAGACAACCCTGCATAGTGACACTTATGTGAGTAGTAGCACCAGTATCTATCCACCAAGTGTCAATGGGTACAATAGCTAAATTGACTTCTGAACTAACAAGGTTGAGAAGTTTACCCTTCTTCACACGCCAGTTGGCGTACTTGAGGCAGTCTTTCTTCATATGACCTTTCTTCTTGCAAAAGTAACAAGTGGATTCCTTATCCTGCTTCTTTTGCTCCTTATGGTCATTGCCTCCAGAATCTGCAGTTTGCTTTCCCTTACCTTTGTTATTGATCCTCTTTCGCTTCTTGCTCGCATTTTGAGAACCAGATGTTAAGTGAGCACTTTCAGATGTCTCAATCTTCAGTCTCCCCTCCTCTTGCACGCATTGAGCAATAAGCTCATTCAATGTCCATTTTTTCCTTTTGAGTATTATACGATATCTTAAAAGGAGTGAACCGTGCAGTCAGAGACATCAAGACAAAATGCACTAACATACTCTCAGACATATCGAGTTTTAGTGCTTTCAGACTTGTCGCTATATTGGACATCTCCATAATTACTCCCTTATGTTTCCTTTACCACTGTACAACATGGTTACCAACTTCGTAAGAAGTGTGGTAGTCTCGACCTTTTCATTTGAGGTGAATCGGTCTGCCAGTTGGTTAAGGAAACTCCTAGCATCTTCACTCTCTGTTATTGAGCTCTTTATTTGTGCCAGTATGGAAACTTCATGATATTTAGACTCATGCGATTTGATTTCTCCCACAGATGAAATTCAACCCTCTGCTCTATAGTGCTAGCACTGGTCAAAGGTGCGGGACGATCATTCCTTAATGCATAGTCCAAGTCCATGCAGCCTAAGACTACAATCACGTATTCTTTCCATTCAGCAAAATTCGAACCAGTTAATGTTGGGATGTTATTAATATTGGCAGTTACAGATTGCACTGAAATTAAAAAAAGAAAAAATTTATTTAAGCTCACGATTTAACTAAAGCCAAGAACATATATATAATAAAATTATGCAAATAAATAAAATTTTAAATGCATATAAATAACTCCTTATGAGATACCAAATACAACATTGCATTTTAATGTGTAGATTAAAAATATAATTTGTTAGCAGTACTGATAACTTTCATTTTGTTGATTAAATTAGACCCTCGAATCCATGTTTTGATCCACTATTCATATGTTTAAGTTTGCATTATATTAGGTTTCATGGTTTGTCTTCATTTTGGCTTAAAATTCAATTCTTTCTATATTTAAGATGTTTTGGCATTAAAACTCAATATCATTTTGTAGGGTTCAATTAATCATGGACCTAGATCAAGATTGGATCAGGACTCAAGTTCAGAATGGGACTAGATCAAAGGGATCAAGAGCTGAATCTATATGGGCCGTTCATTTAAGATGACGGTTAGATATAAGTCATCCGCCAACTTCCGGTCAATCCAAGCTCAAGATAGACTTAATCAAGTTCATGGATCAAGATCTAAAAATTTGGGCCATATCAGAGCTAATCCAGGCGTTGGATCAAGCACTAGAAAATCTAGACTGTTCAGACTAAAGGAGAGAAGATCTAGGTCATCCGCTTCAGATCTGAGTGATCCGAGTTAAGGACAAGCATATCAGAGCCCTTGATCAAGATCTGGGAAGTTTGGGTTTGATCTGACTTGATCTGACCGTTGGATCAGAGCGGAACAATCTCAGTCATCGAAATTCAAAGTCAATTGATTAAAACAGAATTCCCTCCGCGCTTCGTCGTTGTCGCGAGTTCGCATCTCAATTTCCAGTTTTTTTTCTCCGTTCGTCTTCTACGATCGAGGCGGCCACTCCAGTTCAATTTCTCTCCAGGCTTTCGAGTCATTAGGGTCAAGTCTCCGGGAGGTTTGTTGTCAGATCTGTTGCTGCCAGCTCCGGTGAGGGTTTCGCCGAGCTCTGCTTCGCCAAAATCGACTTCCGCTCAAACGCTGGTTTCATCGATCGGGATCCATCTGAGTGGTCTGGGGGGTTCTCTGACTTGCGCTGAAGGGTCCTGAGCTAGAGTGCAACCAGCTGATCGAGTGGAAGAGCCAATCCAATTCAATCAATTGAAGGAGCTTGAATATGAAGACTTGCGATATAAGGGGTTCTTGGATCGGTTCTTGTGTGACGGCAGGAAGCTAAACTTGGTGACGAATCTGATCTGGAGACATTAGCTAATAGATTTCATTTCTGCATTGTTCTCATTGTTTCTGAATTCTGTTCTTAGCTCGGTAGCAGTGTGTTTTCAGTTACTGATCGGACTGTCGTCCGATCCAGACTCCACCTGATCGGTCATCAGACCGATCAGGCTTACATCTGATCGGTCAGCCGACCGATCAGGAGATTTTCCTGCATAAACAACTCTGTTTAGTTTTCAGCCTACTTAATTTCCATTTTCGACTTCGGATGCAATGTTAGTGAATTCCTGCAATTGATACCAGTTTTATATTTCAATTTTGCAACTTCAAATTGTTTTGTTAAATTCTCTTAGAGGTTAAGTTTCAGTCTTGCAACACCTAGCTTAACTCTAGTCAAGTCAACTCCATTTCCAATTTCACTTCTATTCTTACTTGCAAAACGAAACCCCCATTTTCTCTCAAAAATCCAAAATCATTTAACGACAAATAACTTTCAAGCTCAATTGAACACTCGCAACTAGTCCTGGAAAAATATGACCTGAGGCCCCTATTCTACATTTCTATTTTGCTAGCAAAGGTTTTCAGCTTTATAAATTTCTAAATTTGATACTCACATTCGTGACATCTATTTTGGGTAGCATCAGGTACTCTCTGATATAACTCAACCTTTAATTGGCGACACAATGTGCCTTCCTTTGGGCCGACCCATTGTGCGCATAATATAAAACTTTATATGAGTTATATATTTTGGTTCATAGCTTACAACAACTGTAGTCTGCCACGCAATATATCTTCCTTTGGGCCGGCATATTTTGTGCATGATCAGAACAAAATATATTATGTTCAATAGTTGTAAACTATCTTAAACATATATCTGTCATATAAGTAACATTCCTTTGGATCGATTACTCTTAGCATAGGTATACATCTACCAATACAAAATGCACTAAATCTACTTAAGATGTCTTCTTTGGCCGACACAATAGTTCAATTTAGTGACACGTTGTATAGATAGGCCTAAGAAAATTCTAGTTATTTAATCGAACAGATAATTTCTTTATTAGTCTTAATACATCCAAATTAGTCTTATTAATCGATTGATACGATATGGTAATCAAATGGTATGATCCAATTGATTATCTCAATTGATCTAAAAGCTTAATATATACGACTACATGATCATATATAGAACCTTCCTTTTGAAATTAAATTTTCTATATGGTTCTATAATTAAATAATATTATTTAATTTCTGGATCATTAAAAGAGAATATTTAATGTATTAGTTTATATATATATATATATATATATATTATAATATATATATATATATATATATTGTTTACATATATAAAAATATTTTTTTCTTTCATTTACTGTTTCACGTGATAGTTTTTTTTTTCTGTGAAACCATTTCTTTTGCAAAAAGAAAACATCAACAACAACAACAACAACAACAAAGCCTTATCCCACTAGGTGGGGTCGGCTATATGGATCCTTTTACGCCATTGAGTTCTATCCCCTACTATATCATCATCTAGATTTAAATAAAATTTATCTTGTTTTATTGTTGCCAACCAAGTCTTTTTTGGTCTTCCTCTCCCTCTTTTAATGTGCGTATTTATCATAGTTTCACATCGTCTAACAGGGGCATTTATTGGTCTTCTAAGTACATGTCCGTACCATCTCAAACGTGTCTCCCGAAGTTTTTCTTCAATAGATGCAACTCCGACTTTCTCTCTAATACTCTCATTCCTTATTCTATCCATCCTCGTAT
Organism: Boesenbergia rotunda; assembly: GCA_024364735.1. Taxonomy (NCBI): domain Eukaryota; kingdom Viridiplantae; phylum Streptophyta; class Magnoliopsida; order Zingiberales; family Zingiberaceae; genus Boesenbergia; species Boesenbergia rotunda. The sequence goes on from JAGFNQ010002437.1 coordinate 197,903, forward strand.
GTCCACACATCCACCTTAACATCCTCATCTCTGCAACTTTCATCTTTTGCTCATGTGCTCGAGTCATAGCCCAACATTCAGCACCATATAACATAGCAGGTCTAACTGCCGTTTTGTAGAACTTCCCTTTAAGTTTTAGAGGTACTTTACGATCACATAAGACACCCGATGCTAATCTCCATTTCAACCATCCTGCTTGTATTCTATGTAAGACATCTCTCTCAATTCCTCCATCACTTTGCAAGAACGATCCTAAATACTTAAAGTTCTCGATTTTAGACAACTCATCATCTCCTATCTTAACAATTGTTTCACTACGTCTAGCATTGCTAAACTTAAATTCCATATATTCAGTCTTTACTCTACTAAGCCTAAAACCTTTCATTTCTAGAGTTTCCCGCCAAGATTCTAGTTTAGCATTTACTCCTTCACGTGTCTCATCTATCAAAACAATATCATCTGCAAACAACATGCACCATGGCACTGTATCTTGAATGTGCCTAGTGAGTTCATCCATGATTAGTGTAAAAAGATAGGGACTTAAAGCTGATCCTTGATGTAACCCTATCCTTATTGGAAATGCTTCAGTCAATCCACCTGAAGTCTTCACTCTAGTCGTTACATCTTCATACATATCTTTAATTAGGTCAATATATGTTACGCTAACGCCTCTCTTTTCTAGAATTCTCCATATAATTTCTCTTGGTACCCTATCATAAGCTTTTTCTAAATCAATAAATACCATGTGTAGATCTTTCTTTTGCTCCCGATATTTTTCAATTAATTGCCTAAGAAGATGTATAGCTTCTATTGTCGACCTTCCAGGCATGAACCCAAATTGATTTTCGGTTACCGTGGTCTCCTTCCTCAATCTTTTTTCTATTACTCTTTCCCAAAGTTTCATGGTATGACTCATTAATTTAATACCCCTATAGTTTGCACAATTTTGTATGTCTCCTTTGTTCTTATATAAGGGAACTAGACTACTTACCCTCCATTGATTAGGCATTTTTTTTGTTTTCAATATTAAATTAAATAATTTTGTAAGCCATTCAATACCTTTTTTCCCTAAACATTTCCATACCTCTATTGGGATATCATCCGGTCCCACGGCCTTTCCATTTTGCATCCCTTTCAAAGCTTGTTCTACTTCTGAAGTTTGAATTCTCCGATGAAAATTAAAATTTCTATACTCATTTGAAATACTTAAATTGCCTAAGTCAAGTTGGTCCCCTAAACTTTCATTAAAAAGTTGATGAAAGTAAATCATCCACCGCTCTTTTATTTCGCTATCATTTACTAGTACTCTATCGCATTCATCTTTAATACATCTTATTTGACTAAGGTCTCTTGTTTTCCTTTCTCTTGCTTTAGCTATTTTATAAATGTCTCTTTCCCCTTCTTTTGTATCTAAATTTTGATATAATCGTTCAAAAGTTTTATTTTTTACTTCATTCACTGCTTTCTTAGCCTCTTTCTTGGCTATTGTATATTTTTTTAAGTTTTCCTCGTTCTTACAAATATATAATTCCTTATAAGCTATTCGTTTTTCTTTCACTTTCTCTTGTACTTTCTCATTCCACCACCAAGATTCCTTCCTTGGTGGTGCATGCCCCTTTGACTCACCGAGTACATCCTTAGCTACTATTTTCAACTTTGATACCATCTTATCCCATGTCGTATTAGAGTCGCTATATATTTCATCTAATGCTTGTATTCCTACCTTCTCCTTCAATATGTTTTGCTTCCCATCCTTTAACTTCCACCACTTAATTCTAGGAGTCGTGTATATTTTTCCTCTATTGATATTATAACTAAGGCGTATATCTAACACTACTAATCTATGTTGGGTAGTTAAGCTTTCTCCAGGGATAACCTTACAATCTTTACAAATCTTCCTATCTCTCTTCCTAACCATAAAATAATCAATTTGTGATTTATTATTCCCACTTTTGAATGTGATCAAGTGTTCTTCTTTTTTCTTAAAAAATGTATTAGCTAGTATAAGGTCATATGCTATCGCAAAATCCAATATAGTTTTTCCTTCTTCATTTCTTGTTCCAAACCCATAACCCCCATGTACTCTCTCATATTCTTCATTTTTCGCTCCGACATGTCCATTTAGATCGCCTCCTATTAAAATCATTTCATTTGGCGGAATGTTTTGTAATACCTCATCTAAATCGCTCCAAAATCTTGATTTAGTTTCTTCATCTAATCCTACTTGAGGTGCATATATGCTAATTACGTTCACAACTTCTTTCGCCACTACTATCTTGAGAGCTATAATTCTATCCCCCTTTCTAACTACACCAACAACTTCATCTTTTAAAGAACTATCTACAAAAATACCCACTCCATTTCTTGTTTTACTCTTTCCTGTATACCATAACTTAAAACCCGAGTTCTCTATCATTTTTGCCTTCTCACCTACCCATTTTGTCTCTTGCACACACAAAATACTAATTTTTCTCCTAATCATTGTATCTACTACCTCCATTGTTTTACCAGTGAGAGTTCCTATATTCCATGTTCCAAATCTGAGACTATTACTTTTCTTATAATGTTTATTCTTAGTCCACCTATGGTGTGAGAACTCTTGCCTATTTAACACTACACCCAAGTTCTCATGGAGATGTAGCGGTCCTTGCCGAGACGTTACAGTTGGACCCTGCAACGCGAACCCTTGCATATTTAGCACTACACCCGGGTTCTGGAGATGTAGCGGTCCTTGCCGAGACGTTACAGTCGGACCCTGCAACGCGTTCCTTCCGGGGAACATCCTAGCATTAGCATAATACTTTAATGGATCCATTCATTGAGTATTTGCCATAGTTTTTTTACGCTGGCTGGCAACCTAACGCAACCCTCCTCCTTTATCCGGGGAACATCCTAGCACTAGCATTATTATTGATGTAAAAGAAAACATCAATAATAAAAATTTAATCAATATCATTTCTAATTTATCTTATCATAAATTTAAGATGATAATTGATTAAATCAAATTTATTCTATTCACAATTTTAGACTTGATAATCAATTGATTGATCAAGTCAATCGATTAAACCATCACATTTTAACCTAAAAATTAGATTAAACATGATAGTTCTTCCGTCGTTTTCATATGTTTCACATAAAATATAAAAAATTTAGAAAACAAGTCTATCCTAGAATTTTCTTTTACATGATTTTCGACGATAAAAATTGTATTATACTAGGAAAACTTAATCTAGCATACATACAATAAATCGACGGAAAAATTTAAACTTTATTACATAAAAAACGATGAAACAAAGTCAAGGCTCTGATACCAATTGATAGAACATTGTGTTTTTTCCTAACCACATGAATTCTAGAAAACCACATAAGAACTCGAAGAGAAAACATAATATATATATAAGCATGGATCTATTGTTTCATCGAATCATGGCATAACGAAATAATAGATGTAAACCGAAAGACAAGGAACCTGATTGAAGAGTCATTGTCCTTGTCGTAGCGTCGTCGGCTTGATCCCTGTGGAAGAAGATGCAGCGGAAAGAAGAAGGAGAATCTTCCAAGGGGCTTAGGTTTGACGGCGCCGTAAAGTTTTTTGTCATGGGGAACAAGAAACTAGGTCATGAAGCTCACCTAAACCCTTGGAGACCTTCCCTTTGTATAGAAATCCAATCTGTTATCAGTCCATAGATAATAACAGATTGGTTTAAAGGGTTTTATACATTGAACCTGCATCCAATAATTCGAAACCCAATAAATATAAGTTAGATCACTTTAAGGGCTCAGATTATATTTATATGTGCAACTTACAAATAAATTCATTTAATAAGAATAATAATAATATCCAACAGTAGAGAGATAAAGAGATTTTTACTTTCAACACGTTGATGTGGCATCAAAGGAACTGTTGGAGTGCTCCCACGATTGTGTATGCCTTAAATCACCAAACTGTTGGACAACCTACGTGCCCACGTCAGTCTCTAAAGTGTTTAGCAACCTGAGTACCTTCTTCAACCTCTAGAGTGTTTGATAGCCTAAGCAACCACAACAGGACCACTTAGCTTAGCTTTCAAAGTGCTCGACATCTCGAGCAGCCGAGCAACCGACTGAACTTTCAAAGTACTTGACAACTCGAACACCCAACTAATCCAACTCAACTTCCAAGAGTTCTCTACAACTTGAGCATCTCCTTCCGCCTACAAAGTCTGCCCAAATATCTCCCTCAGCTTTCAAAGTGTTGTTCTGCTGAAACACCTCCTTCAACATCCAAAGTACTCACTCAAGGCTCCGCTTGGAGCTACAGTACTTATGTTTCACCCAACTTGCTCCTCTAAGTTAGGAGTGTCTATTGAGTCGAATAATATAAAAATATTAATATTTAAATTTGAGCTCAAAAAATAAATATAATATTTAAAGTTTGATTCAAAAATCGAGAATATAAATAATTTTGGTTCGAGCTCAATTTGAAATAAAATTCGAGCTCGAGTTCGATTCGAATTGTTCGAATCTTGATTCAAACATATATGAATTATAGTTCGTAATGATTTAAATTCGAATTTTGTTTGATTCAAATCTTAATTTAAATATATTTAAGTAAAAATAATTAGAGTTCGAATTCGATTCGAATTCGACTCGTGAGCGATTCGTAAACAATTGAACAAAATAGTATAGGTTTGAATACAATGCGAAAAAATATTCGAACATATTTGAGTTCAGTTCGTATTCGATAATTTCAAATACGAATTGAATATTTTTCGAGAAGGTTTAAAAAACTCACGAACCGACATGATTCTAATAGGAATGGTCTAGTCAGGGTAGACGACCCGTAATTAGGTAGATACCCTTTCAGGAGGAGTCATTATAATGTACGGACAAGACTAGTAGTATACCATGATTGGCCAAGCACCAGATAGGTTGACGCCGAAATCAACAGAAGAGCTAGAACGGATGATCTACTCTAGTTGATCTTGAACTGTAGGTCACGAGCGTCGACGAGTTTTTTTTTGCATTTTAAATCCTAACTATAATTATTTTTCAACTCTGTCGGACCTCGAGCTAAAGCCTAAGCAGACATTAACATAGGTCCATCTTTGACAGCATGGCGTGAGGCCTGAGCGGATTAGAGATGATAAAACAGGACGTTCACTCTCGTACACGGATGGAAACAGGCCAGGTTAGACCAGGCCAGATTTTCACCTTAACATGTCAGATCTATATAAATACAAACTGGCCTGAGCCTAACCTGTGGCCTGTTATAGGTTTTATTCTAGGCCTGAGCCAGATTTTCAATAGCCTGGCTTGGCATGTGGCCTGTTTACAAAGCTTGTAATTTAATTCGATTATCCAAAATACTTCTAATATATAAAATATAATAATTCAATTCGAATATTCGATTATTCAAAATACTAATTTAATAAATTAGTTAAAAATATCATAAATATATATGTACCTTCAAAAGTAAATATATAAAATATGTGTGATTTAACAAAAATAGATTTATGATGTGTTGGTTAGTAAGGTGTAGATAAGAGTTTGCTCGCAGAGGTCTAAGGGTCAAAATTTTATTTTGACAAATTGTATAATATAATTTTAATAGGGTTGTATAATGTAATTTTAACAGGCCCAGGTCGGCCTGTCAGGCCTCATAGGTTTTATATTGAGCCTGAGCCTGGCCTGATAAGAAAAATAGATTTTTAAAAAGGCCTGATAATTATTTTATTTTTAAACAGTCCTGGCCAGGCCAAATACAAGTCAGGCCACAGGCCCTGATAGGCCGCCTGGCCTATTTCCATCCCTACTCTCGTATCTCTGTAATCCATCCCGGTACTACAAGAAAATAGAATTTCAAAAATAAAATTTTAAAATAGAAATGAAATCTATTTTAAATTTTAAAAAAAACAAATTTTCCACGAAACTACTAATATGTTTCACTTAATATAAAAATAATTAAAACAAAATTTAAAATAAATTATAAACAGAATTTATAAATAAATTTTTCTAAATAAAATAAATACAAATTAGTAATTAAGTTTGATACGAAATTGTATGTGTTCATAAATCTGTTTCAAATATTAAAAAAATAATCGGTTTATAATTTATATAATTTGGAAAGAAATTGGTAAAGAAATTATAAATATATTTTATGTTAGTTAATTAAACCCTAAACTTTTTTTCCCATCTTCTATTCTTCTCCCAAATTGTGCATGGCTCAAGTCGCGGGAGGTGACTAATCCAAGTGTCACTCTGCCTCACTTTCATATCAACTATGAAAATCTTCTTCGATGAGGTGGAGAAATCTCATACAAGTTCACTCAAGAAACACAAGATTAACAAATAAAATCTGATAGGATTTACAATAAATATCTCTTGCTTGTCTTACTTTTTTCTAGCTTGAAATCATCTCTTAATGTTGTAGGATCGGTGGCGTTGATAGAGGGGAGGGGGCGAATATCGACTTGTCAGTTTATCGTCGGAGCTTCGTTGATTGTTCGCTTAATATCAGAGTGGTTAGTAGCAGCAGAATAATAAAAATAAAAATGAACACAACAAGAACTCGCAAGATTTATTTGGTTCCCAACCCCCAGGATTAGTATGTCCAAGACCTAATTACGGATAGGACCCGTCCACTAGTAGTCGGTCTCCTTTCCAGAATTTCCAAAGGCGGAGAAATCCGTCTTACAGTTGAGAGTACAATCAAAATAATGATAAAGAACTACAAACTAAATGCAAACCATACAAAAGATGACAATCTTGACCGATCTGGAATTCCGAAGCGTCGCACACTTCCTCCTAGAGCCTCCTTGGTCGTAGAGCTTCGTCTCAACACTTTTCCTTTGCATAGAATGAGTGAGCGGATGAACTGCTACACTTGACCCCTTTATATAGCACTTATTTAGGCGCCTGAAAGGCCATTCAAGCGCCCTAGTTGGGTCAAAACTTGATCGGAACTGGCATACTAGGCGCAAAGCTAAGGCCAACATCACAGGCTCCTGGGAGATATTTAGGCGCACGAGAGCTATTCAGGCGCCTGGGAATTATTCAAGCGCCTAGGAGCCCTTTCCCAGGTTTCTTGTTTTGCGTTTGCTCTCCTATCTTACCTCCAACTCTAGTTTCCTGCAAGACAAACAAACATAAGACAAAACAAATAATCCTTAGCCTTAATGATTGACTGCCAGAGCTGTCTAGCTCTAACTTTGGATTTCAAATAAAATCATAGGTCGAACCGACGCCTATTGTTCCCATTCCCGGGAAATGCGTCTTCGCCTACTCCAATCTGGAGAAGTTTGCCAACCGGGACCTCCGGTTGGACTATTGCTCGGCCTTCGAGAATTTAAAACTCGACGATGTTCAACCTCAACCCGTCTCGACTCTTGTCCGCATCCCCGCTCGGCAAAGTCTTCTGCTCGGTCCCCGGACCAAGTCTTCGTGCTTGGCTTGACTTGCCAAGTCTTCGTTGCCCGATTCCCATCCTGGACTTTTGCTCAGCCTATGTGAACCCGAAACTTGACAACGTTCGACCTCGACCCGTCTCGACTCCTATCCACAATCCCCGCTTGGCAAAGTCTTCTGCTCGATCCCCCGGACCAAGTCTTCATGATCAACCCTGCAGGTCAAGACTTCGTGCCCAATTCCCCGAACTAGGTTTTCGGTGCCCAACCCTCGGCTAGGACTTCGTGCCTTGATAAGGACTTCTTTGGTAGTCATCTTAATCCTGACTAAACTTCTTTCTGCCAAACATCAAGTCCTGTTTGGCTTAGTCCAAATGTGTCCTATTACTCTGTTAAACATCAAGTTATGTTTGGCTTAGTCCAAATGTAGGACCGATGCACGTGAGAGGGGGGGGAGGTGAATCACGTGACTTTTAAACTTTCGTTTTAAAATCAAAGTCGATAGAAAATCGTACGATGCTTTGAAAAACGTGCGCGGCGGAAGAATTAAAACAAAACACGAAAGCGAAAAACAATAAAAAATAAGCGATGAGTTTTATTTCGTTCGGAGCTTCGGCGACTCTTACTCGAAGGCCCAGGCTCCTTGAACCTTTCCTGTGGGCAATCCACTAAAATTCTCTAACGGTAAACTCCCGGTAGAGTGATTTGAATACAAGATTAGGCGGAAGTGTAACAACCCTACACTTCCCCCTTAAATAATTTCAGTGCAGACAGAACAAATAAAAATGTGTTACCCAACACTTAAGATTATCTGAAGCAGCTTGGGTGTTGGGAGTGATCTTCCGGCAGCAGTCGGACAACGTCGAGTCAAAGCACAAACCGCAGCAGAGGAGCGTGGAAGCAAGAGAGCGCCAAAGCTTGAACCAGACTTTAAAAAAATATATATCTTTAGAGAGCTCGCTTGCTTCTTTTTATAGTGCCTCGAGCTGCCAATATTCAATCCGATGCATGATCTTCTCAGCCCAAACTTTATCCATCAGCAAGCTATTCTTAAATAATTTAAAAATAGCTAATTAAATTAAGATAAGAATGCATTTAGAGTTAATTAAAAATGCTCCACTTAAATTAAGATAAGAATGCTCCACTTAAATTGAAAAAATAATTTAAATAAAGTTAGCAAGCTATTCTTTGGAATAATCCAAAGAATATAATGTTTCTATCCTTTGCTTCACTTAAATAAAAAATAATTTAAATAAAGTTAGCAAGCTATTATTTGGAATAATTCAAAGAAGATAATGTTTCTATCCTTTGCTCCACTTAAATAAAAAAATAATTTAAATAAAGTTAGCAAGCTATTTTTTGGAATAATTCAATGAAGATAACGTTTCTATCCTTTGCTCCACTTAAATTTAAAAAATAATTTAAAGTTTAAACTCTCGTACAGAATAACATTTTATCATTAGTAGGAGTAATTTTATTCTCAAATAAAATAAGAAATATGAATAATTTAAATGAGAGTTTATCCTCCACCGAGGCTTTAGATGAGGAATAATTTTGTAAAATTTACCTACAAAATCTAATTAGTTCACATATCAAATAAAACCTGTAAAATAGAGTTAATGCAATAGACTAAGATAAGAATGCTTTTAGAGTTAATTAGACCCCGTCCAAACCTGGATAAGAATCTAACCAGGACTCAACCGAGGTCACCAAAATGGGCCTAAGTTGGACCGCGCCTACAGTCCTAAAATAGGACCAGTCCTCACTTGTTCGCTCCTCCAGTGACTTACCTTACTTACCTTGTGCAGCTCTACTCAACTTCTTAACCCACCAGGTCTTCCCGCCAGGGCTCAACCACCCTGGTCTTTTTGCCAAGTTTCAACCAACTTGGGTTTCAGCCAGTTGTCAGGCCTCGCGAACCCAACTGGACTTCCCACCAGAACTCAACCACCCTCGACTTCAGCCTGGTGTCAGGTCCTAAGTCTTTCAACCCTGCACACTTAGTAAAGAGGTCAAAACCAAAAACAAGCCTAACTTTAACCTATTTGTCATTCATTAAAACTTAAGTTTAACTATTAGTGCAAATTGCACCAACACAAATATCTTCAAGTCCTGTTTGGCTTATCTCTTGGTCAAACTGACCAACCCTTGGTTCTCTGCCAAACATCAGATCTTGTTTGACTAACCCGTGTTCTAACTGATCAAACCTTGATATTTTGTCAAACATATCAGATCTTGGTCTGAACACCCTGCCAAACATCAGATCATGTTTGGCTAACCCTTTGGTCAACCTGATCAAGCTTGGGTTTACCCTACCAAACATCAGGTCCTGTTTGGCTTAACCCTTGATCACTTTGACCAGACCTTAGTATATTGTCAAACATCGAAATACTAGAGGTTGACTGTTCTTAATTGATGCTCTTTGCACCATCAATCTTTCCCTTTTTGATGTTTAACAATAATCTTAATTTAGATTTTGGTCTAAGGGTTTTAGGTCAATACTTGGATGAAATCGAAAAAAAAACAAACTTAAGGTACTCTCTCCCCTTTTGACACACATCAAAAAGAATTATAAGACAATAATAAAGATTTTAACTTATTCTTTGCACCAACAATATGATTTTTGAAAATATTTATAATTTTTAAGGAAAACATTATTTTCAAAAATCTTCCCTCTTTTTTTTTATAACTCAAGTAGCTTTTTCAGAAAATATTTTAGAGAACACTAAGTACTTGAGTAAAATTTAAAAAAATAAGTACTTTATTGATTTGAATTTCTCTAAATATGACATAATCCTAGGAATCTTGTTGACCACAAAAAAAAAAATTTTTGTGTCATAGAGATTTTTCAATCAAGATAAAGTATTTTCAATATATGTATTTAATTTTTCTGACACAATCTTAAAAAACCTTGTTAATTACAAGGAAAACTTTCCTATATGTCTTGACGATTTTACCAAACTCAAGCAATTTTCTAAAGATTTTCAAAGATGTTCGAGAAAAAAAATGAGAATATTGTATTTTTCACAAATATAGTATTTTTGAAAAGATAGTATTTTTGAAAATATAGTATTTTTTGAAAACTTCTAATGGTTCTTTTAATTTGAGCCTCCCCCAAAACCTAACACAGTCCTAGGAAGTTTATTGACCACAAGTTGAACTTCCTCTAAGTCTTAGGGTTCGATTCAAACCATAAGAGCAATTAAAGCATTTTTAGAAAAATATAATAATTTTGAAAAAGTATTTTTAAAAAATATTTTGAAAGTCATAAATTTTTAAAGATTTTTTTTTGAAAAATATTTTGAAGGACATATATTCGTAAAGTAATATTTTTATAAAAATAATTTTTTGAATAAAAAATCATTTTGAAAGAAATAATAAACTTTTTGGAAAGAATATATTTTCAAAAATAAATTTTTCAATAGAAATGATTAAGAACACAATAAACACTGACTCCCCATGAACCTGACACCTTCTGACTACCCTTGTTAGCTACAAGAACCTCTACCTACGTGTATTAAGGGACTTTAGTGCTGACCTAGAAGGTATGTGTCTAAGTGCAAGTTAAATAACTTTCAAAAAGATATATAATTTTTGAAATATATTTATAAGTACACACAATCACGTACGAAATTCATCAAAACATTATTATGTTTAGTCACTATTTTAAAAATAGGGGTTTAAGAAAATATTCTAAGGATTTTTGAAAACCCATTTTGAAAACATTTAACAATTGATTAGTCCTTATCATCTCACTCATTCTAAGTGTCGCAGTACAGACAAGCATGGTTGCCTTATGGGTGTTGTAAGATACTTGATTAATTTTTCTTAATTTAATTTTATAGATTGTTTGACCTTGAGTTAGATTCATGTTTAACAATTAGTAACTTAAAAGTAAATTTCAATAATTGACTTCCAGGTCTTGGTGAGACACAGGGACCTTCTTGGTTATCGGAACAACGACCATTTCCTTAGACAAAGCCTTTTAAAGAAATGAAACTTTCAATTTACTTTTTGAGAAACTCTGGTCTAATTAGTCTAGGATGTGGCGAGGTAGCTTCGGCTAGTTCCACTTAGCTAGGTCGAACAAGTCAGGTACTCCTTACCCTTCGTGACTTGCCAGACCAAGCTTCCCTAACGTACTATCATCTCGCCCCACCCTAGTACTATGTTAGGCAAGTGCCAACCAATCTTATTCCTTTCTAGTCATTCTAGATTAAGCAAGAAATAAGCTAGCATGAATGACATGATAGATATATAAAAAAAACATAAACAGATGCATCAGCATGACAGTTATGCATGTGTTAATCAAGTCGAAGCAATTTAATTTGATTTCTAATAAAGTATCAAATCCTCGATTTGATACAGAACGTGTGAACCCGCGAATATGTTAACCCAATTTAATATATTTATTATTATTGAGTTGATTGTTCTAGTTGGGTAGAATTTGTTAGGATCTTATCGTTTGCTAGAGGGGGTGAATAACACTTTTTTGATCGTTCTTCCTACAAATGTTAGTCCACAAGCGGAATAATAAAAACTAAAACTAACAAATACGAAGAACACACCGATTTACGTGGTTCGGAGATGAAACTCCTACTCCACGGTAGTCCGTAAGGTGGACGATCCTGATACTTCAGTGGATGATTCCTTGGAGCACCTCCGGCTAGCTCTTGTCGCTCTTTGTGGGTGGAGAAACCTCGCCACAAACCTTGGATAATCCCTGAGCAATACTAGGCTACTAACAAGCTTTAACCAAACAAGTTTCGCCAAGAAGAAACAGCCATAAACGAGCTCCCTTAAATAGAGCTCAAGGCTGATATAATCGTTACCAGTCTACTGGTCCAGTACCAGTCGACTAGTCCAGTACCAGTCGACTGGTATTTGCGAATTCGAAAGTCACAGCCTGACTTTTCAAATTCTGGTCACTACCAGTCGACTAATCCTGGATCAGTCGACTAGTCCATCCCTAAGTCTAGGGTTACCCTTCCTGAGTACATTTCTCTTCGCACTCGAACTCTCACGACGTAGTTCTCGAGTACAATTCCCTCAGTACTCGAATCCTCACAACCTAGTTGACTCTTCATCCAGCAACCTCGATCTGTTGTCTTCGCACCCTCTTCGTCTTCGGCTCCCGTCCCTCAGATGCACACACAAGCCCTTGGCTTGCTCCCATGACATCCTTTACGCATGCCTCGAAGTCCGCGTCCTTCAGCTCATCATTCCTACTCCAGCAGCCTCGATCTGTTGCCTTCAAGCCCTCTTCGACATTGGCCCTCGTCCCTCAGATGCGCACACAAGCCCTTGGCTTGCCTTCATGCCATCCTTCATGTACACCTCAAAGTCCGCTTCCCTCGGCTCATCGTCCCTACTTTGTCCATGGTCCCTCGGATGCGCACACAAGTCCACGGCTTGCCTCCATACCACCCTTCACCGTACCTAAAGACATCCAACCAAGCCTATGTGTATCCTGCAAACATGCACACTCACATACACATATTAGATCAACATGAAACCCTAACTTAATCATATTGACACACACATAAAAACCATGATCCTCCCGATCATACTTGGGTTGATTGCCCAATAGAATTTTATTTGGTTTCATAATTGAAGGTATTAATTTAGTTCATGGATTTGAATTTTGAATTAAGGATTGAGTTTCAAATTAAAGTTGAATTGTTAATTAAAATTTAAATTTGTGATTAATTAAGATTTAAGATTTTAATTATGATTTAATTGAAGGTAATTAATTTAATTTTAAGGTTTAATTAGGATTTAAGAATTGGATTAATTAAGATTTAAGTTTTAAAGATTTGAATAATAATTTTGAAACTAATTGCATCATTTCCATTAATTTAAAGAACTTGATTCATCTAATATTTCTTTTATTTTTAAGTTTTCAATTTTATTTAATACTTCTGTTTTATTTGGATTCTTGTAAGCCTTTTTAATTATAACTTCAATTTTAATAAATTTATCTTCATCTTCATAATCATATTCAGAAATAAAAGTTGTATCATTGTCTTCAAAATAAGATGAACAATTTTCAGAATTACTAATTAAGGTTGTATTATTATTTTCAAAATAAGTAAAATAATTAATTAAGGATTCATAATTATCTTCAAAGTTATTAGAATTATTTTGATTATTAATTAAGGTTTGATTATTATCTTCAGGGTGCGTTTGGTTGGGGGTTATCTTTGATAACCTTGGTTACCATCCAAGGTTATCAACGAAAATCTTATTTGGTTTACATAATTAGTGATTCCCAAGTAATGATTGATGCCCGACACGTCAGCAAAAGGGGCATGCAACCCGGAATCGGAAAACCTTAGGAAAGTAAGGTTTTTCTTGATTCCGGAGTTATGAAACTTATCATTTCAAAATTATCTTCCAATATTTACATTTAAGATGAAAATAACCATTACAATTTATTAAATTCCGGAAGCATTATACGTGGCCGACGACTGGCAACGACGATCGACGACCGACGGTCGGCGACCAGCGTCGGTGACCAGTGATCTTCGCCGATCGCTAGCAGTCGGCCGACGGTGACAGCCGGTCGGTAGCTGCGCCGACAGTCGGCTGCCGATCACTGGCGGTCGCCGCCAATCGCTGACCGCCAGTGTTGGACACCGACTGCCTACGCGGACACTGACGGTGGACATCGACGGCGACGCCGACGTCGGTGTCGCCGACGAATATTTTTTTAATTTAATATTTTAATTTTAATTTTAATTTTAATAAATTTAATTTTAAAATTAATAAAATTATCTAAATAAATTCTAAAGGGTAATACAGTAAAATTATATTATGTTATAGACTATTATCTTTAAACAAATAAGATTTTATTTGATTACCTTAATTGAACCAAACAACTTGAGGTTATGTTTCATTCCCTATTACCTTGGTTATATGATTACTTGGTAATCACATAACCAAGATTATATATGATACATGAACCAAACACACCCTCAGAGTAATTAAAATTATTTTTAATATTAATAAAATTATTTTCAGAATTAATAAAATTATTAAACAGAGTTTCAGGATTATCTAATGACTTATGTGATAAAATCTCAGAATTAATTCTTGATATTACAGCATTAATTGAAAAAAAAAATCGGAATTAATTTTGATAAATTTGATATTATTTAGATCAATAGTGTTTAAACTATCATGTAATATTTCTAATTTCTATGCAACTAATTTAATTTGACAAAAAATCAACATTATTATCTAAATTATTAGAAAAGTTATGTAGCTTTGCAAGAATTGAAAAGCATTTTTTCATAAATTAAAGTTTTGTACCTCCTTTACCTTTGTCACATTTCCTAACATTGTTGATCTGCTGATCCTCCAATCCAGACACTGGTTCGTGTAATGCCCATACTTTTGGCACTTGAAACACATGATGTGGCTTTTGTCCCTCCGGGCTCATGGTGCTGATGTATCCGTTGCCGTCGGTGATGACATATGAGTCTTACGAGAAGGACACTTATTTTTGTAGTGTCCTCTCTCACTGCACTTGAAACAAATTTATAAAACTTAAAATTAGACATTATAAAATAAAAATACCACTTTCACCCTTGACTCCCCCTCAATTCCTGGCCTTCTTGCTCCTTCGGCGGTGAGTCCAATCAGAGCAATCTTGCTCTAATACCAATTGTAGGATCGGTCGCGTCGATAGGGGTGAATATCAACTCGTTAGTTTATCGTCGGATCTTCGTTGATTGTTCGCTTAATATCAGAGTGGTTAGTAGTACGGAATAATAAAAACAAAATGAATACAATAAGAACTCACGGGATTTACTTAGTTCCAAACCCTCAGGGTTAGTATGTCCAAGGCCTAATTACGGGTAGCGCCCATCCACTAGTGGTCTCCTTTCCGAAATTTCCAGAGGCGGAGAAACCCATCTTACAGTTGAGAGTACAATCAAAATAATGATAAATAATTACAAACTAAATGCAAACCAAATAGAAGACGACAATCCCGACCGATCTAGAAATCCGAAGCATCGCGCACTTCCTCCTAGAGTGTCCTTGGTCGCAGAGCTTCGTCTCAGCACTTTTCCTTTGCACAGAATGTGTGAGCGGATGTGTAAGTTGATGATCTAAATTGCTGCACTCGACCCCTTTATATAACACTTATTCAAGCACCTGAAAGGCCATTCAGGCACCCAAGTCGCAATCAAAACTTGATCCGAGCTGGCATACTCGGTGCAGAGATAAGGTCTGCATCCTAGGCGCCTGGGAGCTATTCAAGCTCCTGGGAGCTATTCAAGCTCCTGGGAGTCATTCGGGCGCTTGGGAGCCCTTTCCTAGGTTTCTTATTTTCTTGTGTTTGCTCTCCTATCTTGCCTCCAACTCCAGGCTCCTGCAAGACAAACAAACACAAGATAAAACAAATAATCCTTAGCCTTAATGATTGACAATCAGAGCTGTCTGGTTTTGACTTTGAATTTCAAATGAAATCCTAGGTCGAACCGAC
Source organism: Boesenbergia rotunda (assembly GCA_024364735.1). Lineage (NCBI taxonomy): Eukaryota > Viridiplantae > Streptophyta > Magnoliopsida > Zingiberales > Zingiberaceae > Boesenbergia > Boesenbergia rotunda. Next base: position 213,782 of record JAGFNQ010002437.1, read on the forward strand.
ACCTACTGTTCCCTTTCCCGGGGAATGTGTCCTCGCCTACTCCAATCTAGAAAAGTTTGTCAACCAAGACCTGTTAGGACTGAAGAGAATTTAGCTATCTCCACAATGGTATGATATTGTCCACTTTAGGCCTAAGCCCTCATGGTTTTGCTCTTGGGCTCTCCCAAAAGACCTCATGCCAATGAAGATATCTTTTTTCCTTATAAGCCTATGATCTTTCCCATGTGTTTTCGATATGGGACTATGTTTGCAACCTTGCAACCCTAACAGGACTTTCAGTTGGACTTTTGCTCGGCCTCCGAGAATCCAGAACTCGACGACGTTCAACCTCAACCCATCTCGACTCCTATCCGCGATCTCCGCTCAGCAAAGCCTTCTGCTCGGTCTCCTGGACCAAGTCTTCAAGCTCGGCTTCACTTGCCAAGTCTTCGTTTCCCGATCCCTGACCAGGTATTTTGCTCGGCCTCCAAGAACCCAGAACTCAACGACATTTGACCTTGACCCGTCTCGACTCCTATCCACGATCGCCGCTCGGCAAAGTCTTCTGCTCGATCCCCCGGACCAAGTCTTCGTGTTCAACCCTGCAGGTCAAGACTTCGTGCCCAATTCCCTGAACTAGGAATTTGATTTCCAACCCTCGGCCAGGACTTCGTGGCTTGATAAGGACTTCTTTACTAGTCATCTTAATCCTGACTAGACTTCTTTCTGCCAAACATCAAGTCCTGTTTGGCTTAGTCCAAATGTGTTCTATTACTCTGCCAAACATCAAGTCCTGTTTGACTTATCTCTTTGTCAAACTAACCAACCCTGGGTTCTCTGTCAAACATCATATCCTGTTTGACTAACCCTTGTTCTAACTTATCAAACCTTGGTATTTTCACAAACATATCAGATCTAGGTTTGATCACCCTGCCAAACATCACGTCCTGTTTGGCTAACCCTTTGGTCAGCGTGATCAAGCTTGGGTTTACCCTACCAAACATCAGGTCTTGTTTGGCGTAACCCTTGATCACTTTAACCAAACCTTAGTATATTGTCAAACATCGAAATACTAGAGGTTGACTGTTCATAACTGATGCTCTTCGCACTAACAAATGCTTGGAATGCAATAGTACTTTGTCCCCAAGAGCTCACAAGAATGGGCAAAGAAAGAGAAGAATTAGATCAGTTTCAACCTGCGTGAAAACCCTATATACCTGCGACCTAGGGTTCCTTAATCGATTACTCAATTGATTATCACATCAGATCTAGACATTCAACGACTAATTTTTGATACTTAATTGATTGGCCAAACGATTAAGAAGATCTTAATCGATTGCTAAATCAATTCATCATGTTTCTGTGCTCTCTCGCAACACAGTATTAATCGATTGTCTAATCGATTAAACACCTTACTGTGCTCTTCGCGAAATTGCCTTAATCGATCAGCCAATCGATTAAGAGCATCCTTAATCAATCACCTGATCGATGAAGCCTGGTTTAGTTCTCGCGACAAAAGCTTCCCAATCGATTACTTGATCGATTGGGATATACCTTGATCGATTACCCAATCAATCAAGCGCCTTTCTATTCTCACGAAAAACCTTGGTCAATCGATCACCTGATTGATTGCCCAAGCATTTCCCTAAGTCTCCAAGCCTAGGCTTGTTTTGCCCAACCCAAGCCCTCCATGACTTGTTTGGGACTTCCACACCAAGTGTCCAGTCAGACCTTGACCGACTTGGACTCTCTCTTGTCTCATTTTCAACTAGGACTTCTCTTACACCAAGTGTGTATCTCCCTACTAATCCACCTTGGACTTTACCTAGTTCCCAACTAGGTTTGTCTAGTCCCACCAGGGCTTCCCTTTGCCTCACCGTAGTTAGGTCTAGTCTCTCAGTAGACTTCCACCTTGCCAACGTGTGATCTCTCAAATCCACTTGGAATTCACATAGTTCCCAACTAGGTCTGCCTAGTCCCACTAGGACTTCACCTTACCTAACCGCAATTAGGTATGGTCTCTCGGTAGACTTTCACCTTACCAGCGTATAATCTCTCAGATTCACTTGGACTTCACCTATTTCCCAACTAGGTTTGCCTAGTCCCACTATAGGTTTTCTTTTTGCCTAACTACAGTTAGGTCTAGTCTCTCGGTAGACTTCCACTTTACCAACGTGCGATCTCCCAAATCCACTTAGACATCACCTAGTTCTCAACTAGGTCTACTTAGTCCCACTAGGACTTCACCTTGCCTAACCACAATTAGGCCTTCACTAGTCAAGTCTCCAATAAACCTTGATCCACTTGACTTTTTTCACGCAACGTCCAAATATCATTATCAAACATCAAAATTCAAGCTCACATGATCTTAGTCAATCTGGTCAACCTTAACCTAAAGAAGATTGCACTAGAAATCTTTCTCTTTTTGATATTTGACAATATGTATAAGTTAGGCTAACACATATTAGCCCAACTTGCTTCTTCATCCCTTGCCAAAGCATAAATGAGGGTTTCTCTAACTTAAGCTCTACATTTTTCCCCCTTTGACACATATTAAAAACTCTCCCCGAGAATTAATATGCTCAAAGGTACCCAATGAAAGTCTCATACATTTTATTTTAACCTATGCTCAACCTCGAGCATCTACTCATCCCAATAAAGATCTCTAATCATTATTGTTATTTCTTATTAAAAGAAAATAAATCATGTCTTTAAGGAAGACCTCCCCCTCAAAACATGCTCTAAACTTCTATCATTACACCAACAATGATTTTTAAATTTCTAAATCTTTATGAAAGCTCAAAGCGAAGATATGAGATTTTAAAAATTCAATCTTGAATCTAAACCTCTCCTTAAGCCCCTATTTTTCACCAAAATCTTTCCCTTTTTGTTTTCAACATGAAAATTATCCTAATTTACTTATAAAGTATTCTAGAGGGTTAGGGATTGTTAGGTTACTCAAAATTAGGTTAATAGTCTGAAATCAAACTATTTCAGTCAAAAACAGATATGTCAATCGATTGGTGTTGGGTCTCAATCGATTAAACCCCTCCTTAATCGATCATCGGACCAATTAAGGCTATCTTAATCGATCAACCGATTGATTACGTGAGCTTCTATGCTTGCAAAAATCATTCACCAATTGATCACTTGATCGATTGATATATGACCCAATCGATCACCTGATTGATTGGGAGTTTCTAATTTCTAAAATTAATTTTAGATTCGAATTTTAAAAACTTCTAAATAGTTCTACAAAATTCTAAAAATTATGAAATTTTATATAGACATTATTTATGACATATGTTATCATAGAAAAATAATTTTCCATGAAAATAGCTTCCATTTTTAAAGATTGACGTAAAATTAAATGTCATTGAAACACTTCAAAGTTTCACTTTATTTTGTATTCAATTTATCAATGATGGGTTCTATTAAAAGATAGTCTTTACCAAGGTTTTCCAAAATAGTTTTGAAATAATTTTCAAAAATAATTTCTAACCATATTTTTTGGGCTAAATACACATGACTTATATATTAGCTTTTCCAATGATTGTAGTTCAATTAATTTCTTGTCTCGATGAATTTAAAACTCAAATAGATGTACTTGATCAACACCTTAAGTTTTATTCATCTTTCTAACATCTCACTTGTATCTAATGTGTTTCAAAATATATACAAGTCTACTTATGGTCTTGTTGTTGGTGCAGGAAGCACCATATCGAACCTTGTTTTGATATTGGCAAAGGATTCAAAGTTAAGTACTATTTGTGATCTAATGTGTTCACTGAGTATGCAGAAAGAAGTCCTGGCGAAGGACTGCCAGGCACCTAGCGAAGGGCTGCTAGGAGTTGAAGTCCTGGCGAAGGACTGCCAGGCACCAAGCGAAGGGCTGCTAGGAGTTGAAGACCTGGCGAAGGTCTGCTAGGCACCTAGCGAAGGGCTGCTAGGAGTCTAAGACCTGGCGAAGGACTGCTAGGCACCTGGCGAAGGGCTGCTGGAAATCTAAGTCCTAGCGAAGGGCTGCTAGGCACATGGCGAAGGACTGCCAGGAATTGAAGACTCGGTGAAGGGTTGCTGGGCAAAAGTCCAATCGGAGGAGCCGGTTGGCAAAAGGTAAACTCTCCTGAGAGGAATAGGTGAGGGCGCGTTCCCCGTTGAGGGAACAGTAGGCATCGGCTCGAACTAGGGTTCCATGTTGGAGACCCGTAGTCAGAACCAAGACAGCTACGGCTGTAAAAAATTATCTAACTCTCTTACCTTGTTGTTTTAGAACTAACCCTGGATGCAGGACCGAAGGAATGAGTTTCTGTAGCTCAGAACGCCCCAAAGGAGAGGGGCAGCAGCTGGACAGGGCACCCCGGAGGTCCCGGGCGCCCCCAAGGTCAAAACAAACAACCAAGCAAAGAGTTTCTTCGAAACTGCTCTAAGCAGGGCGCCTTGGAGGTCCCGGGCGCCCTGAGTCCAAGCAAAGAAATGTACCGAAGCAAAAAATCAACCATGAATCCTGTTGACCAAGTCAAGCAGGGCGCCCCCAGTGTCCCGGGCGCTCCCGTCAGCTCCGAGCCCGATTTTGGAGGGATAAGCTCTCACCGAGCTTTGGATGAGAGTTCTCAGATCCGAAGGCACGTGTCAGGCGCCCCCAGTGTCCCGGGCGCCCCCAGGAGCAGTATAAAAGGGGCTCGACCCCTAAGGCTTCGGAATCAACTTTTCAAACGCCTCTACGCTCTTCGACTCAATCGCTCTGCTCCAGAAAGCTCCGATCTCGAGATTCTAAGAGCCGACGACGTCCCTCCGCACCGAAGTACGAACCACACCGGGCATCGGTAACAAAGAGTAAACCTGTTCTTTTTACTGCACTATAATTGTACAATTCTTTGTAAAACTTTGCGCATTATAGAATTGCCCGCAGTAAACGGTGAAGGACCGTGGGCCTTGGAATAGGTGCCGACCGCAACTCCGAACCAAGTAAAAATCCTTGAGTTCTGTGTGTTTATTTTAATTTCCACTGCGCATTCTCTTAACTTCTAATCCAAAAAGGTTTTCACGATATTCACCCCCCCCCCCTCTATCATGTTTTCTCGATCCAACACTTGTGAGATGTAAAAGTCATGTTCTTCCTAAACTAAGGGTTCATGCATTTTTAACTAGACATTATAAACTTTGATTATCCATCTAGGATATCAATTAATGTCAATGTCCTTAATTTCAATATAATGAAATAATGCATGGCATGCATCATATGAATATTTTACAAAAGTAAAAAATCATTATAGTTAAATGATATATGTATGACATAACATGTAATATTTTCACAATCAAATATGAATGTTGAAATATGATGTCATGGCATGTGATAGAGGATATAGATCATGTCATTTTAGCATAAAAGAAAAATACCTAGATTCTCTATCTAAGTATCAATAGCTCATCGCTAAATCATTAATAGTCCTAATTTTGCCCTTATCTTTCCAAGAGAATGATAAAACTCTCAATTTAGCATTTCTATGGATTCTATCCTAGTTGTACCAACTTTATCAAGTTTAATTTTCCAAAAATATAGTTTGACACAATTTTACTCCTCAAGAGTAAATAGTGAAACAATTTTATTTTCAAGGATAACCATTCCTCAAAAATGCCCCAAAGTATCAACTTCATTAAGGTTGGGTTAACTACCCTTCCAATTTGAGTTGACACTCTCCAAACTCTTCTAAAGTGTGGTCACTCATAGAAATCCAAAATTTATTGGTGCTCCTTAGATGTTCTAGGATAACTTCCCTTTGATACCTTTTTAATGACTTTTCTAGGCTTCTCCAAAGCCTTAGTCACACTAGTCTTATCTTAGTCAACTCTAGGAATGACTTCACTTATGACTTTGACTTAACTACTAGACCTAGATTTGGTTCCATAAATATATGGAACACTTTGATAGAATGGTCCATTCTCTTTAGCCTTAAGTTTGTATCCCAAACTTTTTTTTCCCTTAGAGGGTCCTTGTTTTTCTAAACCTAGGCTTTGGTCTTTTGATCTCTTAAACAAGCTCTCAACTTTCTTAAGGGACTTTTCTAATTTTTCATGTTTTGACCTTAAAATTTGATTCTCAATCATTATTTCCTCAAGGCTTCATTTTTTAACAGTCTTGGAAATTTTTCTTTTTGACCTTGGATTGGGTAAGTCTACCATTGTTGGCTTAAAATTTTCCCTATCTTTAAGTATGGTAATCGTAGTATGGAAGGTTCTATAGTTCTCCTTATGTTTTTCATACCTCTATTTTCATGATAAATAGTATTAAAATGATAAAATTTATCTCTAGCATGCATTTTATCATGATTAAAATAAGTATCATTACCTAATGGTACCTTTGTCTTATTCTTGTAGACCCCCCCTTAGTTTGAGCTTCCTCTTTTGGTCTTGGCCGGATTCTTCCCCTTTGGACATTGGTTGCGATAATGTCCCTTTTGATTGCATGAGAAACACACAATGTGCTTTTTGTCCTTCCGTATCATGGGTTCGACGTCCTTGGATTTTTCTTTAGCCTTGGGTGCCACTTGCACTCTTCTTTACCAATTTGGACACTTACTCTTGTGGTGTCCTTTTTTCCTTATACTTAAAATAAATGATGTGATCTTTATTTTTATAAATTAAAATTGTTATACCTCATGAGTTGTGGAAGTGACACTTGACTCTTCTTCATTGACTTCAAATGATAATAATTTTTTTTCTTTGTTCCAATGTCAACGGTGAATTTTGCTCCCCCTCAATCCTTGAGGTGGATGTCTCTTCGACCTCATCTTTGGATGTTGAACATCTTTCAACTTCCGAATCGCCTTCCTCTTAATCCAATGAGTCTCCCTCTTTGGATTTTTCTTGACTCAACAAAGTGGAGGGATCTTCATGAAGCTTGATCAACTTACTCCATAATTCATTTGTACTCTTGTACTCCCCCATTTTACACAAGATATTGCTATGTAATAAATTAACCAAAATTTTGGTTACCTTATCATTTGCCTCGGATTTTCTTAGTTGCTCCTTTGTATATTTGCTTTTCTTGAGGAGCTTCCCTTTGCTATTCGTTGGAGTTTGAAATTTCTCCATTAGAGTAAACCATTACTCTATCTCTATCATGAAGAAGTTTTCTATCCTTGACTTCCAAAGATTGAAGTTTATCATTCCAAATGGTGAAGGTACTCGAATATCATAGCTGAACTCTATCTTGAAGTTGAATCCCCTTGATGATGACTTCTTAAATTAGGATTTCTTCTTCGACTTCTTCTTCTTCCTCTAGCTCTTGCTCTCTCGGTGATTAGTCCAAAAAAGAGCAACCTTGCTTTGATATCACTGGTTAGGACCGGTAGAGAGATAGAGAGGGTGATTAGCTCCGATCACTTCGTTGTAGATTTGTTGTGGAGGAAACTTGGAGCAATGCTAACACTCTTGACTTTACTTGGTATCTACCTCCTTGAGGTGACTAATCCAAGAGTCTACTCTTCCTTACTCTCATATCCACTATAAAAGTCTCCTTCGTTGAGGTGGAGAAACCGCATATAAGCTCACTCAAGAAACACAAAATGAACAAGTAAAATACAAATAAAATCTTACAAGATCTACAACAATGATATCTTGCTTGTCTTAGTTTCTTCTAGATTGAAATCACACCTTGATACTTGGAAATGCAGCAGCACTTTGTCCCCAAAAGCTCACAAGAATGGGCGAAGAAGAAGGAGAATGAGATCCGCTTCAATCTGTGTGAAAACTCTATATACCCGCGACCTAGGATTCCTTAATCGATTACCCAATTGATTATCACATCAAATCTAGCCGTTCAACGACTAGTTTTTGAAGCTTAATTGATTGGTCAATCGATTAAGAAGATCTTAATCGATTGCCTAATCGATTAAGCTCCTTACTATGCTCTTCGCAAAATTACGTTAATCGATCACCCAATCGATTAAGAGCATCCTTAATCGATCACCTGATCGATTAAGCCTGATTTTATTCTCACGATAGAAGCTTCCCAATCAATCACCTGATCGATTGAGATTGGCCAAAATCAATTACCTAATCAATCAAATGCCTTTGTGTTCTCAGGAGAAACCTTGGTCAATCGATCACCTGAACAATTGTCAAAGCATTACCCTAAGCCTCCAAGCCTAGGATTGCTTTGCCCAACTTAAGCTCTCCATGACTTGTTTGGGACTTCCTCATCAAGTATCTGGTCAGGCCTTGACTGACTTGGACTCTCTCTTACCTAGTTCCCAACTAGGACTCCACCTAGTTTCCACCTAGGTTTGTCTAATCCCACTAGGACTTCCCTTTACCTAACCACAGTTAGGTCTAGTCCCTTAGTAGACTTTCACCTTGCCAATGTGTGATCTCCCAGATCTACTTGGACTTGATCTAGTTCCCAACTAGGTCTGCCTAATCCCACTAGGACTTCACCTTGACTAACCGTAGTTAGGTCTAGTCTCTCGGTAGACTTCCACCTTGCCAACATATGATCTCCCAAATCTACTTGGATTACCTAGTTCTTAACTAGGTTTGTCTAGTCCCACTAGGTCTTCCATTTGCCTAACTATAATTAGGTCTAGTCTCTCGGTAGACTTCCACCTTGCCAACGTGCTATCTCCCAAATCCACTTGGACTTCACCTAGTTACAAACTAGGTCTATCTAGTCCCGCTAGGACTTTATCTTGCCTAACCGCAATTAGACCTTCACTAGTCAAGTCTCCAATAATCCTTGACCCACTTGACATATTTCACACAACGTTCAAACATTATTGACAAACATCGAAACTCAAGTTTACCTGAGCGTAGTTAAACTGGTCAACCTTGACCTAAAGAAAATTACACTAATAATCTGCCGCTCCAGTTTTTTTACACCCGAGCTTCTCCTATATTCTTTCCACCAACAAGCTCATGCTCAAGCTCAAGTAATCCTCATCTCTCTGGACACTTGTGGGGCAGAGACCAGGGGGCCGCTGGGTTGGCGGTTCCAACCTTTTGAAATCAAGTAATCCTCATCTCCATCCTCCTCTGTTATGCAATGCGTGGCAGCATTGGTGTCCACTAGTACAAAAAAAGACCTTTAACAATGGCTTTTAACACCGGTTGTATTAAAATCGGTGTTAAAAAAAAGGCGGTGGCATTTTTATAATTATTTGAACTTTAAAATACTTTTAACACCAGTTCTTTTAACAACCGGTGTTAAAAATATATTTAACTACGGTTTTATAAATAATCGGGGTCATATGTTATAATTATTTGAACTTTAAAATACTTTTAACACCGGTTCTTTTAACAACCGGTGTTAAAAATATATTTGACTATGGTTTTGTAAATAACCGTGGTCATATGTTTTTCGCGCGCATGCCATGTTCTTACACTACAAGAAAAAAGACCTATTATGATATTTACTTTATGACACTTAATAGTAAATGTCATTATAAACTATTTATAATGGCACTTATTAAAACAAATTAATTTTATAAATAAAATATTTGATTAGATCCTTTATCATGACACATTTTATAAATGTCATTATAAATTAATCATGTCAGCATTATAAATTAATCAACATTATTTAATTTCTTTAACCTAAACTTTTTGTAAAATACGGTTCAAAATAATAATAATAAATGAATAAACCAATATAATAATAATAATAATTTATATATATGTAATATATATAAATATCATAAATAAGAGTTAGAAATATAAATAATCATATGAAAAATTCTAGAATAATTTTTTGGAATTTTGAAAATATTTATGGTGAAGATTGGGCACAAGATATGTTAATTTGGAATTATTTAAGGAAAAGTTTAAATTTCGGAATTTAATATATATATATATTATAAAACTTTTATAAATACCTCTCTTCACCCGTCCCTTTGCCGTGCCCTAACGTCTCCACCCGAACACATCCTCGCCGACACCTTCATTCCCCTTTGCGCACGCGAAGACAGCCGGAAGGTCGGCGCCTCTCCTTGCGATCTTCCCTTTCCCCTCTCGTCGCATTCGAACAAGCTTGGAGCGCCGCCCCCTCATCCTCGCGCAAGCAAGTCGCCGACAATCTTCTCCTCTACGCGATCGTCATTACGATGCCCATCCTCGCGCGATCGCCGGCTGAGCCAGCCATCCCTCCTCGGCATTACGATGTACATGTGAGTCTTTCTGTACGTGAGCCATGGAATTCTTATGACAAGTCATAAACCATATATATCAGTTTAATGCCTAGCTTCTTTTTTCATGGTCGTGTGCACCTCCACCAGCGTGGTCTGGGCTGCGCGAGCACCTCCCCACGCGCGGCGCTCCTCCCCACCACGCCGTCTGCCCACCAACGTGGTCTACCCTACTCGCGCGCCTCCCCATCAGCACGGTCATCTACCCTACTCGACCCTCCTCGCCACACGCGCACCTCACCACCAAAGCCATCGCCCCGCTGTCTACCCAGGTGAGGTAATTGAAATTTCCTCTTCCACCATCTCATGATCTGAAGCCCTAGGTTGCAACCAAATTTCTTCTTGATAAATTCTCAAAGGTCATTGAATTTCTGTTTGTAGATTTCCGGAAGTGACAAATTTTGTTTGTAGAGTTCTGTTTGTAGATTTCCTGAAGCAAACTACAAATTCTGTTTGTAGTTCTGTTTGTAGATTTCTGTTTCGATTTCTGTTTGTAGATTTCTTGAAGCAAACTACAAATTCTATTTCAAATGTGTACAGAACCTAAGGCACTTTTCCTAGTTACTCTTTTTCTTGCAATACATATGCTTTAGAAGGATGCAATTTAAGTAGCAGTTGTATCAGCTGCAAACACTTATTGACTGATGTTTTAAATTGTATTAACTTTTCTATACTTAGATACTGCTCCCATTCAGTATGTGCTAATTTCTATTTGTTGCAGAGGAAACTGGTTGAAATGATGTGCAGTGTTTTTGTTGCTTCATGGACAGGAGTGATCAAATACCATGGACCACGTCCAAGCAGACGTCCGCAGCAGGTTCATCATGTCCTTGTAGATCTTATAGATGGTAGTTTTCAGCCTCTTTTTATCTGGAGTGTATTATTTAACAGGTTTTTGTTGCCAACCACACTTCTATGATCGATTTCATCATCTTAGAACAGATGACAACATTACACTGTTATTTTCAAGAAGGTCAGTGCCCAATTTATATTCCTACATTTTATATAAACATGATATCTCCATTCGCTTATATGATTAGTAATAGTCTTATTCTTACCAACTTGGCATTTATCTACGTACCAAACTCAGATTTTTTTTTTCGAAGCTTGGCTAAAGACAGTGTTGCCTTTATATCTTGGTTAAAATATTGATATAATATATAGAAGATATTATTTTCTCACATTTTAATATATTATGAGATAGTATGCAATCATCAAAATTGTAAGATATCAAAAACAATAGTGTACAATTCATTGAAGCATGTAATATAAATGCTTCAAAGTTCAAACATAAGTATATGGAAACTACCTATACCTGGACCATCCTATAATCTAATCACTGCAGACCTTGCATTGCAAAACATCCTATATTGATCACACTTTTGTGTGAATTCCGGCCATGATACTCCAAAATTTCTTTGAAAATACAAAAGCCACTGCCCTAGTAAATAGAGGAGCTTAAACACAAATTTTCATTCTCCAAGCAAACAACATAAAAATATATATACTAAAACCCATCCTTATTCCCTGCTACTTTCCTTTCTACATTTGAGGCTTCGAAAGATCCCTCGACAATCTCAAATGACAGAGATGATGACATTTATCACCAACCAGATGCACTAATATTTCATACTTAGCTATGGTTCTATATATTTTTTTTTTTGTTTTTTTTCAATATACTAGATTCATACAGGTCATTTTCAATAATATTCTCTTTTTTTTTTGGCAAACTGTTTTCATATGCTTGCCAGGACAAGTTGATGCAAGGCCATGTTGATATCGCACTGTGAATCATCTTTGCTCTTGCTTTCTTAATCATTTGATGGTAAATTGAACATCTGCAATCTTCCTCCAGGTGATCATAAATTGCAACAAAATGAACCATTATGCTTGGAATCTCCTTCGTGGACAGATGTACTCCAGAACTCAATCTGTGGGGATGGATTCTCATGGACGAAGTTCCAATTTCTTGGCCACCAATGGGATTCCTGATTCTTCCATCTCCATAGTAAGTGCACCTAAAACTTCTTTTTATTTAAACGACTTTGTATCATGGATCAACAAGGTTACTCTTTTAGTTTGTTTGATATGGAACATATATTTCTGCTCCCACTTGAGGAGTTGGTGTTTGTAAAACTTCAGGAACTCTTAATGAACAACTTCAAGAAACACTCGGGCTTATAATTGTAGTATGAAACATGGTTTTTGTATAATTTAGTTCTTGCACAAAGATTGTCACTCGAAATGGTTATCCTAAATATTGTAGCCAATATTCTGTTCTATGCCATCTCATGTTAGCTTAAATGTCACAGGAGCATATATACTCACTTGCTAATGGGAATTCTTATGATTTCACATTCAAAATGCTTCATTTAGCGTGGCACCCGACAGAAAATTTAATTACTTGTGCTGCCTTGAACAATTTGTACATGTATTAGGCATGAAGATCATACTGAAAGTGAAGGTCTCATTTTGCAATTTTTTTTTATTTGGATTTGCTTCTCAAGGCACATAGCTTTTGATGTTCAGTGAACAAGATACAGGAGCATGTAATTTGTTGCATGTTCTTACTGGGGCCAAAGGATTGCTCAACAGAAGGAGTTCAATCTGAGAAAGCCCCCATCATTCATTATGATTTACTGATTTTGGGATTCTTGGTACTATACCTTAATCTATCTGCCTCTAGCTAGTTCTTTGGTTAAATCTCAAATGACATCTGACTCTTGAATCATTTACTTGGTTTTGCTGGCCAGACCTTGTTATGTGGTCTTATTGGAGTTCCACCTTCAAATGGTGTCATCCCACAATCTCCAAAGCACACAAAAAGTTTGGTCACCCTCAAACACCAAGTAAGCTCCAAATTGTGAATGATTGATTATATTGATTCTCTCTCCGTAGCATTATTTGATATTTTTTCATTGGAATTTTCTCACAGTTGCTTCGCAATCGACTGGTAGCCACTGCACGCCAAAGCATGAAAAGAAATTCAAGCTTGACTCAAGTACTGTATGGAAATATGCAAGACGCTTATAAGAGATGGAATGCTAAGCTGGTCGAAGTTCTGCAACGTACTCCTCACTATTTGATCTTGGACTAGACCGTTTACTTGCAAACTCGTGTGGCAAGCTTCTACATTGTCTTTGCTTGGAAAATCACATAGCGAGTAGGAGTATAATGTGTTATTTGATTTACATTTTGCTTTTGTTGAAAGAAAAATGGATAGTTGTAAAATACATAGATTGTTTTGTTTTTGAAACTAATTGGATGTTGCATTTACTTAATTCATGGTGTGTTATTGATTATGGATAAACTATTATATTATTGTGTTCTTTTATATGTCTAGAAAAATTATAAATAAAAATAAATATGAAATTTATATAAAAAATTAAGACTTTTGACACCGGTTGTTTCTAGAACCGGTGTTAAAACATCATTTTTAACACCGGTTGTTTCCGGAATCGGTGTTAAAAATGATGTTTTAACACCGGTTGTTTCCAGAACTGGTGTTAAAAATGATGTTTGAACGCCGGTTATTTAAAATAATCGGTGTCTAAAATGACTTTCCCGCCTCATAATTGAACTTTTAACAACGGTTATTAACCGGTGTTAAATCTATATATTACACCGATTTGTTAACCGGTGTTAAAAGTCTATACTTACAATGCCGGCTGGATCAACACCGGTTCCGGAACCAATGTTAAAAGTCGAAAATAACCGGTGTTAAAAACCTTTTTTCCACTAGATCTCCAGACGGTGGCCGTTCGCGCGGCCTAATAGCACACGACGCCAACCTAATCGCGAGGTGGCTACTGTCTTAACGTTGTTGTTGCCGTCGCCGCCTTGCCTCGGTCGTCTTGGCCATTGTTGTGGCTATTGTAGCCTTGGAAGCGCCTAGCACTTTCCGTATGCAGCGTATTCGCGCGGCCTAATCTTACGCGACGCCAGCCTAATCATAAGGTGATCGCCGCCTTGCCGCTGCCATCTTGCCTTGGTCATCTTGGCCCCTGACGTAGCTATCGTAGCCATAAAAGTGCCTGGCACTTCCCGTATACTAGATTAAAGTTTACTATTTTTTTAATATTTATTGTTTTATTAATACAATTATTTTTTCAACATGATATTATTATTACAATATTTTAAGAAAGCTTGTGCGAATTTCTGAAATGATATTCTTTCTAAGTTCATGTATTATATCAATAAGAAAACTTGTGCGAATTTATGAATTTAATGCACAGTTTCTGTGCGATACATATAATTATTGTGTGTATTATAGATTAGAGAATGGCATATGACTTCATTGGAAAATGGATGCTACCATTCTTTGGCCGATGGTGTTTCTCAGCTGCAATTATTACTACGCTAACATCATTGGCAACATTTTGTATACTAGGTTTAGTTACATATGGATATTACTAATAATGCATTTTATATTCTAACATTTTATATTCTTTAGATGCAGCCCTTTAGTTACATATCGATAAAGCATTCTAGGTGGTAAAGAGTGATTCGTTCGTCCCCGCATCTCCGTCAATCCGTTTTAGGATCAATACGGAGACGGTAAATCATGGGGGATACTAGCACGAATACCATGGCTAGTGCATGGAGAGGACGAGTACATTGACTTTGCCAAATTTTAACTTCTAGATCTCAAGTGACAACACCTTCTAGGTTTTAGAAGATTTGAACGTGTTTTTGTTATTAATTTTATATGCTAGCATCTCCCTAGACTCACATTTCAATAGCCATTGCTTGAAATGGATAAAGCATTCCAGGTTTATTCCATGTAGGTCTAGTATAAACTAATGATGCATCACTATTTGTAATGAGAGGTACTCTTTGCATCTTTATTTATTATTGAAATCATATTATGGATAAGGAAACAGTTCAATTATATGGATTTTTGTTTTCTTTCAATTCATTTATGTATATAACCATTGTTAGAAGGGTAAACCTCCTTTTCTAACATGTTTATTTCAATATTTTACCCATCTCATAAATTTATTCAATTTTTATATTTAGATATCAATTCAATGTATCTCATTTAGTTTATTTTATATTGGCATATATATATATATATATATATATATATATATATATATATATATATATATATATATATATATATATATATATATATATATATATATATATATATATATATATTATGTTTGGTTGTAGAAAATGGATTTGGGATGAGAAAGTGGTGAATTTGAGATTTTTGGCGAACGCATAAAAGAAAGTAAGGTATTGGAAAGTTTGTGGATAATAATTCGGCTCGATTTAGTGTAAATCAAAATAATTAATTATTCATTAAATTTTTATTATCTTTTATTAATTTTTACTTGTTTATTTTTATATTTATTAAACTAATATAAGTTATTGTTATATGGGCAGGAACAATATAAAGAGATAAAATTTTGATAATCACTCAACTCAATCTCTATTCAATCTTAAATCATGGTGTGATATAGTGGGTGACCCGTATAAGTAGACGTGTAGGGATTTGGATGCGATCAACACTGTAGAAAATCATACAAAGGAAGTTCTAACGAAATATGTTCCAATGAGAAGAACAAAGAATTATCTCAAGAAATTAAGGACATGTGTGCTAAAGCAAGAGGATGGAGGAGGAAATTATTTAAAGAAAAAAAATAAATTGGGATTCGTTATCATAGAAAATAGTTAGAGGGAATAACAACTTATTGAGGAAGGTATGCAAAGAGAAAAAAAAATCTAAAGGAGATGATTCGTAAAATGATTCAAGAGGTAGGATATATAAATCATTTATATCCCGAAGGTTTTGGTCCTTGTGAGCATCGAGATAGATGAAATAAAGATTAAACTAGTTTATCTTTGAATAATGGTTAAATATATTTAGATGATGTAAATATTTATTTCTGTCACGCTCTGAGACTAATGGAGTCGCTAATCCAATATAAAATCAGACAACATCTCCCCTGTCCGACGGACAATTTACACAAACATACAACACACGCAGTTTATAATTTGGCCTCAGGCCTCAACATTGAAATATATAATACGGAAATAATGACAACGCAATATGAAACACCGTAAAAACTCACCTGAGCTGTCTCTAGGGCAGGCGCGCAGCAAAACCACATCACAAAAGTCCAACAAAGGACTAAAAATACAATACCACGCGAATAAATCCAATACAAGCCCCGATAACAAAACGAATATAAACATAGACAATGCTATCAAAAGAAAACAAAACCAACGGAAGCACCCATCCAAATGGAGTCGTGGGGACCTGGGACCGACAACTGGGCTCCTCCGGCAAGCTATCAACCTGAAAAGAAAAATATTACGACGGGTGGTGAGTCAAGTGGACTCCGCGAGTATATAGGAAGATATGCATGACCAACAAAATAGTTGAATAAACTATAAAGAAACAACAGGATACAGTCTCAACAGGAACAGCAGAATATGCATAACTGAAAGTAACAACTGGCTGTGCATATCAGAAATCAGTCTATACTGACCATAAAAGGACTCGTACCACACGAGTAAGTGCAGAGTCATCAAACCACACATAAGCATATCCTGTACATGCATGTCAAACAAGTGCAGCAAATAAATGCAGCAATCACAATCAAAATGTACAATGCATCATATGCACATGATGCAATGTCATGGTCACCCCTGACACCTATCAAGTAACCGAGACAGGCGATACTGTGTCGACCGAGTGGGTAGAGTTGTGACACTGTACGCACCCTGCTATCACTGCTCCTGAGTGACCGAGAGGACAGGATGCTGGCGGGGGACCACCCCCTACCCCATGTATATATGAGAGAGCGTCGCTCTCATCTCCTCTGGTCTATGGGAAGAGAAGGGATCTCTGCCTGCTATCACGCTCCGAAACCACTACCCATGAGCGGTCGAGCGGAGCAAAACAGAGCAAATGCACACACCTAATGGTATCCACTAACCCATGAGTGGTCGTGTGTGCATATCATGTACCGGAAGACGATAGGCTCAACCACAAGGGAGTCGCTGATCGCCGACATGCAACAGTGCAGGTATGGTGCATGACTCAAACACATGCAACCCCTACCAGGTCATCATACATAACTCAACATAACATGCACAGGTCGATCACAAGTATAATAACCTAACCATCATGCATCTAAGTGCACATGCAAGTAATAACAAAATCAACCAATGCAGCTATCAAGTGACATGCCGCTATAACCCAATCAGTCCATATCTAGACACACGTGCAAGTATGACTAGACACAATCAATGCAACCATACAGTGGTCTGCTATTCTATATCTACATACTTATGTCATACCCATGCTATACAGAATCAGATAACAAATAAACGAGACTATATAGAAGGAAATTTTAGATCATATCCAAGGTCAAGCATAAGTATCAAGCAGGATAACAAAACGGTAGCAGATAAAGGTCAATATCAACCTACTACATAAACAATAACTAGTCATGCATAAAGATAAAGTGGAACTACAGATAAGCAAGAAGTACCCGCCTCCAAGTAAATGAAGCTCGTATCAATGAGAACCTTCTGTCAAAGAAGTCCAACACAATCAATCAGTGTCTTGTATCAAAGGGTATAATTTTTGCTACCATAACAAATGATAACTAACCACACATAACTATACCCTTAATAAAACTATTCTAAAGTAATTTAGTGATTAGTTCCCACTTAGTCCAACTCCTGATTCATTTTATGTTTAACCCCGAGCTTAACCCAAGTCATCACCTCTCCACCACAGTGGAATACAATCCTTAGAAACCATTAACCAAATCATGATCATGCTAGAATAGGTATCAAAAATTGAAAGTATACATGGCAAACTCCATTTAGGTTTAACTTCACAATCCAAAAGAAGCTCGACTCACAAAACTACTTCACCTATTCCAAACTGATCTGACAGGGCATCAGTTCAATAACTCCAAGCTACCATCAGGTTCAACACTCATTCATGATCAAAATACCCTAAAGTCTAACATTAACTCCAATGCTAAAGGTAGCTTACGGCTTAGTATCAAACACCTAATACAATCAATCTATACAAACCTCAATCTGATCAGCCCACACTAAACAACCGAAATTTCATCTGTAGTTTTGAAATCCAACAAGATCAAACTCAATCCATTATCACATCTAAATAGCTCAGATCCTACAGCAATTCTAAACCAACCTCAAAGTAGATCTTAGATCAAAAACCCACACATCAATTTGAACAGAACTAATTCATCCAACCACAAGACAGTTTCAACAACGAACATCAAATCCCAATTCTACATATATAAGTTGTCAACGGAAAAGGATGAATTGAACTCCAAGATTTCTGCTATCACGGTCATAAATCCAAAAATTGAAACTAAATCCTGTACCAAACCAGCATTCAAATCAAACCGAACTCTATAGCCAATTCCCAACAGAAAGGAATAGGAACTCACCAAAACTCCTTGCGATGGCTGAGAAGTCCAATCCAATCCGCCAAGAACTCAACCCTTAGGGAGCAACTACCTCCTGATTTTTAGCTCAGATCCCTCTTCCTTGCCAGAGGTTGGCAACAATCCAGATCCAAAATCGATCAAGAATTCGCGTCAGTGATCAGCCCAGAGAATCGGTACAGAACTTAGGGATTTCCCTCTCTGTGTACCCACCTCTTGTCGATGATGGCATCCCTGTGATTGTCGACTTCAGCAGTGCAGCCGCACTCCAAAAGAACGGCTAGCTTACCCTAAATCGACGTGACGCAAGGTGAACGACGGAGTACTCCAGATCTCGAGCGGAGGAACTCCCCTAGGGGTGAGCTCAAACATCACTCGATCGGCAGAGGGAGAGGATCGACGGAGAAAGGAGACGCGAGGCAGATGGCGTCGTCTGGATCTGGGCTGCGGGCGAATGAACTAAGGCAGTCGGCTGCCGAGGAAGGGAAAGGTGGCTTAAATAATGGAATTTTGCACTTTAGTCCAAAGGTTTAGTCCTATCGCAAGACTGCCCCTAGGTTTTGGGATTTTAAGCCATTTAGCCCTTAAAATATTTAGTTTAATACCATTTGAGTCCCTGGAACTCTAGGAATTTTTCCGAAGAATTTTCCAGAGCGAGATAAAAGTGTCGGATTCAACAATTTCAATATTAATTGTATGATAAACTTTTGCATTAAAAATTAATTGTTTTAAATAATTTTAATTTATTTAAAATGTGTGATTATATAAAAATAAAATTATATAGATTTATAAACGGGGTACGTACTCTTCAGGTCTTAAACTTGATATTAAATTATCGATTCTGATACCAAACTTTTGAAAAGATTTTTATAGTTCCAAAGTTGGGTGTTTACCTTTTTTTAGTCCCTAAACCATAGGTGTTTTTTATTTTTTTATTTTTTATTATTTTAGCTTGAACACTATAGCCTAATTGGGAAAGTAAATGTTAAATATGGAAAATTTGGTAACCGCTGGGAAATTTCTCGAGGCGAATGTACGGTTATTGGATCCTTGGGTAAGTTACAGGAGGATTTAAATTTGTTATACCCTAATCCTTGGGGTAGAGGGAGGCAAAAACATGAAATACGGAGGGTTAAATGGCTAAGAACATAAGTTAAGGGCAATTTTCAAAATTTGGTAGATTAGGAGGGCTAAAATGCAAATAGCCATGCTTATAATCCCTCCTCACATCTCTGCTTGATTCCTCCCCTCCTCGTCACATCCACCACACACCTCTGCTCGACCCTCCTCCTCCACGTGAAGCCAGTGAACCCAACGCCGACGATCCTGTTCCTTTTCTCTATTTCGCCCTGTCGTCTCGTCGGATCTAGGGCAGACGTTGAAGCCAGGAGGAGATACCGTGGGGTTGAGCTGGTGATTGAGCGCTTCCCACATCGATCGGGTGAGTACCTAGATATGGAGTATTAGGTTTGCGTGACCTCGTGTGGTGGTAATCATCGGATCTATGGCAGATCCATGAAGGGTCCTTCCCTTGGATTGTTTGCAGGCAAATCTGAGCCAAGCCGTGAGGTCAGCCATCGCCTAAGGTAAGGAGATCATCTCTAGCTTGCTTGGTGGCTAGCTTAATTGTTGTAGATTATGTTTCATTTCCCCTGTTGGTTTCAAATTGAAGTTGGGTTTCGGTTGATGGTTTGATGATGCTACTGTGAGCATTTGAATTTGGGTTGGTTTCTTCTTTCTATTTGCACAGTGAGTCCTGAATTGGTTGGGATTGTTTCCAATATAGTTGCCTATGTTTTGGATCAGCTATTGAGTTCTGGTTTGATGGTTTCAATTCTTCATCCCTACTCCAACTCACTATGTCGGCTGGAAGTTGCTGTTGTGGCGACATGCTCGGGCTCAGGTAAGGACTGTTACTGTTGGATTGTATGGTATGTTGAATTGGGTCCTTTTTGGAAACATTATGGATTAATGTTTAGCTAATGTGATAGATCAGGGAGTTAGCTTGAGTTTTGGAATGTAAACAGAATTGATCTTATTTAGATAGGTGGATGCCCTGTTCTTGTATCAAATGTACCGAATTGAAATTGTTTCTTCTTCCTTGTTGCTATGCGGATCTGGGTTCCCAGCTGGGGTAGTGGATTTAGAACTTGGAATAACTTTGAGTTGGTGAAAATAGGTTGTGTTTTGGATGTGTATCCTTGGTGCGCCAACCCGTACTGTGAGCTCATTGGGTTGGGGTTTGTATGTAACTTAGTTTCTTTGCTTTACAACGATTGTCACGAGGAATGAAGTCCTTGTGGACGTGGATCATAACTTAGGCTAGGGGTGATCTTTTGGGCTACCTTTGGATTGAAACCTATGTTCTAACCTAATCTTGGTTACCTGGAATAATTAAGAATCGATCCGATAATTAGATGTAATTAAATGAAAATGGTGGTTAGGTTAACCCTAATATGATTTGGGAATGTGTTTTGCTACTTAATAATTGTTATGATAGCTATTTAAATATATTCTTTGATGTGGGGCCTTGATTGGGATGTATTGTTGTGAATTATTTGGCTGGTGGTTCCCTACACATATGGATTTCTTCCATTTGGAGGCGAGTACATCTTGCTTGTTTCTTTAGATTCACATTATCTTTATATACGGTTGTTTATTTATGTACAGTAGGTTTTATTTACCTTGTATCTACTATCGTTGTTATCCTGCTTGATACTTATTGTTTGATTTTGGATATGATCTAATTTTCTTCTATATAGTCTTATTTTATTGTTATCTGATTTTGTATAGCAATCGTGCGAGCATGTGTACGTAGATATAGTAGCATGCCACTATTTGTCTGCATTGATTGATTCTAGTTATACTTGCATGTGTATCTAGATATATGATGGTTAGGTTGTGATATATGTGTTTGACCTGTGCATGTTAGGTTGAGTTATGTATTGATGACCTGGTAGGGATTGCATGTGTTAGAGTCATGCACCATTCCTGCATTGTTGCATGTCGGTGACCATCAGCTCCCCTGTGGTTGAGCCTGGTACCTGCTACATGATCTGCACACACGGATACTCATGAGTTAGTGGATACTGTTGGGTGTGTGCATTTGCTCTATACTGCTCCGCTCGACCGCTCATTGGTAGTGGTTCTGGAGCGTAGTAGCAAGTAGGGATCTCTCCTCTTCCCATAAATCAGAGGAAATGACAGAGATATCTCTCCCATATGTACATGGGGTGGAGCATAGCTCCACCAACATCCTGCCCACTTGGTCACTCAGGAACAATGATGGCAGGGTGCGTACAATATCACAGCCCTACCCATTCAACCGACACATATGACATATCTCGGTGGCTTAACTGGTGACATGTAACGCCCGCCTTTTTCCCGACCTTACGGTGTGGCGAAAGGCGGCGTTACGCCAACATACTGTTGGTGCAGTATGCACCCAAGTCAAACCTGTGTTTTGATATTGGCAAAAAGGTTCAAAAGTTAAGGGTTAATGGTTGTCTAACGAGTTTCTTGAGTGTACAGGAAAAGCCCTAGTGAAGGAATGCTAGGCACTGGCGAAGGACTGCCAGACAGGACAAGCCCTAGCGAAGGAATGCTAGGCACTGGCGAAGGACTGCCAGACAGGACAAGCCCTAGCGAAGGAATGCTAGGCACTGGCGAAGGACTGCCAGAAGAAAAAACCTAGCGAAGGGCTGCTAGGCACCAAGCGAAGGGAAGCTTGGTAACTCAAGACCTGGCGAAGGACTGCTGGGCAAAAGTCCAACTGGAGGATCCGGTTGGCACCAGGTAAAACTCTCCCGAGAGGAGTAGGTGAGGACGCGTTCCCCTCGAGGGAACATTAGGCGTCGGTTCGACCTAGGGCTCCATTTTGGAGATCCAAAGTCAGAACCAAGACAGCTAAGGCTGTTGTAACTAACTTATTATTTGCTGTTTTGGACTAACCCTGGATGCAGGACCGAAGGACTGTGTTTCTGCAGCTCAGAGAGCCTCAAAGGAGTGAGGTCGTAGCTGAGTAGGGCGCCCCGGATGTGTCGGGCGCCCCAGAGTCAACCCAAAGTCAGCAGAGAGGTAAACGCCCCGACAGCAGCGCAATTGGGGGCGCCCCGTGCGTGTCGGGCGCCCCGCATGTCGGGCGCCCCGCGTGTCTCGGGCGCCCACTGTGCCACGCCACTGAAGGCGGCTGCAGCTCACCCTCGCGAAGCCTCGGTGATAAAGTTTAACCGGTCAATCGGGCGCCCCGTGCGCGTCGGGCGCCCCAGTCAAATACAATCCCGAAGATAACGAGATCAGCTTTGACTAAGAGCATCGCCGGATCTGCAGCCACGTGGGGGGCGCCCCGAGCATGTCGGGCGCCCCCTGCCCTATATAAAGAGGGCCTCGACCCTCTTCAAAGAAGATAAAATTACTTCGACAATTCTACGCTCTTCTGCTTCCACGACACGCTCCGGAAAGCTGCCAACTCAAGCCGACGACGTCCCGCTGCTCCAGAACTTCAATCTTCACCGGACGTCGGTAACAAGAGTTGTATTTAAGTTTACAAGAATATTATTATTATTATTTGTGTGTAAACTTTTGCGAACTTATAGAATTGCCCGCAGAAAACGGTCAACGACCGTGGGCCTTGGAG
The DNA here is from genome assembly GCA_024364735.1 of Boesenbergia rotunda. NCBI lineage: Eukaryota > Viridiplantae > Streptophyta > Magnoliopsida > Zingiberales > Zingiberaceae > Boesenbergia > Boesenbergia rotunda. Next base: position 237,028 of record JAGFNQ010002437.1, read on the forward strand.
TAGGAGTCGACCTAGGCTCCGAACCAAGTAAGACGATCGTGTTAGCGTTGTTTTACTCTATTTTATTCCGCTGTGCACTTGCTCTTTTAAATCCGAACGAATTGCGACATTCACCCCCCCCTCTCTCGCATTTCTCGATCCAACAAGTGGTATCAGAGCGGGGAAGTCAAACCTGGTGCAACCACCAGTTTGAATATTTTTCGGATTTTTTTTTCCTCTCATTTTTTTTAAAATAAAAAAAAAAATTTTTTGTTCGAGTTTTTATCTCAAGGTTGGTGCAACACCCCTTGAAATCTGTGTTTGATTATTTCTTCCCGCACTACTAATCCAAGACCAAGTCTTGGAAATATTTTTGTTGTTTACTTTTTTCTTCAGTTACAAATGTCTATCCAAGAAGGATTTAGCACCGCCAGACCTCCACTTTACAGTGGAGAAGACTTTCCCTACTGGAAAAGTCGAATGGAGGTCCACCTGAAAACTCAGGTGGAAATGTGGATAATCATCCAGTCTGGACTGATGATTCCCACCAATGCTGAAGGTGTACCACAAGACTACTCAGAATGGGACACTGCCCTTAAACGAAAGATTGAAGCAGACACCAAAGCAACCCAGACTCTACAATGCGGACTAACTAAAGAAGAGCTGAACCGCGTAGGACCCTTCAAAAGTGCAAAGGAACTATGGGCTAAATTGATTGAACTCCACGAAGGAACTTCAGATACAAGGATCAGCAAACGAGACTTGCTACTGAACAAGCTCTTCACTATCAAAATGGCAGATAACGAGACAGCAGCCCAGCTCCACGCCAGAATCCAGGAGCTGATGAATGGTCTTCACGCAATAGGTCACCAGGTTCAAAACCGTGATCTGATAAGGTACGCCCTAAATGCATTCCCTAGGACCACCTTGTGGGCATCTATGGTAGATGCATACAAGGTCTCTAGGGATCTTTCAAAAATTAAGCTAGATGAGTTATTTTCTGAACTTGAGCTGCATGAACAGACTAACTCCAATTTGGTCGAGAAAAGTATAGCCTTTTTTGCAGGGAAAACAGGGAAAATGACCAAGAAGAAAATTCAAGTTGAACCTGAATCTACCTCAGATTCAGAAATAGAAGATCAAGAAGAAGATCAATCAGAACTGGTCCGGCTAGCTCGAAGCTACTACAAAAAGTTGAAGAATCAAACTAACACACGGAGAACAAGCCGAAGAAAGGACGGACAAGATGAACCGGCAACTGACAAACAAAAGCCCAACGTAACCTGCTACGAATGCAAGAAGAAGGGCCACTACAAGACTGAATGTCCAAGTCTAAAGGAGTCCAAAAAGAACAGAAAGAAGAAGGCACTCCAAGCAACCTGGGACGAGTCTTCCTCAGAAGAAGAAGAAGAAGCACCTCAGTCCAATCTTCTAGCCCTGACCGCTTTGGATCAAATCGAGACTGACTCAGACTCGGAACGGGACGACGGCAAGCTGACATTCTCCGAAGACGGCGAAATAAAGGTAACGGGTTTTTCAAAATCGCAATTAAATTCTCTTATTTCCTATCTATCCCGAGATTTGGCGAAAGCCAAACTCCGAATCGAGTCCCTCCGACAGGAAGTAAAACTCCTGAAAGAGGGAGCTGATTCTAATTCCTTAACTGAGAAAATTCAGGAAGAAACCCCTAATCAAGTTGAGAAACTTGAATCAGAGAATTTCTCCTTGAAAACTCAAGTCAAGGATTTAAGAACAGCTTTAGAACGATTCACTTCTGGTTCCAAGAATCTTGATATGATTCTGGGAAAACAGAAGTCTGTTCTAAACCGATCCGGACTTGGCTATAGAACCAAATCTCGGCAAAGATCTTACTTTGCTGTACTGAACCAGTCAAGACCTAAGGTTCAGGCATGGGTGCCAAAACTGTGCCTGACTAAACCAACTGGTTCAAATCAATTTTGGATCCCCAAGGACAAGATTCACCTCTTGCCTAACCCATATAGAGGCTATAGTCCAGGGGGAGCCAAAATCAAAACAATTTTTATAATTAGATAGTTTTTTTTAAATTGATTGATTGTGTGTTTATTTAATTTCTTGCAAATTGCCATGCTTAGATTTAAGGAATTCTTAGATTTAAGGACTGAAATTACTTAAAAATTGAAAACATAGTATTGGGAGGAGGTGAGATGATAGTACGTTAGGGAAGCCAAGTTGGCGGAACTAGCCGAAGTTACCGATCCAAGACCCAAGCTAGTTAGACCAGAAAATGACCTAATTTAATTTGAAAATGAAATTTCATTAAAAGGCTTTGTCAAGGAAAGGGTGGATGATCCCATAAGGCTTCGGCCAAAGAAGGCCTAGTGCCTCGCCAAGACCTGGAAGCCAATTTCTGAAATTCAAATTCAAGTTAACTTTTGTCAAATTCGAATCTAACTCAAATTTCAAATAATTAGAGATTCTAAACTGTTTTTCAAAACCTCTATTTTTCAAACTTATTATCTTTTTGAAAAACACTTAATCTGTTTTCAAAAGTAAATATCTTTTCAAAATAAATGAAAATTCCCTTTCAAAATTAATTTTTACCTTCAAACCTGTCTCACAAAAACCTTAAGGTTAACGTGATTGAAAACCCTAGATTCAGTGAGACAGGAAAATTAAGCTCAAATTAAACCACCTTGCTTGTGCTTTCATAATCATCGTCAAACTATGATTAACCTAGTCAAACACAGTCAAACGGAGTCAAACAGTCAAACCTGGTCAAAACAGTCAAAATTCTGGTACCTAGGGCGCCCGTAACCTATCGGGCGCCCCTATACGCTCCTGTCCCCCACGCTGATTAAAGCAGTCAAAAGCTGCAGTCAAACAGCCTTTGAGAAGGGCGCCCGTGACATGTCGGGCGCCCCCATCAAAACCTGTCCCCCACGCTGATTAAAGCAGTCAAAAGCTGCAGTCAAACAGCCTTTGAGAAGGGCGCCCGTGACATGTCGGGCGCCCCCATCAAAACCTGTCTCCCACGCTGATTAAAGCAGTCAAAAGCTGCTGACAAACAGCTTTGAGAAGGGCGCCGTGACCTGTCGGGCGCCCCTACAGACCTTTTCCCTGCCCGAGGCAAAACCAACCTGTAAAAGGGCGCCCGTGACCCGTCGGCGCCCCCCATCAACCCCTATAAAAGGGACCCGAGACTCCCTCATTTCCCACACCACATCTCACACTCCTTCTTCCCTTTGCCTCATTCTTGTGGATCAAGTGAACCTAAGCCTTCCCTTGCCTCAACCATGCCTCCAAGGTATGAAATTTAGTTGTGCAATTAATTTTCTTAAATTACAAATTTTTTTTGCACACTCCTTCTTTATCCTTAATCACTTATTTTTTCTACACTTAGAAAACGCCGAGCAGTTCAGTCGAACCCCGGTAATGAGCCCAGTCCCGACCCTAGATTTCCTAACCTAGCACTTTGTAACAAGTTCGCACAAACCACCTACATTCCGATTAAAACAAGCTACCTTAACCGTCATTTCTTCTCCCAATCCTGTCCAGTCGCAATGTTCGAATTACTTCTATCAACTAGATAACTCGTATTCTGCACACATTCGATCAACCAAACCCTATGTGCAGAATTCTATAACAACATAGTTAGGCAAGATCACTTGAGCTTCGTCACTACCGTTCAAGGAATGCCCTTGAGCATCACTCCTACCCTACTGAACCGATTTTTGGGACTCCGACCATCTCAGTCCATCTTCTGTTGCTATCCTCCAAGGAACCCGCCCTTCGACGCCCCCTACTCTCATATTGACCTGAACACCTTATACAACTATTTCTTTGGGGAAGCCATGGACCCTGCAGGAGGGCAGTTCCACTCCACCCGACTCCCGATTCAGGACTACGCTCTCTACAGAGTAATTGTCCGTTGCATCCTTCCTTTGTCCACTAGGGACACAGCCACCATGAAACCCTTTCACACTTTTCTTCTCTATGCCCTTATCCACCATCTGGACATAGATATAGGCCTTCACCTCTTCCACTGTATCCTACATGCCTCTAGTGTATCCACTAAGGGGCGGATCCGCACTCCCTACTGCCACGTCATCACCTCTATCCTCCACTACCACGGCCGAAATATCGCTGACGGCGAGATTACCACGATGACCGAATTCGACGAGATAGGATTTAGAAACTTTTCTTTAGCCGGTATAGACGTCTCGGGCACCGGGGTTCTGACTTGGCGACGCCAACCAGCCGCACAGGACATTGCCGACGAGGAGGTCNTGACAGAGATGGCGATTCACCTCCCATTTTTGGAAGTGTGTTCAGGACGCCCTAGGCACCAGACTTCAGTTCAGCACAGCTTTCCATCCCCAGACGGATGGACAAACAGAGAGAGTAAATCAGATTTTAGAAGACATGCTCAGGGCTTGTGCATTGGACTTAAAGGCAGTTGGTGCAATTTCTATGCTTAGCTGAGTTTGCCTACAACAATAGCTATCAGGCCACTATCAAAATGGCACCTTATGAGGCATTATATGGCAGGAAATGTAGATCACCATATGTTGGCAAGAAGCTGGTGAGAAGAAAGAGATGGAGTCAGGACTAGACAGCCAGACTGAGCTTATAGATGAGACCACTCAGGCTATCCAGACGATCCGCCAGAGGATTGAGACTGCCCAGAGTAGACAGAAAAGTTATGCTGACACACGCCGTAGGCCACTTGAATTCCAAGTTGGAGATTCAGTATTTCTCAAGGTCGCTCCCATGAAGGGAGTGGTGAGATTTGGCAAGAAGGGAAGCTGAGTCCTCGTTACATAGGACCCTACAGGATTATAAAGAGAGTTGAGAAAGTAGCTATGAGCTAGACTGCCAGAGGATATGTCAGCTATCTACAGTACTTTCATGTTCTATGCTAAGAAGTGTATTCACGACCCTAGCCAAGTGATTCAGCCTCAGTCAGTACAGATCCAAGAAGATCTTAGCTATGAGAGTAGACCGACACAAATAGTGGACAAAGCAGTTAAAAGATTAAGAAACAAAGAAGTGCACTAGTGAAGGTCATCTGGCAGAATCAAAAGCATGAAGAGGCTACTTGGAACGTGAGGACAGCATGAGAGAACGATATCCAGAGTTATTCTAAGTTCGAGGACGAACTTTTATAAGGTATGGGGGATTGTAACGCCCCAAAATTTTCATTTTTAGTTCTTAAAGTCCTTAGAATTATTTAGAAATGGTTTAGAAATATTCTAGATATTTTTAGGAATTTTTAGAGTATTTTTATGGAATTTTCCGAGTCCGTTTGGTATTTATGGAAAAAGAAAAAGAAAAAGGAAAAAGAAAGCCAAAAAAGGAAAAAATCACTTAAGGGCAGCGGGCGCTCGAACCCGCGACCACCACGATACCAAGGGAGCGCGCGACCAGCTGGGCTAGGTATCAGCACAGAAAAGGATGGAGAGACCTTTATTTAGGTGTAGTTAGGTTAATCCGCCCCATAAGTATAAATAGGTAATTAAAGAGAGAAGTTTTATTTTCTCTCCTCTCCAAACCCTCACGCCGACCCCTCCTATTCTGGGCGAAACTACACCAAGCTCTAGGGGGCCGGTCAAGGCTCTTTTCCAAGAGATATTCTTATATTCGGATCCCGCGACGAGAGGAACGCGTAGGCGCGAAGAATTCGTCGAGATCTCAAGTTTCTTCCGAGCTCTAGACATTAATCTTGGTTGTAAGTCCAAGATATCAATGTAAGTACTGCTCACCTGCAGTAAGAGGAGTTTTTCCCGAGAATTTCCTTTAAAAGTTTTTAAAAGAGATATTTCCTTTTTGTTTGAGTTTTTGCATGTGATATTAGTTCATTATATGCTTATATATGTTGATTAATACCCTATGTGAGTTTAGGGTCCAAGAAAAGCTATGAGAAAAGAAAAGAAAAGATAAAGATAAGAAAAGAAAAGGCCAAGGCCTTAAGAAATCCCCAAAAGTCAAGACTTAGGGATTTTAGCACGCAAGGTGCTCCAGAAAATGCCAAGGCATTTACAGATAAGAAAGAAAGTAAGAAAAGTTATTTTATTTTATAAGGCCAGTACCCGGCGTCCAAGGGCGTCGTTAAAGAAATCCAGGTGTCCAATTCCAAGGTCTTGGCCCTGGTAGACCAAGGTCTGCTCTATTAGGATTGGTGGCTCGCTACCCCAACCTTTTAGGGAACGCGCATATCAGATGGTACTTACGTCTTCAGTGGATCCAAGTGATTATTATATTCAAGTATATGCTTTAGCAAAGTTTTCTAAAGTTTCAGAAAGTTTTCAAAAGTTAAAGAATAGCTAAAGTTTCAAGTTGAGCCAAGAAAAGTAAATTGAGATTATTTATTGCTTGAGTATGCATGTTTTGAGCTATACATGTTCTTAGTTTTTCTTTCAAGCATATTAGTATCGCATATGATGTTCAGTTTGATCTAGAAGCATGTTTGCATATTTAGAGTTTTTGTGAGCTAGATAGTACTTACTAAGCTTTATGCTTATAGATGCATTTCCTCTTATTGCGGATAAAGGTAAAGGCAAGCAATTCTGAAGGAAGACGACGAGGCGGTGCTGAGTAGAGTGTGTGTGGTGGCTGATTATGGAGAGATCTTTGAGACGAGACAATTTAGTTATTTGAATTGAAATGTTTAAGTTTATTCAAATTTCAAGTTCTTGCTTTATGGAGATTATAGAGTATTTGAGTTTTGGATAGTTTTACATGCTCAATTTCTTAGAGTAAAGATTCCATGTCATTTCATTTAGCATACATATCCTTATGATTGCATTGGATGAGTAGAAGTGTGAGTAGTTAGAGATAATGATACTTTGTTAGAGAAAAAGGTGTTTGTGCCAAGATAGTATCAATTTCCCTTCGAATCAAGTTTTTATTGCTTAAAAATGTTTAGAAAAGTTGCAATCACATTTCATAATGCTTTAGCAAGGTCGTAGAACATGTATTTGGTGTTATGAATGCATAGGAGTTAAGATTGGTACAAACTCTATTGTTAAAGTTTATATAAATTTGTTTAGTTTATTTTCTTCCATAAAAGTCCTAAATTCAAGTTTATGGTTTCGTTTGATTGGCTAAATTGTTTAGGAAACTGACATAGAGTATAGAAATGGTGTTATAGTTTGATATGGCTCGAAACTGAATGAATGGTGGGATTGAGAAGCAAATGCCGAAACCTGTAATTTTGATTACAGGCGTACCAGTCGACTGCTACGTCACCAGTCGACTGGTACGGGCAGTTTGAGTTGAGTGAGGCTTGTTTCAATAAGTATCAATTACGAGTTTTTGAGAAAGAAAGTGTGACATGGTATCATGCATGACTACTTAAGTTAGAATATCATTCTTAGATGAATTTAAAAAGAAAAAAAAAAGATTTCCGCATTTCTTTTAGTCGTGCATTAGAGTCGAGAAGTAGACAAAAGTAACGATCCGTCTAATGCAGGAGAAGGCGGGTCGCTACATAAAAGGGGGTCCCTTAACCAAAATACCAAAATGTATATTTTCATATCAAAGAAAATCATCTCCAATATAACTTGAGAGTAAAGCCCATAAATACAAAGTTTTAAAGCATGATTCCGAAACCATGGTAAGCTTGAATGTGATGAGCTAGATGTTGGGGATACATATGTATATATGCTAAGTCCTAGAACCTTAATTTAATTTGATACAAAGAAGGCACTAAATCATAGAACTTAAGTAGTGAATGTTAACGCTCATATTCTTTGTTTGGCGATGCCTTGTTGGTACAAACTATGTGTTAAAACTTGTTCTTTAGCATGCATTCATGTTGTATAACACATACAAGAAAATTGTAGTAACCCATAAATTGCATTCATGTTGGATACACCTTAGGCTTGAGATAAGGTATTTCATAAACCATAAATTGCAGTAACCTATGAATTGCAACAATAACACTAATTATCCTAAGCAATCCATGATAAGAGCAAGTTATGAGTCAATCTAAACCATCCATGTAATATCATTTTTCTTGTTGATTTATTTCGAAACTAGTTTAACATTGTACATGGATATACTATCAATTGTTGCATGAAAAATTTCCTTACTGCCCAAATGAGATTCTATAAATTACTACATTTATGAGTATATCATTAGCCTTGTGTTTGGAGCACCAAATATCAACCACCCATGTTGATAGATGCTCCCCCTCAATTAATGCTATACAATTCTAAATATAGAGGTTTTAGGTACCCAAATTTTGGGACCTAATGCATCAACAATGAAGGACTTAGGCACCCATGCCTTAGTCAATTTCTTTCTAGCTTTTTGAACCCTAGAATCATCTTGTGATCTAAATTGGGTTCTTGACATTAATGATACAAAGGTTGGTTCCTTAGGTCGGTAACCTATACCGGCCTTGTTATAAACCGCTCTTTGGAGTTAAGGATCATATCTAGGGTTTTGGAGCTAATTGAAAACTTCTCAAGAATATTCTTGAGGTTTTCAACTTCGCTCTTCAAGTCCTTATTTTCATTCTCAAGAGTCTCATCATGAAAAACATTAATATCCTCAACCCTAGAGGATTTTAATTCTTCTACTTCCAATTTCAATAATTTCACCTTGTTCTTAGATTTCTTTAATAAATCAGTTAAACATGCTATTGTCCTATAGCATTTATCTAACTCCGGAGAGATTACCTCTTCATCATCCAAAGATGATGAAGGCACGGTTGAGGAGCTACTCGATTCGTCTCCACTCTCCTTGGTTGACTCTTCTAAAGGCCATGAAGGCCATGTGACAGAAGGTCTCCTCCTCCATTTCCTTCTTCTTCTCCTTCTTCTTCTTCCTTCGGTCACCTGCCACAAAAGCAATCCACTTCTCCTTGGGGCTTTGGTTAGAGATATTGTGTAGTTACATATCGCAAAACAAATCTTCTATTTTAACAAAAGAAAGGTCTTTGGAAGCCTTGCAGGCATCCACCATGGATGACCACAAAGTATTCTTTGGAAATGCTTTGAGAACATACCTTACGAGGTCTCTGTTCTCTACCTTCTCACTGATGGAATGAAGACCATTGTAGATCTCCTTGAATCGACAATGAAGCATACTTACAGTTTTATATTCTCCCATTGTCAAGTTCTGGAGTTGGCTGAGAAGGAGGTCCTTCTTGGCTGTCCGTGTATCTTGAGTTCCCCCATGGAGCTCAATGAGTTTGTTCCAAAGATCTCTGGCAGAGGTGAAGGGGCCAACCTTGATCAACTGCTCCTTGGTCATCCCACATTGTAGGGTGACCACAGCTTTGGCATCGGCTTCCCCCTTTCTGATTTGCTCAGCCGACCACCTTGAAAACTCAAGCTCTTTTCCCTCAGCATCTTTTGGAGGGGAGAAACCTTCCTTCACTGCAAACCACATACTGATGTTTGACTTCAAATAAAATTCCATCCTTGACCTCCAATAGGGAAAATCTGTTCCGTCCAAGAACGGAGGTCGGTTTGTGCTGAAGCCTTCTCCTCCCATCGCCATCGTTGTTAGCTCTCGAATGTTAAGCAGTTTGAGAAGAGCCCCAAGCCCTAATACCACTTGTTGGTCCTTGGATGGCTAGAGATGGGGGGTGAATGTAGCCAGACAACAAATCTTAGCTCTTTTGATGTTTTCTTTCTGCGATCAGATTAGCAGCGGAACAAACACAACAGAAAGAACAAAACAGAGAAAGAAAACAAACCGACGCTAACACAGCGATGTACAAGGTTCAGGGATAACTTGCCCCTACTCCTTGGCATGCCCGTGAAGTGGGCGATCACTTGATCGTCGGCAGATCAAGCCCCGGTGAACCGGATAAAACTGTCTCCTTCTCGGTGGAGAAACCTCTCCACACAAAGTCTCCAGATGATTCAATTTAACCTCACGAGACAGTAGAAGGGCTCTCTCAAAGGTCTAACAGAAATGCTCAAGAGAGAAGCTACACAAGGAGCACAATACAACAGCGAAACCCACAGCCACAACACTTGCTTGTTTTCCTGTTTGTTCGTCACCCGCTCCTCTGCATCGTTGCTTCTTCTTAAGCCCTGCTCACCATTGCCAGACTCTATCAGCATCCACTGAGCCACAGCCTGACCCCCTGACTCCCTGAGCACTCAGTCCACTGAAGACCTCTTCAGCTGAGCCTTCGTCAGTCGCCAGCCGCACGCCAGAAGCCGTTGAGACCTGGAAAACGAATACATACAACCATGCTCAATGGAAAGTCCCTAGTTGACTCTCCTCCATTGTTTGAATCCTCCCAGTATCACCTGCACACTTAGCAGATGCTTAGCAAAGCATATCAAACAATATCAGCAAGGTAGCAGAGAAAACGCATACGCGATCAGAAGTCTGACAGCGTATTTGAATTAAAGTTATAGCTACTGATCGGTCACCAGACCGATCAGAGATGAACCTGATCGGTCACCAAACCGATCAGGGTAAGTCCTGAACGATCAGGCTCCAGCCTGATCGGTCCACAGTGAGAAACTGGGAATCACGACTTCTTATGATCGGTCACACTGACCGATCACAGGTCGTGGATCGGTCACCAGTCCGATCCAACAGCTGAAGGTAGAACCTTCAGCTTTTCGAACTAGTGCCTCCTGATCGGTCACCTGACCGATCAGGTCACTCCCTGACCGATCAGGAGCCTTCCTGATCGGTCGGGATGAACAGTGTCGCGACACTTTGATCGGTCACGAAGACCGATCAAGGGTTTCTCCCTCAACCTTCTGATCACTCTCTGATCGTTCACCAGAACGATCAGAAGCAAAATAGAAACCTTTCTGTTCTCTCCCTGATCGGTCACCAGACCAATCAGACGTCCTTGGTTCGGTCACTAGACCGATCCACAATAGGGAGTTCGTGCCAACTCCCTGATCGGTCACCAAACCAATCCAGAGACTCCCAACTCAACTCTTAGTCAAGAGAACGGGCTCCCTAGCCTTCTCTGACTCATGCTCAGTCCCCCGGATCAAGACTCCGTGCCCAACTTCACTCATCGGGACTTCATTCAACCTAGTTTCACTCACTAGGACATGGCTTCACTCACCAGGGTTTTGGTCACCCGGCTTCACTCACCGGGACCCGGCTTCACTCACCGGGATTTCAATCAACCTAGCTTCACTCGCTAGGACCTGGCTTCACTCACCAGGGTTTCGGTCACCCGGCTTCACTCACCGGGACCCGGCTTCACTCACCGGGATTTCATTCACCCGGCTTCACTCACCAGGACCCGGCTTCACTCACCGGGATTTCAGTCACCTGGCTTCACTCACCAGGACTCAGCTTCACTCACCGGGATTTCCGTCACCTGGCTTCACTCACCAGGACCCCACTTCACTCATCGGGATTTCAGTCACCTGGCTTCACTCACCAGGACCCAGCTTCACTCACCGGGATTTCCGTCACCTGGCTTCACTCACCAGGACCCGGCTTCACTCACCGGGATTTCGGTCACCTGGCTTCAATCACCAGGACCCGGCTTCACTCACCGGGATTTCAATCAGCCTAGCTTCACTCGCTAGGATTTCAATCACTCCATGCCCAGTCCCCGACCAGGACTTAATCTGAATTCACTCAACCAAACTTAAATCGGTGTCAACACTAAAACAACAATCGGGACAGACAGCATCAACAATCGGGCTTCTCCATCCGCTGGATGAACCCCTTCTAGGGTGCCTGATACCATTCAGGCGCCTGGGTTCTTGGGTGCCTGATCCCTTTTAGGCGCCTGGGTTCGCAGCAGCTAACTCCTTTCGGCCTGCATCCAGGGATAGTCCAAGAATACAATATTATAAATGTATACATGAATAACAACCAAAGCTGTCTTGGCTCTAACATTGGATTTCAAATGAAATCCTAGGTCGAACTAACGCCTACTGTTTCCTCTTTTGGGGAACACGTCCTCACTTACTCCACTCTGGAGAAGTTACCTTTTGTCAACCGGATCCTCCAGTTTGACTTTTGCTCAGCCTTCGAGTCTCCTGGATCTCAAGACGTTTGTACCTCGACCCATCTCTACTTCTATCCGCAGTTCTCGCTCGGCTAAGTTTCCTCTCCAATCATCTGGATCATGTCTTCGGTGCCTAGTCCCCGACTAGGTCTTCTTGCCCAATTCCTCAAACCAGGTCTTCGTGCCCAACCCTCAATCAAGTCTTCGGTGCCTAGCACTCGGCCAGGACTTTGTGCCCAGTCCTCGACTAGGATTTCGTGCCCAACTTTGCAGGTCAAGACTTTGTGCCTAGATCAACTAGTATTTTCCTGCACACTTAGTAAAATCATCAGATCACCATACAAACTTAACTTTGAACCTTTTGTCATTATCAAAATTAGGTTCGATCTTGTGCTTCCGGCACCAATAATCTCCCACCTTTTGATTTATGGCAACCCAGTTCAAAAGTTAAGTTAAAAAATATGAAAAGAAATAAATCATAGTTAAGCACTAGAGAGATGAGACATAACAAGTCTGAAAAAGCTTTTAACTCTCCCCTTTGAATAGTCTCCCCCATTTTTTAGAACATTTTCAATTTTTGAAACCCCTTGAAATATTTTATAAAGGTCTCCCTTGATTTGAAATTCTCCCCCTAAAGCTTTTGAAAACATACAATTTTCATTTTGAAAGTTTTTCTAATTTTTTTAAAAGAACTCTAAGTATGATAATGTTCATTACTTTGAAAAAATAACTCCAAGTTCAGTTTTGAAAAAATGTTTAAAAAACATGGAGTTTTTTTTTTGAAAAACTTCTGAGTATCACAAAGAAATTTTATGTTTTAAAAAAAATTTTAAGTTAAAGTGAAAATATTTTTGAAAGCTTCTAAAATAAAGTGCTTCTAAAATAAAGTTTCTTTGAAAAAGGAAAAAATTTAATTTTTAACTTTACTTTTTCTACTCTCTCTCTTTGCCATATATCAAAAAAATATAGTAGATATTCTTTTTGAAAACTATGTTTTGAAAGAAAATTTTGATTACGGGAATAATAGAATTCCAGAGCTTATGAGTTTTGTAAAATCATAAGAAAATTTGAAAAAGTTAAAAAAATATCAAGTTGAATATAAAGTAACTGATATGCAACAAGTAATAAATTATGAAATACTTAAGTAAGAATTAAAGCTAAAGAATAGAATTTGAATCCAGTTGATATTCTTATTGAGTCCAAGCATGATTTAAGTCCATAAAAAGTAAATCAGAAAAAAAAATTAATCAAATCTTAATTCTTTGGGTCCCTGTCTAACCCAATTTGTTAATTACTAACTGTTATAACACAGTAACTTTCACCAGGGTTAGTCAATTTAAGTGGTCTTATCAAGTTAGACTTTCTAAGCTTGATCACTTAACCTAATTATTGTTTAATTGTATTTATCGCCCCAACTGCTCTTGCAGCATTGATTTAAAGCATCTTGAGTCAAGGTATAGACCTAAGCATCTCAACCCAGTCTAGGTTGTCAATCAAAGTATCCTAATATGCTTGTAAGATGTTGGCTTCTAAATCTATAAGAAAATGCAACCTAGGGTTAAGTCCTAAGCAAAGTCTATAACGAAGAAAATCCCTAGTTTTAAAGGGGGTGATTTTTGAAAAACTAAGTCAGAAAATTAAAAAAAATAAAAAGTTTAAAATAATATATTTTTAAAACTATGAATTTTTATAAGCAGTTAATAGTTTTTTATAAAATGATTTTAAAATGAAATCCAAAAACTATATATAAATTAAAATTAATCCTATTCTACTGAGCACATTCCTAGTTGCCTTCTTAGTGAACTAAACTCAGACTTAGGTAGTGGTTTAGTGAAGATATCAGCTAGGTTAGATTTTGAATCTATGTGAGCAAGTACAATTTCGCCCCTAGCTACATGATCCCTAACAAAGTAGTATTTAACTTCAATATATTTAGTTCTGGAATGGTGAATATGATTTTTTGTAAGATTAATTGAACTAATATTATCAATATAGACTTTGGTGTTGGTGTAGGTCAAGTGAAAATCCTTAAGGGTATGCATCATCCATAATAATTGAGCTACACATTCTCCTAGGGCCTAGGGCTATATATTCAATTTCAGTTATGGATAATGCAACATAGTGTTGTTTTCTACTGCACCAACTAACTAAGCTATATTCTAACATTTGGCAACTTCCCCTAGTACATTTTCTATCTAGTTTGCACCATGCATAACTGAGTCAGAGTAGCCTAGTAGGTCAAAATTTGAAGTTCTAGGATACCAAATTTCTACATTTAGGGTGCCTTTAATGTACATAAAGATTCTCTTGACAACACTTAGGTGAGATTCCTTAGCACAGGTTTAGTACCTAGCACAAATACCTACTACAAATAAGATGTTAGGTCTACTAACAATTAGGTAAAGTAGGCTACCTATAGCACTTCTAAAATGCTTCAAGTTTACTGGTTTTCCTTTTGGATTACTATCTATTTTAATATTTGTTGTCATCGAGGTATTTATGACTTTGGAGTTTTCCATTCTGAATATTTTAATTAGTTCTTTTGCATATTTAAATTGATGGACATAATTTCCATCTCTAGTTTGTTTAATTTGAAGTCCTAAGAAAAAGGTTAGTTCACCTATAAGGCTCATTTCAAATTCACTTTCCATTACTTTTATGAATTCTTTTAAGAAATTTGTGTTGGTTAACCAAAAATTATATCATCTACATAGATTTGGGCAACGAAGATGTCATTTTCTAAGGATTTAACAAACAGGGTTGGGTCAATTTAGCCTTGATTAAACCCCTTATAAATTAAGTAATTGGATAGTCTTTCATACCATGCTCTAGGTACTTGTTTAAGTCCATATAGGGCATTTTATAGTCTAAAAACATAATTAGGATGTTCTAAATCCTCAAAACCTGGAGGTTGACTTACATAGACTTCTTCCTTTATAAATCCATTTAAAAAGACAGACTTAACATCCATTTGATATAATTTGAATCTCTTATGAGCTGCATAAGCTAAAAGCATCCTAATTGATTTTAGTCTAGCTACAGGTACATAGGTTTCATCATAGTCCAATCCTTCAACTTGACTAAATCCTTTAGCCACTAAGTCGACTTTATTTCTCACTATTTCTCCTTTGTCATCAAGCTTATTCCTAAAAACTCACTTAGTATCTATCACAGTCTTATCTTCTGGTTTTGGTACTAAGTCCCAGACTTGGTTTCTTTCAAACTGAGCTAACTCTTCCTACATAGCTATGATCCAGTCTAGGTCAAATAATGCTTCTTCTATTATCTTGTGTTCAATTTAAGAAATCAGGGCGACTTAGCTTGGGATTCTATAGGATGACCTTGTTCTAACACCTAAGGTTGGGTCTCCTATGATTTGATTAGTTGGATGATTTAACCTAGTCCTAGAAGATGGTTCAGGTTGTTTAGGTCCAGGTTCAATTGTTTGAGTTGGTTCAATTATTGGTTCAATTATTTGATTTTGGTGAACATCAATTTATCTCCAGTCATATGTCTAGAGCATCCACTATCCAACATTTGTTGGTCCAGATCTTTATGTTCCTACACATAAAGTACCCTGATTTGGATCCATTTATGTAGAAGTATAAGGATAGATTGATTGAGTTTCAATGCCTAGTTTATCTCACCCAATTTGAGTTATCAGTCAAGTTACTCCTGTGGGTATTTCTATGAGACAGGTTTTAGCTTCATTAGCTTAATTTGAAAAATTATTAAGTTAAATTTTGAAAAATATTTATGTTGAAAATTTGTTTATGTTAGAATAATTTTGAAAAGTAGTTAAGTTGGATTTTGAAAATTAGTTAATTTAGATTTTGAAAATTAGTTAAATTGAATTTTAAAATTTTATTAAGATGAATTTTAAAAATTAGTTAGGTTCAATTTTGAAAATTTATTAAGTTAAATTTTAAAAATTAATTAAGTTGGAATTTGAAAATTAGGATTAATAGCTTAAAGGTGAAATTGATTCAGTTTGTAAGGTTGGTTGGGTTGGACTAAACTTTTAGGTCCTAAACATTTCACCTATTTCTAAGTGACAAAATAAGGTATCCTTATCAGTTTTGTGAGATGCATTAATTTTACCATTAAATTTAAGTTAAAAATATGATTTGATTGAACCTTGTGTTAGATTCAAGTTTAACTATTAGTAAATTGAAAATAGATTTCAATAATCGACTTCTAGAACTTGGGAAGGCACAGGGGCCTTTTTGGTTATCAGAGCAATGACCCTTTTCTAGACAACGCCTTTTAAAGAAATTTTATTTCCAAATTAATCTTTGAGAAAGCCTGGTCTAACTAGTCAAGGATATGGCGAGGTAGCTTCGGCTAGTTCCACTGGACTAAAAAGACCAAATAGGATACGCCTTACCCTACATGACTCTTTAGATAGGCTTCCCTAACGTACTATCATCTCGCCCCACCCTAATACTGTTGGATCGAGAGAAACGATAAGGGGGGGGGGGGGTGGTGAACGTAAATCGTTTTCGGATTGAAAAAGAGAATACGGAGCGGAGAAATTAAAACACAACACACAGACACCATGATTTTACTTGGTTCGGAGTCGCGGTCGGCTCCTACTCCAAGGCCTACGGTCGTTGACCGTTTACTGCGGACAATACTATAATCGCGCAAAATCTTATAATCAGTTGTACAGTAGTAAGTGCAGTAAGAATACAATTAAAAATTGACTCTTCGTTACCGACATCCGGTGTGGATTGTACTTAGGAGCAGAGGGACGTCGTCGGTGCTTGTATCTCGAGTTGGGAGGTTTCCGGAGCAGAGCACTTGAGCAGAAGAGCGTTTTGGCATTGGAAGAAGTGTTTTATGAAGCATTGGGGTCGAGGGGCTTTTTATAGCCTCCTGGGGCGCCCAGAATGTTGGGGGCGCCCCCCCCCCCCACGTGTCACCCGATCCGAGCAACTCTCGGTCAGCCCTTATCCCACTCGAATAGGGCTGAGGGTTGACTGTGGGAGCGCCCGGGACGCTGGGGGCGCCCTGGTTGACTCTTTCAGCGGGCTTCTCGGCTGGATAAGTTTTATCCACTTCGTTAGCTTGAGCCCGGGGCGCCCGAGGCATCGGGGGCGCCCGGGAGCACGGGGGCGCCCCGCCCAGTATGCTTCCGAAGCGTGCTTTTGCTGAACTCATGTTTGGCTTGCACTTAGGGTGCCCGGGTCCTTCCGGGCGCCCAATCCAACTGCTGCCTCACTCCTTTGAGGCTTTCTGAACTGCAGACACTCGTTCCTTCGGTCCTGCATCCAGGGTTAGTACCAAACAAGATAGAGCAAATATGTTAGTGAGTCTTACAACTGTAGCTGTCTTGGTTCTGACTTTGGGTCTCCAAAATGGAGCCCTAGGTCGAACCGACGCCTACTGTTCCCTCGACGGGGAACGCGTCCTCACCTACTCCTCTCAGGAGAATTTACCTGTTGCCAACCGGCTCCTCCGGTTGGACTTTTGCCCAGCAGTCCTTCGCCAGGTGCTCAGCTGTCCTTTGCCAGGTCTTCAATACCAAGCAGTCCTTCGCCTGGTGCCCAACAGTCCTTCGCCAGGTGCCTAGCAGTCCTTCACTAGGGTTTTAGTACCAAGCAGTCCTTCGCCTGGTGCCCAGCAGTCCTTCGCTAGGTCTTCGGTTCGAAGCAATCCTTCGCCTGGTGCCTAGCAGTCCTTCACTAGGGCTTTGTATCCTGGCATTCCTTCGCCAGGTGCCTAGTAGTCCTTCGCTAGGGCTTTGTATCCTGTCATTCCTTCGCCAGGTGCCTAGCAGTCCTTCGCTAGGGCTTTGTATCCTGGCATTCCTTCGCCAGGTGCCTAGCAGTCCTTCGCTAGGACTTTGATTCCTGCACACTTAGTGAGCATATTAGATAACAAACAATACTTAACTTTGAATCCTTTGCCAATATCAAAACAAGGTTCGATATGGTGCTTCCTGCACTAACAATCTCCCCCTTTTTGATTTATGGCAACACAATTCAAAGTTAAGTAAAAACTTAAAAAGAAGGTAAAAAGATAATGACATATAGTAGTTTATAGATTTGAGATCAATGAAGTATATGCGGAGGAAAAAAAATTTTATTGAAGTATATGCAGAGGAAAAAAAATTTATTTATCATACTCCCCCTAAAACCCTGAATACTTGTGTTTTATTTCTCATACTCCCCCTAAAACCCTGAATACTTGTGTTATAAAATACTTAACTTTGACCTTTCCTCACCCTTTGACCTATATCAAAAAACATAATGGGCGAACAAGGTTTCTAATAGAGAGTGAGTTTTACTAAAATAAATTCAAGTACTGGATTTAACAATTTCCCAAAAACATAGTTGTCAAGAAAAACTTTAAGTAATAGATTTCATAATTTTTCAAAAAATGATGTTTAAAGTAATGGAGGTTTTGAAAATGCATGAAGCTCCCCCTTAATGTGACAACTTTTCTCTTTATATTTTAGGATATTTAAAAGAATTTCAAAAACATAATTTTTAAGAAAAACTTAACAGCAATTTACTTAGCCAACATTTTGAAAACAAATTTCCTTTAAAAAATTTCAACTTTTGCACATATAGAAAAATTACTTTGGAACATATTTTGTGTATTTAAAACTATTTAAAAAAATCTTTAAATGGACAAGTTTTCGCCAAAACAAAGATTTGTTTACTAAGAAAACTTTACTTAGAAACATTTGCCCAAAAATTTTCAAAGGTTTTGCTCAGACAAACTTTGTTTACTAAGAAAAATTTTACTTAGGAATAAAACTATTTTCAAAATAAATGCACTTAGACAATTTTGAAGTTCTTTAGAAATTTTGAAAGTACTTTGAAAAATGCTTAGACCAATTTTAAAGCACTTAGAAATACTATTGTCTCATTTAGAAAAGATTTTTCGAAGATTGCTCTCATAAAAATAATTTTATTTAATAAATAGTACATTTGGAAGAATACTTAAAAAAATGTTATGCAAAAAAAAATTTGAAACACATTTTCATTTTGAAAAAGATTGAAAAAACTGTTCTTTGAAACATGTTTAGTATTGCACTTAAAAAAATATTCGTACTTTGTAAACATTAGTGCTTTGAAAAAGTATTAATACTTTTGGAAACATTATATTTTGAAAATAGTATTACTTTTGAAGGATGTGATGTGTATTTTGAAAAATATAAGTATTTTTGAAAGATTAAAAAAAAGTTTAATTTTGAAAACATAATACTTGACTTGGTTTCTTTTCCAGTCTGACACAATCCTAGGAAATCTTGTCAACTACAAGGATATTTTCCTAAGTGTCCTGAAAATTCTTCAAACTTAAGTAAATATTATTTTCCATAAGTATTAAAAAAATGTAAGTATTTAAACAAATTCCCTTATGTTTTCAGACGAATTTAAATAATGCAGTACATGAAAACATATTATTTTGAAATTAGCAAATCCTTCAGTTTGACCTCCCCCTAAACTTGACCCAGTCCAAGGAAACTTGTTGACCACAAGTACTCTTCCTCTGAGTCTTTAGGGTTGGTTCAACCCACAGGAATTATTTAATAATTCAAAACAAATAATTGCAAAAAAACTTGTCAGAAAATCTTCTTTTGATTTAGACTTCCCCTAAATTTGACACATCCTAGGAGTCCTTATAGATCATGAAGTGGACCTTCCTCTGTGTCTTTAGGGTTTATTAAAATCAAAAGAATAGTTTTGAATAACAGTATGGTAATATAATTTTAGAAAATTCAATTTGAAATGAAGATAATTTTAAAGCATAAGCCCCATTTTCGAAAAACATTTTGAAATGATAATGATTTTTGTAAAGCACAATTTTTGAAAAATATAGTGATTATTTGAAGGCATAGTATTTTTAAACTTTTTCTTTTAATTTGAACTCCCCCTAAATCTGACACAGTCCTAGGAGGCTTGTTGACCACAAGTTAATCCTCCTCTTAGTCTTAGGGTTTGTCAAAATTAAAGGAACAATTTTGAACATGCCTTTTGAGTATGATAATTTTTAAGGAGATAGATTTTTGAAAACACAATTTGGTATGATAGCACAGTTTTCGAAAACCATTTTGAAATGATAATAATAATTTTTCAAAGATATTTTGAAAGAAAATTAAAAAGAATAAACCACTCCCCCTGTACCGTTTAACTTAATCTAATGTCCTAGGGGACTTCAGTGATATCCATGTTTGACTATGTTGACTAGGGTTGACTGTGTTGACCAAGTTTGACTCAGTTGACTATGTTTGACCAACTAAATCAAACAAACCCTAAATTCTATTTAAAATGAGTCTATTGTGATATTTAACATGAAATTCAATATTTAAAAAAAAATGTTAGAGATGAAAAAGTGGGGTATAGTAAACTAAATTAGTTTGAAAACATAGAGATAATTTTGAATAACTTTTGAAAGCACTTTGAGTTTTATTTAACAGGATAGTGATATATATTCTTAGGTCTTAGATATCTCACCCAGTTCTACGTGATCAAACATATTAACCTTATGGGTTTTGTGAGATAACCATTTTAATTTAAAAAAATAGTTAAATTTATTAATTTTGAAAACATTTGTTATGAATCTAAGATTTACTTAAAATTTGTGTTAGATTCAAATCTGACAATAGTAATGTGAATTTGATTTTCTATAATTGGCTTCCATGTCTTGGCGAGACACTAGGTCTTCTTTGGCCGTAGCCTTATTGGATCATCAACCCTTTCCTTGACAAAGCCTTTTATAGAAAATTCATCTTCAAGTTACTCCTTGAAAGGTTTTGGTCTAACTAGTTTGGGTCTTGGATCGGTAGCTTCGGCTAGTTTCACCAGTCTAAAGAGACCAAGTAGTGTATACTTGATCTTATTAGAAAAGACTTCCCTAACGTACTATCATCTCACCGCCACCCAATACTAGGTTTTCAAGTTTTAAGTAACTCTTTAGTCCTTAAACTAGTCAATCCTAATTCTAAGCATAAAAAAGAATAAAATAAAAAGCAACACACAATTAAAGCAAACAAGACAAACATGATCTAAGTTACATCGTAATCGAAATAAAACTCTAGGTTTTTAAAATTAGCATGGTTGTGAATTAAGTTTTCTAACGTATTGACCTTAAATAATTTATACGAATTAATCATGTTATTCAAGGTAAATATTGGATTTTTAAATACTGTAAATTTACCTTTTGATTCCCGGTTGGGAATCTCCCCCTTGATTCTAGCCATCTCTCTTTTGCTTGATTGTTTCTTCAGCATTTTGTAGTGGTCGCAGCCAACCAGACCAGTTTCCAAGGATCCCTTCCTTTGTCGTCAGATTCTGAGTCTGAGTCGGACTCAGGTACTGGTTGAGGCCTCTTTTGCATTTCTCTTGGAGTTTTCCCTGCAATGAAAATTATACCTTCCTCGACCACTGCAGTATCAGCTTGATTATTTAACCTTAATTCAGAAACTGATTCAAAATTAGTTACCGATTTTGTCCCAGAAAATTCGTCGTCTGATTCTGGTTCAATTTCGACGTCGGGGTTCAAGTCTATCTCAGCTACTTGTGCTTGAGCCGAAAATGCAACATCTTCTAAGATCTCAATATCGGAGCTCTCTTCGTGTAGATTGATTAGCTTTTCCCACATCTCTTTGGCACAGTTGAAGGATCTGACCCGCTTCAATTCTTCATTGGTTAGGCCACATTGTAGGATTGCAGTAGCCCTTGCATCTGTCTCGATCTTCCTCAGAGTTGGTTCTTCTAGTTTGTCCCACACAATTGATACTCCATCTTCTGTAGGGAGGGAGAATCCTGTTTGAATGATCATCCATATGTCCATATGGGCCTTCAGATGGAACTCCATTTGACTTCTCCAATAATTGAAGTTCTCGCCGGAGAATAGCGGTGGATGGGCACTGTTCCACTCTTGGTTGGCCATTTAGTTCAAACCTTGCACACAAGAGAAATAACAGAAATGTACCAAGACTTGGTCTTGGATTAGTAGTGCGGGAGAGAAAAGATATAGCCCAACAAAAATATT
The DNA here is from genome assembly GCA_024364735.1 of Boesenbergia rotunda. Lineage (NCBI taxonomy): Eukaryota > Viridiplantae > Streptophyta > Magnoliopsida > Zingiberales > Zingiberaceae > Boesenbergia > Boesenbergia rotunda. The sequence goes on from JAGFNQ010002437.1 coordinate 258,959, forward strand.
GCACGAATTTCGAGGTAAAATAATAATAAAAAAAATTATGATAAATTTTTGAAAATGTTGATTTTATCACTTCTGATTAATGATGAAAAAGTAAGAAGTCAATGTTTGAAAAAAACTTTGCTCGAATTAGGGTAGCACGAATTTCGAAAAAAAATATTAAAATAATATTTAAAAAAATTTATGACAAATTTTTAAAAATTGATCGTTTTAACAATTTTAAACACACCTACAGATATTATTTATGTGAAATAAAGGTCGAGTGGCCTCGATTAACGAGAAAGATTAAAAAAGATAAAATAATTTTGAAAATCCGAAAAACTCTCAAATTGGTGGTTGCATCAAATTTGAGCTTCCCTGCTCTGATACCACTTGTTGGATCGAGAGAAACGATAGAGGGGGGGGTGAATATCGTAAATCGTTTTCGAATTGAAAAAGAGAATACGCAGCGGAGAAATTAAAACACAACACACAGACACCAAGATTTTACTTGGTTCGGAGTCGCGGTCGGCTCCTACTCCAAGGCCCACGGTCGTTGACCATTTACTGCGGGCAATACTATAATCGCGCAAAATCTTACAAATAGTTGTACAGTAGTAAGTGCAGTAAGAATACAATTAAAAATTGACTCTTCGTTACCGACGTTCAGTGTGGATTGTACTTAGGAGCAGAGGGACGTCGTCGGCGCTTGTATCTTGAGTTGGGAGGTTTCCGGAGCAGAGCGCTTGAGTAGAAGAGTGTATTGGCGTTGGAAGAAGTGTTTTATGAAGCCTTGGGGTCGAGGGGCTTTTTATAGCCTCCTGGGGTGCCCGGAACGTTGGGGGTACCCACCCCACGTGTCACCCGATCCGAACAACTCTCGGTCAACCCTTATCCCACTCGAATAGGGCTGAGGGTTGACTGTGGGGGCGCCTGGAACGCTGGGGGCGCCCTGGTTGACTCTTTCACCGGGCTTCTCGGCTGGATAAGTTTTATCCACTTCGTTAGCTTGAGCCCAGGGCGCCCGGGAGCACGGGGGCGCCCGGGAGCATGGGGGCGCCCCGCCCAGTATGCTTCCGAAGCGTGCTTTTGTTGAACTCATGTTTGGCTTGCACTTAGGGCGCCCGGGTCCTTCCGGACGCCCAACCGAACTGCTGCCTCACTCCTTTGAAGCTTTCTGAGCTGCAGACACTCATTCCTTCGGTCCTGTATCCAGGGTTAGTACCAAACAAGATAGAGCAAATATGTTAGTGAGTCTTACAACCGTAGCTATCTTGGTTCTGACTTTGGGTCTCCAAAATAGAGCCCTAGGTCGAACCGACGCTTACTGTTCCCTCGATGGGGAACGCGTCCTCACCTACTCCTCTCAGGAGAATTTACCTGTTGTCAACCGGCTCCTCCGGTTGGACTTTTGCCCAGTAGTCCTTCGCCAGGTGCCCAGCTGTCCTTTGCCAGGTCTTCAGTACCAAGCAGTCCTTCGCCCGGTGCCCACCAGTCCTTCGCCTGGTGCCCAGCAGTCCTTCGACAGGTCTTCGTGTCCTGGCATTCCTTCGCCAGGTGCCTAGCAGTCCTTCGCTAGGGCTTTAGTACCAAGCAGTCCTTCGCCTGGTGCCCAGCAGTCCTTCGCCAGGTCTTCGGTTCCAAGCAATCCTTCGCCTGGTGCCTAGCAGTCCTTCGCTAGGGCTTTGTATCTTGGCATTCCTTCGCCAGGTGCCTAGCAGTCCTTCGCTAGGGCTTTGTATCCTAGCATTCCAGCGCCAGGTACCTAGCAGTCCTTCGCTAGGACTTTGATTCCTGCACACTTAATGAGCATATTAGATAACAAACAATACTTAACTTTGAATCCTTTGCCAATATCAAAACAAGGTTCAATATGATGCTTCCTGCACCAACAAATACTAGGTTATGTAAGTTTCAATCAAGTTAGGTCGTTATCTAACCTTTTCTAATCCTTAGCATGGCATTTTTGCAGTAAATAAATAAACAAGCATCAAACAATAATTCAGAGAAGCATGCAAAAGATCATCTAATTATGAGGATAGTTTTTCTATTGGCTCCCCCTAGACTGAAGCCTCGATATGGACTATCTAGGATGTGAATCTTGTCTTTGGGGATCCAATAGTGATTTATTCATGCTTAATTAGTTATGCATAACATTGCTACCCATCCTTGGACTCAGGTTCTAGTTTGGTTCAAAAACAGAATAGTAGGATCTGTAACATGAGTTGGTTCGGTAACCAACTCTGGATCAGTTTAGAATGGATTTCTATTTTCCAAGAATCATGTCAAGATTCTTGGAACCCGAAGTAAACCATTCCGGTGCAACTCGAAGTTCCTTCACATGATTTTTCAAGGAGGAATTCTCTTTCTCAAGTTGTTAAACTTGAGTTGATTTTCCTTCCTGAATGGTCTCAGTCAAGGAGCTTGAGTTGGCCTCCTCCTTCAGAACTTTTACCTCTTGTTGAAGGGGCTCAACTTAGATGTTGGCTTTGGCTAATTTACGAGACAGATAAGAGATTAAGTTATACAATTGAGATTTGGAATAACCTCTTACCGTGATTTGTCTGTCTTCTAATATTGATAGCTCCCCGGTTCCTTCGCTTTCTTCCGGTTCTGATTCTGACTCGATGTCGAGTTCTTCCGAGGTCGTTAGTGCGAGGAGGTTGGATTGCGAAGCTTCTTCTTCGTCTTCCGATGAGGGCTCGTCCCATGTAGCTTGAAGTGCTTTCTTCCTTCGAGTCTTGTTGGCCTCCTTCAAGTTGGGACACTCCGATTTATAGTAACCCTTCTAGTTGCACCCATAACAGGTGACTTCGGTCTTCCCTTTCTGAATGGTACTTGGTTTAGTTGGATCATCCTTTTACTGAACCATCTTCTTCTTCTTCCTTTAGCCTTCTTCTTCTTACTGAACCATCTTCTGACTAGCTCAGGATGATTGATTCCGTCGTCATCAGATTCTAAGTCAGAATCTGACTCGCGTATTGGTTGTGACTTTTTCTTCATTCCCAGGGATTTTCCTGTAAAAAGAGTTACACCTTTCTCGACCTGTGCAGTGTTAGTTTGATCATGCAATTCTAACTCAGAAAATAATTTGTCTAATTTAATTTTAGATAAGTTCCTCAAAATCTTATACACTTCTACCATAGATGCCCACAAAGAATTTCTGAGGAACGAATTTAGCGCATACCTGATTAGGTCACGGTTTTCTACCTTGTGACCTATGTTGTGTAGACCGTTCATTAATTCTTGAAATCGTGCATGGATTTGTGCAGCGGTCTCATCATCTTGCATCTTCATGTTGTAGAGTTTGTTCGATAGAAGATCGCGATTGCTGATTCTCGTATCCGAAGTTCCTTCGTGTAGCTCGATCAGTTTATTCTATAACTCCTTTGCACTGCTGAATGGGCCAACGCGGATGAGTTCTTCTTTCGTTAGGCCACATTGGAGGGTCTGTGTAGCCTTGGAGTCTGCTTTAATTTTCTTCTTGAGTGGGGTATCACACTCTGAGTATCCTAGAATTTCACCTTGTGAATTCTTCGAAATTTCTAGTATAGCTTGGATAATAATCCACATCTCCGCCTGAGTTTTCAGGTGGATCTCCATTCTGCTCTTCCAGTAGGAGAAATCTTCTCCTGAGAAGAGAGGTAGTCATGCAGTGCTGTAACCTTCTTGGATGGCCATGGAAAATCCTGAAAAGGGACAGAAACAAAAAAAATTGGTTCCAAGACTTGGTCTTGGATTAGTAGTGCGGTATATAAGAAAAGAATAATAAATCTCGAGTCATGTTGCACCAACTTTGAGAAACAATAAGAATTTATGAACGAAAAACAATTAAGAAAATATCAAAAAAAAAGATAATAATACCTTTTTTGATAGAAAATAACGATGAGATCCGAAAAACTTGCTCAATTGGTGGTTTCACCAAGATTGAGCCACGATTTTGATACTACTTGTGGGATCATTGTGATCGATAGAGGGGGGTGAATATTGATTATGTAATTTTTTAGAAAATCAGATTTAGACGCAGCGAAAAAGACACAATTTAAACATGGCTAATGCAGTTTGTTTTACTTGGTTCGGAGTGTGTAACGGCTCCTACTCCAATGCCTACGATCCTTGACCGTTTTCATTGGGCAATTCTATAGTTCAAAAAATGATGTACAAGTATAATAGTTTAAGTACAGAACTGAATTAAAAACATTATACCAACGACACTTAAGAAGAAGAGCGGAATTTGTTGGAGCGGAGTGTCGTCAATCATGAACGTTGTTGGCGTAGAAAACTCGAGCACGGAAGCTTTAGCATTTAAATCACAAGAGCTTGAATTGATTCTGGAAGCAAATGGGTGATTCCCCTTTTATAGTTGTTTCTCAGGCTGCCTGATAGGGTATGGGGCGCCCTCCACGTCACCCATTTCAGCCATGTCCTTGTCCGAAGAATTGGCCAAAATTTATCTTCCTTCTTAGGCGCCTGTGAGTGTTGAGAGACCTGGGAGAAATCAGGCGCCTGGGAGCTGACGTGGCCGACTGCCAACTCAACTTCTCCATCCGCTGGAAAAGCCCCTTCTGGGGCACCTGATACCATTTAGGTGCCTGGGTTCTCGGGCGACTGGTCCCTTTCAGGTGCTTGGGTTCGTAGTATCCAACTCCATTCGGCCTACAACCAGGGTTAGTCCAAAAATACAATATTATAAATGTATGCATGAATAACAACCAGAGTTGTTTTGTTCTAACTTTGGATTTCAAATGAAATCCTAGGTCGAACCAACACCTACTATTCTCTCTTTTGAGGAATGCGTCCACACCTACTCCACTCTGGAGAAGTTACCTTCTGCCAATCGGCTCCTCCGGTTGAACTTTTGCTCGACCTCTGAGACTCTCGGATCTCAAGACGTCCATACCTCAACCCTTCTCTAGTTCTGTCCGTTGTCCTCGCTCAGTTAAGTCTCCTGCCCGATCTTCAGGATCAGGTCTTCAGTGCTCAGTCCCCGACCAAGTCTTCTTGCCCAATTCCTCGATCCAGGTCTTCATGTCCAACCCTCGGTCAGGTCTTCAGTGCCCGACCCTCGGCCAGGACTTCATGCCCAGTCCTCGACCAAGATTTCGTGCTCAACCCTGCAGGTTATGACTTCATGCCTAGTTCAACTAAGACTTTCCTGCACACTTAGTAAAATCATCAGATCACCATACAAACTTAACTTTGAACCTTTTATCATTATCAAAACCAGGTTTGATCTGGTGCTTCCGACACCAACATGTATCTCGTCTGTTCCCAATCATCATATTCAAATATTTTGACCCAAAAGCGAACTTGCTCAAAGTAGACTTTAACTTATTGAGTTGGTTTTTTTTTCAAATCTGGATTCTCTTTCTAAAATTGTGACACATAAGTTGAGGTTCTAACTTGACTAACCTGAGTCACTGAATGTAGGTTAGTCCTTTCCTTAAGGTCTTTGACATCCTTAAGTAAAGTCTTAACTTTGGACTTGTATTTAGCCTGAGTTTTAGTCAAATAGAGAACAATAACATATAATTTTTCAGTAATTATATTTGTTACCTCATTAGCTGACTCATCTAAGCTGATCTGTTTGAATCTGATGTTGAGTTATACTCTGACTCTGATTCTGAACTTAAATATTCTTGGATCACCGTTAGTGCCAATATATTGACATAATCTGAGTCAGATTTAGATTCGAATAATGACGCATCTTATGTTCCCTTTAGGACCTCCTCCTCCTCCCCCTACTTATTCTTCTTCTCCTCGGATTCTTTCTCTTTTCTTCTAGTAGGGGAGGTCTTTTCTAAAATCTCCCTTTTATTGCATTCAAAGTATTCAATGTTTGTTGGATCCTTGTTCGAGATTTCCTTCTTCACAAACCTTCAAATGAATTTCTTCCATCGGATCGCCCCTTTAACCAAGTGTGTGACTTCTGAAGAGAGATCATCTTCGTTAGATGCTTATTCAGGTTTGGATTTTGATTCAATCTCTTCTTTGGATTTAGATCTTGGTTTGGATTTTCTTGAAATTAAAGATATTCCCTTATCTTTTTTATCAAGATTGCTCTATCAATGGAACACAAAATCATAAAAGAATTTATCTTGTTTAATAATATACATGTTTTTAGATATTTTGTATACATCAATCATAGATACCTATAAGGTGGTTCTTGGAAATACCTTAAGTGCATACCAAATCAAGTCATGGTTGTCTACCTATTCCATAGATGTCGTTTAGTGTCCCTTTAAAGCATTTATGCAACTGTCTTACCGTTTCACCTTCTTTCATTTATATGTTTTGAAGTTGACTTAGTAATAAGTCATTTTTAGCAGTTCATGAGTCAGCTGAACCTTCATATAGTTCAATTAGTTCCTCCCAAAGTCATTTAGCATTGTTGAATTGGCTAACTTTGGTCAATTGTTCGTGTGTTATCTCACATTGCAATGTAGTTGTGACTCTCACATTAGCTTGTGCATTTTTCTTATGATCACTTGTCTATTTTTTGAAAGGAACTGGTTTACAATCTAGAGTTCTGAGTAGCTTAAAGTCCATCTTGATGATAAGATAATTTTCTATATCATTCAGATAGTATTCTATTCTGTTTAAATTGTCACTATTGAAAAACATCTAGGGGTTGTGTTGAATCCTTCCTGCAGCGACATATATGCAAGAAAGTATTTATTCAAATTGTATTAAGGCTTAGGACATGATATGAGTTTGATTTGGGTTTGGTAGGGTTGTAATTATGGTTTGGATTTTGGTACAAGCTATTCTTGGATTATTAATCAATTAATTGTTTCCCCTAATACTGTGCACAAAGCTCATCCTAGGTTAGATTCAAGTTTTTCTATGGGGAATTTAACAAGAGTTTCAAAAATTAGCTTCTAGATTACAACGAGACACATGGTCTTCTTGAATATCGGAGCAACGACCACTTCCTACACAAAGCCCTTTTAAGAATAATGAGGAAAATCAACATTAATACAATGCCTTGGTTTAATTGGTTTAGAGTGAGGTGAGATAACTTCTACCAGTTCCACTTGATTAGAAGCACCAGATAGGGAAGCATAGCCTAGACATACAACTATCTAAGCTTTCATAGTTTCTATCAGCTTAACCTACTCTGATACCAAATTATATGATCGAAAATGACGCTAGCATAACGGAAATAATAATCAACTTAGACTGATTCAATCTTGTAAAACGAAGACGATAATAATATATAGCAGTTTATGTTGGTGTAGGGAGCATCAGTCAAGAGCTATCAACCTCTAGGATTTCAATGTTTGATAATATACCAATGTCTAGTCAATTAGATGAAGGGTTAATTCAAACAAAACTTGATATTTGGAAGAGGGAAGTCTAGTCAAGATCAGATGATTTGTAAAGAAGTCCTAGCCAATGGTTGGGCAACGAAGTCCTGGTCGAGAATCAAGCACCAAAGTCTTGACTATGGATTGGGCACTAAATCCTGGTAAGCGAATCTGGGTCCTAGTGAGTGAAGCTAGGTAATGAAACCCCAAGGAGTGGACTATAGGTGGTTAAGTCATGGGAGTTTGACTCCAAGCAAAGCCTAGTAGGTTAGGTATACTGAACTAAGGCTTAGGTTCTTTGTTTTTCTGTTATATTCTTGTCTTGTAAGAATCTGGAGCTAGAAGTAAGACTGGGAGAGTTAATGCAAGAAAACGGAAGAGAATGGCTAGGACCATACTAGTCCAAGTGCTTGGGAAAGGCTCCCAGACACTTGAGTTTAGCTCCCAGACACTCGGGAACTCAAATATCAGCCTCAATGATAAGATATAGCGAATACAGATTGGATAACGTTGACATTGGGGTGCTTGGGATGGTCATATAGGTGCACGTATAACCCTTTATAAAGGGGCTTCGAGGAGACATTCAAAAATCACTTATTCATCATGCTACTACATGTTTGTGAACAAAAGCTGTGAGAAGGTGATGTTTTGTGACCAAGGAGGCTCCAGGAGGAGTGCACTGCTCTCCAGACTTCCAGATTAGTCGGAATCGATTACATTTAGTTTGATACATATTATAAGTTGTAATCATTGTTTTACTTTATTTGTGCTTGTGCTTATTGAATTGTAAGATGAGTTTCTCTGCCTCCGAAAAACTTATGGAAAGGAGACCACTATTGGATGAGCACTTTCTGTGCTTAGGCCTTGGACGTACTGACTCTGGAGGGTTGGGAACCAAGGAAAAATCCCACGTGTCTGCTATGTTTTGTTCCATTACTTTATTATTCCGCTGCTACCAACAAATTTGATAGAAAGACGAACGAACGAACATAAGATTCTGAAAAAGAAATGATGGTCGATATTCACCCCCCCTCTATCGATACACCCAATCCTCCATTTTAAACATGCAATCAGATCAACCAAACCATAAGTATTGACACATAGGCATTTAAAAAATTAATTCTTATTTTTAATTTTTTTCTAGGTGGAGAAACCTTATTGAAAAAATCTAAAAATTTAAGCATAATAAAAATTAAAGCTTTCAAAAAATCAAAAAAAAAATTGATTGACCTAAATCTAACTCAAGCTTTCAAAAATTATTTTGAAAAAGGTGCCTTCAAAAATCATTTTGAAAAATTATTTAAAAAATATTTTGGAAAACATACTTTAATTATTCTTTTGATTTTGATAATCCCTAAGACACTAAGGCAATTTTCTTTGTAGTTAATAAAGAGGCCTAAGGATATCTCAAGATAAGGGAGAATCTTGATCAAAAGATCAAGCAATTTTTTTTTCAAAAATTAGTTTTGCAAAACACTTTGAAAAATTGTTATCATGGAAATTCTAGTTTTTAAAGCATCTGAAAAATTATTTCCTTGAAAATTTTCTTTATTCTTTTGATTTGGGTCAATCTCTAAGACATATAGGAAGTTTCATTATAGTTAATAAGGACTCCTAGGATTATGTCAGCATAGGGAGAGTCCAAATTAAAAGAGCTGTTATAATTTTTAAAAATTCATTAAAAAAATATTAATAAATTTTCAAAACATTTTGAAAACTCTTTTGCCTTTGAAAATATTTTGAAAAAGCTTTTGAAAGTTACTTTGTTCTTTTTGTTTGGAATATCTTTGAGACACATAGAAAAGTTTTTTTTTATAGTTAATAAGATTTCCTAGGATTATGTCAGATTTAGAGATGGTCCAAACTAAAAGATCTATTATCATTTTCAAAATTTGTTTTTCCAAAATCATAAATAAATTGAAAGGATGTTTCAAAAAGAAGAATTTTTTGTTATGCTTAGCTATTTTTTATAAAAAAAATACTTAGCTTATTTTCATAAAGTACATACAAAGGATTTTGAAAATAATACTTCATTTCAAAATTTTTAAGTATTTTCAAAAATTACATTGTTGGTGCAAAACTATTAAATTTTAAAGTATTGGTTTCTTTTTTATGTGTGTCAAAGGGGGAGAGGGAACCTTAAGTTAGATATATTGAAAATCTCCCAGCTTTGACCCAAAACCCATTAGACCATTCCCTAACATAAGACTATTGTCAAACATCAAAAATGGAGAAATTGTTGATGCAAGTAGTCAAGAGCTATCAATCTCTAGGGTTTCGATGTTTGACAATATACTAAGGTCCAGTCAATTAGACCAAGAGTTAATCCAAATAGGACTTGATGTTTAGAAGAGAAAAGTCTAGTCAAGATCAGATGACTAGTAAACAAGTCCTAGTAAAGGGTTGGACAACGAAGACCTAGTTGAGGATTGGGCATCGAAGTTCTGGTTGAGGATTGGGTACTAACACCTAACCATGGGTTGGGTAATAAATCCTGGTAAGTGAAGTTGATCCTAGTGAGTGAAGCTAGGTGGTAAAGTTTTAGTGAGTGAAGTTGGACAACGAAATCCTGGTGAGTAAAGCTGGGTCCAAGTAAATAAAGCTAGATAATGAAACGCTAAGGAGTAAACCTTAGGTGATAATGTATTAGGGGCTTGACTTCAAGCAAACCCTAGTAAGTCAGGTAGACTTACGAACTAAAACATAGGTTGCTTGTTTGTTTATTGTATGCTTATCTTGCAAGAACTTGAAGTAAGATTGGGAGAGCTAATGCAAGCAAACGGAAGAGAATGACTTGAACCAGCCTAGTCCAGGCGCCTGGGAGAGGCTCCCAGGTGCTTGAGTTTAGCTCTCAGGTGCCTGAAAGGTTTCAAGTTCTTGGGAAGGGCTCTAAGGTGCCCAGGAACTCAAATCTCACCGTCGATGATAAGATACAGCAAATATAGATCGGATAATGTCAACATTGGGGGCGCCCGGGATGGTCATACATACGCCCGTATAACCCTTTATGGACGGGTTTTTATGAGAGCTTCAAAAATCATTTATTCATCATCCTACTACTCCGTGATTGCAAAAGAAAAGCGAGAAGGTGAAGTTTTATGACCAAGGAGGTTCCAAGAGGAGTGCACTGCGCTCCAACTTCCAGATCGACCAAAATCATCTACGTTTGGTTTGATCAATATTATAAGTTGTAATCATTGTTTTACATTATTTGTTCTTGCCTTATTAAACTATAAGATGAGTTTCTCTGCCTCTAGAAAACTTTCAAAAAGGAGACCACTAGTGCATGGGTGCTTTCCGTGCTTAGGCCTTGGACATACTAACCCTGAGAGGTTGGGAACCAAGTAAAAATCTCACATGTCTGCTATGTTTTATTTTGTTACTTTATTATTCTGCTACTACTAACAACTCTGATAGAAAGACGAATGAACAAACACAAGATTTCATAAAAGAAATGACAATCAATATTCACCCCACCCTCTATCGACGCACCCGATCCTACAGTTTAATCATGAAATTTGATCAACCAAACCATAAGTATAGATACACAGTCGTTTAAAAAATTGATTCTTATTTCTAATTTTTTCTAGGTGGAGAAACCTTACTAGAAATGAATCTAAAAATATAAGCACAATAAAAATGAAAGCAAGTCTAAAATAATATAAAAATGTTACTCTATATGTTGTCGATCAGAAATGAAGTGCGTGTCGTAGCATAAAGTTGAAGGAGCACTCAGAGCACGAGGAGATAACTAGATGTTTGAGGAAGAGATGATTTTCAAGCTCTGCCTTGAAGCTCCTTATATAGCACTCTCCTGGTCGCTTGGAGCCTTCCTAGTCACCTATACAGGTGCTGACGTGGCTATAATTTTTATCTATTAAATAACGTTAATGAAGCTTCCTGATCGCTCGTAAACCCTCCGGTCGCTTGGGCAGAGGTCAAACTCTGTCTTGACTGCCTTCAAGTAGTTAGGTTTAGCTCATATCTGATTCTCTACAGGACTTAGATACCTAGATCTACTTGGCCTTGATCATTGTCTTGTTCATAACTAGTACTTTAACACCTGTCAAGTAAGTATCCTGCACCTGCAAACTTGACTTAACTGGTCATATGACAACTAACCTATCTTTAACCTTAGTCATATATCAAAATTCTAGATTAAATGTTGTGCACTCAACATTATGATCTACTTAGTTTACCCGGAAGTTAAAATTTGCTTGTTTAGATGTTTAAGGTCTTATTGTTTGCTTCTGATGTAAGCATATTCTGTGTTTAGGTTAGAAATTGATTTCGAATAGCTATAGGTACAAAATGAATGAATATTTTCGAATAGCTATATTCTATGTTTATTGTTTGTCCCTTGAATGAAAGAATAATGATAAATTCCTTTTTATACAATCTTTTTTGCCATCCTTGAGTGTAAGTTCACTCCCAATCCATGTCTCTAATACTCTAGCATACTACCACGTATTAAGATTTCATGTGATGAAATGTGACCTCCTATATGAATAAAAATAAAAAAAAATTACTGATTTCTTTGGTTCTTTGGCAAGAAATGATAAATAATATCCAATTGGTTCTTTGGTTCATCAAGTAGAAATCCTCAGATTTCTATTCCACCTCGTCCATCTTACGGGTAAGGTTTGTTTAATTTCTTTTTTATTATTTATTTCATACATTTTCAAACTTTTATTCTCTTTTGCACTTTCATATAGATTGAATGTCCTGTCTTAATCAAAATTTTATTTGATTCAACAAAAATTATGGTAAAAGGAGTGCTACATAGCATGAAATCAAATACTATAGTAGGGGGGCAGATGTTAGGACCTGTATGAGCTAGTGGAGGGGTTGAATATCTCACTTCGCTTCTTTGAACTTGATGTCACAACAGAAGCTTAAAACAAAAACTCCACAATGCTAACACCTTCGTTTTACATGGTATCCACCTCCTTAAGGTAACTAATCCAAGGGTCTGCACCTCACTCTCACAGATGTACTATGAAAACCTCCATCCCAGAGGTAGAGAAGTTTTATACAAGCTCAAGAACGAGAATACAAGATGATAACATGAGAATACAATAAGAACAAGTAAATACTATAGGATCAGTGTCGTCAATAGAGGGGGGTGAATATCGACTTTTGCTATTTCATTCATCTTCTCATCGTTCGTTCATTCAACTTATTATCAGAGTTTTTAGTAGCACACCGGAAATAATTAAAGTAAAAACAATCATAACAACAAAGATAAGCGAGATTATTTTGTTGGTTCCCAACCCCCAGGGTTAGTACGTCGAAGGCCTATGTGTTGGGACCGGGTGCATGTTGACATGGATACGGGTTCGTAATTTTTAAAAATAATTACGTGCAGCGGAAGAATTAGCATAAATAATTTCTCAAATTATTTTAACCACGTATCTAGCATGCGACCTTATGGTGTGTGGACATGATCATAAATTAAAATTTTACAGAAAAAGTAAACTAATTTACTTTGTACCTCGCGTAACTCGAAGAAATGGACGAGATCCAACCGTAGCGTCCCTTGGAAGCTTCGCCTCTATTCGCGTCCACGCCGAGTTCTCTTCGGGATGACTTCGCAAAGCCACGAGTTTTGTGCCAACGAGAACTACTAGATTCTCCAAAGGCACAACTAGAATATCAAGAGAGAGATAGAAGACTAACCACCAAGTAACGGAATCAAAATTCCGGGAAAGGAAGGAAGGAGTCGCGATCCGCTTCTTCTTCTTCTTCGGCACCTTCTTGGTGGAGGAAGCTCACGGCCACCCTAGGTATATGCGCCGGCCCTAGGGGAGGAGAGAGAGCCGGCCCTAGAGAGAGAAAGGGTGCCGGCCCTAGAGAGAGAGAGAGAGAATTAGAGAGAGAGAGGGAGAGCTACTTAATCTCTTGATTAATCTATTAAGGAAATCAAGCCTAGCCTTGGTTCCTTTATATAGTAGCCCCTCCGTTGCCAAGTCTCCTCTTTAACGAAATTTTTCATAAGAAATTTATCCTATAAATTTTCTTTATGAATTATTCCGTTTAAACCAAGTTTTATTATAACTAATTTTATAATAAAACAAATACATCTCTCCTTTTATTATGGAATAAATTTTACAAGAAATTTATAAATTTTCTTATTATGAAAAAATCAATTCATAATTGATTTTATAAAATTAAAATAAACCATTCCATGGATCATTTTAATTTCCATAAAAAGAATAAATTTCTATAAATTTCTTTATATAAATTTCTTTATACAAATTTATTTATCCATAATTTATAAAACAAATCGCACTTGATTTATTTTATAAAATAAACCAAATAAATTGGTTCTCTCTTTTATTGTGGCCGGCCAAAACCCTCTTTGGCCGGCCACTTCAAGCTCAATCCCTCGCGAATTAAACTCATTTAATTCGCCCGATAAGCCTTCAAAAGACTTAGCCATTTTAAGCTTCCATTGCGCCTCTGATTAATTCAGATTCAACTTATTTCTCTTGATTGGAAAATCCAATTTTCAACTCGTTTTAAATCCCTCGGATTACTCGTAGTGCGTGTGACTAAATAGGCTTTCGATTTATGTTGGTCGTCTATAATCAACTAATTATAGAACGATCATGAGTGACACCTAGTAGTACATCATGACCCCCAATTAATCGAAAGATCAACGGTTGACCTCAGAAGTAATTCTGAAACCCTTCAACAGCTCTAATGAATCGTGCCCCATTCCCTTCACCATCTTATACCCACTTGGTTCAGGACATGGTCTGTGTGTGTCAGTCCCCACTAGGCTGACTACGTCACACCTAGCCCAAGTAGTGTCTTTCTCGTCCTTTGGATTTCTAATTACTCTCATGTATTTAAGAGACTCATACTCTAAACATGACATGCTCTGGCCAGAGGCTTTGAGTAACAATCCGACGATAGGCCTGGGTATACATCTCCTCGCAAGGAGTGGTGAATCCTTTGTAGGCTGTTCAAACATCTTCGGGCACTTCGGCTTATACCCAATCATCCTGGGTCCACGCCTCCTTGGAGATGCTTGCTTAAGATGTTAAAGTATAAGTCTCCATGACCAAGATGACTTGAACACCGCAAGTCAAAGGAACATCGCACTTAAGCTGCAGTAAGAACTTCACTGACATATCTATATAGATTACCATATGAAGTTTTACAGCTAGTCACTCCAATGAACTAGTTCTCTTAACTAGCGTCCATGTTTATCTCCGGACATCCCAATGTCACCAGCCAGTGAGAATCAGCTGATTAGAGAATAACCCATGCTAGTCTCAACAGAATTGATAATGTCCGTTTTTATCAATTTATCGACTAGGGATATTTTCAATACTTCACAATTGCACATGTAGAGATAATCACTAGTTGTGATCTCATCACAAATTCTCTTATGCTGTGAATTGTATTGCGGACATTCAGTAGATGAGTTTAAGATCCCAATCAAATACACAAACATGTATACTCAAATAGTGAATTTTCATTTATTAAAATAAATGTTTACAATCATAAGGCGATTGTCTTAGGACACTTCTCTCATATCACTAACACTATGTACTCGGTGTAAGTCCACTAATGGTCTCTTTTCCAGAATTTCCGAAGGCGAAGAAAACCCGTCTTACAGTTCGAGAAGTACAACCAAAAATAAATGAAATTAAGTATAGCTTGTAATAATAAAATCAAACCAATAAAGAAAGAAGATCCCGACCAATTCGGAAGTCCAAAGCGTAGCACACTTCCTCCTAGAGCCTCCTTGGTCGTAGAGTTTTGCCTTAGCACTTTTGCTTCACAGAAAGGAAGTAGTAGAATGATGGAATTGATATTTCGAATCCTCGGCTTGAATCCCTTTATATATAGGTCACTCGGGTGCCCGTGTGCCTATAGGGGTGCCCTCAATGTGATCCTTATCTGATCAGCTCGACATGCACATCACAGGGGATAAAACTTGTGGAAAAGGTCTCGGGCACTCGGGACCCATAGGGGCGCCTAGGCATGGGGGCGCCCAGGAGCCTGTAGGGCGCTCGAGTGACTCTCGGGTGCCCGGGTCACTCAGGCACCTGGGTCCTTCCAGGCGCCTAGGAGTGGTCAAAGGTTGCAGTTTGCTATCCACTTTACTTTTGCACTCTTTTCTTGCCTCCAGTTTCAAATTCCTACAAGACAAGCAAACACACAAAGCAACCAAACATCCTAGCCCAACTTATGTAAGTCTACCTGACCTACTAGGCTTTAATTGGAGTCAACTCTCCAAGACTTTACTACCTAAGGTCAACTTCTTAGGGTTTCCCAATGCCTAGCTTCCTCACTAGGTCATTAGCTTGCCTGGCTTCACTCACCAATGCTGGTGCTGGAAGCACGAAATCGAACCTAGTTTTGATAATGGCAAAGGGTTCAAAGTTAAGTTTATATTGTGATCTACTGGATTTACTAAGTGTGTAGGAAATCCTAGTTCACCTAGGTACGAAGTCATGACCTGCAGGGTTGAGCAAGAAGTCCTGGTCGAGGACTGGGCAAGAAGACCTAGTTGAGGGTTGGGCACCGAAGTCCTAATCTGGAAGATCGGGCAAGAGTCTTAGCCGAACGAGGATTGCGAACAGAAGTAGAGGCGGGTCGAGGTACGAACGTCTCGAGATCCGAAAGTCTCGAAAGCTGAGCAAAAGTCCAACTGGAGGAGCACATTAGCAAAAGGTAACTTCTCCTTAGAGGAGTAGGTGAGGACACGTTCCCGGGAAGAGGGTACAGTAGGCATCGGTTCGACCTAGGATTTCATTTTGAAATCCAATATTAGAATCAAGACAACTCCGGCTATTGTCCATGCATTTATTATTAATGTTATTTTGTTCTTGGACTATCCCTGGTTGTAGGAGTGAAAAGGAGTAGCTGCTGCATCCCAGGCGCCTGAGTTGTGGTATTTCTGCGGGTGAGAAGCTGAGTTGGCAGGTTTGCCACGTCAGCATCACTGGCGCCCGTGAGTCATCAGGCGCCTCAGAGGTCCCAGGCGCCCAAGACCGACAGATAGAGTTTTGACCGAGTTAGCGGATAAGTATGCGCTTGATTCGCTCCACATGGCATGTGCCCAAGAGCCCAGAGGCGCCTGAGAACAGCCTATATAAGGGTCTTCACCCCGTTGCTTCCACAACAATTTAGAATAGCTTTCTTGCGACTCAAGCACTCAAACGCTCTCCGTATTTCTTCCGTGCTCGAGTTTCCCATGTCAACAACGATCATGATCGATGACACACTGCCCGAGATACTTCGCAAATCCCTCAGTGTCGTTGGTATCTTTTATTTTAGTTGTTTAATTCTGTACTCAAAGTTTACATTTGTACATCTTCTTCGAGATATAGAATTGCCCAACGAAAATGGTCAAGGACCATGGGCCTTGGAGTAGGAGCCATTAATGACTCTGAGCCAAGTAAAAAGAAACTGTGTTAGCATTGTTTCTTTTCTTTTTCCACTGTGTATTCTCTTTTCCGAAAAAAATTCTAGTAATCGCTATTCACCCTCCCCCCATATCTATTACAACGATCCCACAAGTGGTATCAGAGCAAGTTGCTCAATCTTGGTGAAACCACCAACTGAGCAATTTTTTTCGGATTTAATTGTTAAATAATTTTTTCTTTCGTATTTTTCGTTCTTCGAGGTTGCTGCAACACCACTTGAATTTTTTCCTTTGCATTCTTTTTATACCGCACTACTAATGCAAGGCTAAGTCTTGGAACAAGTTTGTTGTTTTTTGTTAAAAAATATCCAGGTTCATTAATGGCCATGCATGAAGGCTATAGCACCACACGACCTCCTCTATTCTCTGGAAAGGATTTCTCCTACTGGAAGAGCAAAATGGAGATCCACCTGAAAACTCAGGTGGAAATGTGGATTATAATCCAGTCTAGACTGGAAATCCCGAAGAACTCACAAGGTGAAGTTCAGGGGTATTCTGAGTGGGACACTTCACTCAAATAGAAGATAAAAGCATACACCAAAGCTAAACAGACCCTTCAGTGTGGCTTGACGAAAAAGAAACTTAACCACATTGGCCCTTTTAGAAGCGCTAAAGAACTGTGGAACAAATTGATCGAGCTGCAAGAAGGGACGTTGGATACAAGGATCAGCAAGCATGATCTCCTTCTCAACAAGTTGTACACAATTAAGATGCAAGACGGCGAGACGGCTACACATCTCCACACAAGGATCCTAGAATTGATGAATGGTCTATACACGATAGGTCATAAGGTAGAAAACTGTGACGTAATCAGGTATATTCTATACTCGTTCCCCAGAAACTCTTTGTGGGCATCTATGGTAGATGCGTACAAGGTTTCAAGGAACCTATCTGATATTAAACTTGATAAACTCTTTTCTGAATTAGAATTGCATTAAAAGACTAACGCTTCATAGGTCGAGAAAGGTATAGCTCTTTTTTCAGGAAAAGTCCTTGGGAAGCAAAAGAAAAAGATGTTGCAACCGATACCCGAGTCAGATTTCGACTCAGAATCTGACGACGACGGAATCGATCATCCGGAGCTAGTCCGGATGGCCCGAAGTTATTACAAGATGATCAAGGGCCAAAGAAAGAAGAAGAAGACGATCCAACAAAAGGATGATCCAGCTGAACCTACTACCAGTCAGAAGGCGAAAAGTGAAGTAACCTATTATGAGTGCAACAAGAAGGGTCACTACAAATCAGAGTGTCCCAACTTGAACAAGAAGACTCGGAGGAAGAAGGCTCTCAAAGCTATATGGTGTTGGTGCAGGCAGCACCTAAGTTGAACCTGAGTTTTGATAATGGCAAAGGGTTCAAAAGTTAAGATGTTATTTTTGTCTAATGTGTTCACTGAGTGTGCAGAAAGAAGTCCTGGCGAAGGGCTGCTGGGCACCTAGCGAAGGACTGCTAGGCATCGAAACCCTAAGACTTGGCGAAGGGCTGCTGGGCACCTAGCGAAGGGCTGCTAGGAGTCTAAGACCTGGCGAAGGGCTACTAGGAGTCTAAGACCTGGCGAAGGGCTGCTAGGCACCTGGTGAAGGACTGCTTAGTACCGAAGACCTGGCGAAGGGCTGCTAGGCACCTAGCGAAGGACTGCTTGGTACCGAAGACCTGGCGAAGGGATGCTAGGCACCTGGCGAAGGACTGCTGGGCAAAAGACCAACCAGAGTAGCCGGTTGGCAAAAGGTAAACTCTCCTGAGAGGAGTAGGTGAGGACGTGTTCCCCGTCAAGAGAACAGTAGGCGTCGGTTCGACCTAGGGTTCCATTTGGGAGACCCGAAGTCAGAACCAAGACAGCTACGACTGTAAAAACTAACTAACATTCTTGCCTTGTTTGTTGTGAAACTAACCTTGGATGCAAGAACCAATGGAATGTGTTTCTGCAGCTCAGAACGCCCCAAAGGAGAGGGGCAGCAGCTGGGCTAGCTAGGCGCCCGAGAGGTCCCGGGCGCCCGAGGTCTAAGCCAAACGAGCAGTTAAGCAAGAATCGCTTTGAAAGCTTACTGGGCCAGGCGCCCTGAAGATCCCGGGCACCCTGGGTCAAAGCCAAACTATGATCGAAGCAAACTCAGCCATGAAGCCAGCGGACCAAGTTAACCGGGGCGCCCCCAACGTCCCGAGCGCCCCCGTCAGCTCCAGAGCTGATTCGAAGGGGATAAGCACTGACCAAGCTTCGGATAAAGGTTTTCGGATCCGAAGGCACGTGTCAGGCGCCCCCGATGTCCCGGGCGCCCCCAAGGCTGCTATAAAAGGGGCTCGACCCCTAAGGCTTCGACATCACTTTTTCAATGCCTCTACGCTCTTCGTTCAAGCGCTCTGCTCCGAAAAACTCCGATCTCGAGATTCTAACGCCGACGACGACCCTCTGCACCAAAGTACAATCTACAACGGGCGTCGGTAACGAGAAGCATACTTGTTTAATTACTACAATAATTCTGTATCAAACTTTGTAATCTTTTGCGCAAATATAGAATTGCCCGCAGTAAACGGTCAAGGACCGTGGGCCTTGGAGTAGGAGCCGAACGCGACTCCTAACCAAAGAAAACCACTTGAGTTCTGTGTGTGTGTTTTGTTTAAATTCCGCTGTGTACTTTCTCTTTTCAATCCAAAACGTTTTCACGATATTCACCCCCCCCCCTCTATCATGTTTACTCGATCCAACAAGTGGTATCAGAGCGGGGAAGCTCAAATTTAGTGCAACCACCAATTTGGGAGTTTTTCGGATTTTTTTTCAAAATTTTTTTCTTCGATCGAATTTTTATCGTTAATCGAGGTTGGTACAACACCACTCGATAATTTTTTTTATATATATCCTCTTCCCGCACTGCTAATCCAAGACCAAGTCTTGGGACAATTTTTTTTTTTGTTAATTTTATTTCAGAAACATCTAAATGGCCATGCAAGAAGGGTTCAGTACAGCCAGACCACCACTCTTCAGTGGGGAGGACTTCTCCTACTGGAAGAGTCGGATGGAAGTCCACCTGAAAACTCAGGTGGACATGTGGATAATTATCCAATCTGAACTAAAAATCCTGAAAAACACTGAAGGAGTGCCACAGCCTTACACAGAATGGGATACCGCACTGAAAAGAAAGATCGAGGTCGATGCTAAAGTGACTCAAACACTCCAATGCGGCCTAACCAAAGAAGAGCTGAACTAGGTGAGACCATTCAACAGTGTAAAGGAACTCTGAGGTAAGTTAATTGAGTTGCACGAAGGAACCTCCGACACCCGAATCATCAAGAGGGGCCTACTGCAAAACAAGCTGTACACAATTAAGATGAACGACAGCGAATCTGCAGCCCAGCTCCACGCCAGAATCCAGGAGCTGATGAACGGTCTACATTCAATTGGTCATAAGGTAGAAAATCGTGACCTGATCAGGTACACTCTTAACGCTTTCCCGAGAAACACTTTGTGGGCATCTATGGTAGATGCGTACAAAGTTTCAAGGGATCTCTCTAGAATCAAATTAGACGAGTTGTTTTCTGAACTTGAATTACATGAGCAGACTAACTGCACCCTGGCCGAGAAAGGCATTGCTTTTGTTGCAGGTAAAACTGGAAAGATGACCAAGAAGAAGCCTCAACCTGCACCCGAGTCTGACTCAGACTCAGACTCAAAAGACAGCGAAGGAAATCGACCCAAGCTGGTTCGGCTAGCCCAGGACTACTACAAGGAACTGAAAAATCAGACCAACAAAAGAAAAGCCAACCGAAGAAAGGAAGAGCCAGCTGAACCTTCAAATGAAAAGACCAAACCAAATGTGACCTGCTACGAATGCAAAAAGAAGGGTCACTACAAGACGGAATGCCCCAATTTGAAGGGGACGAAGAAGACAAGAAGGAAGAAGGTCCTTCAAGCAACATGGGACGAATCTTCCTCTAAAAAAGAAGAAGAGGCCCCACAGTCGAACTTGCTCGCCCTGACTGCTTCGGAAGAAATTGAGACTGAATCAGAATCGGAGTCGGACGACAGAAAGCTCACATTTTCAGAGGACGGCAAAATCACTGTAAGTGGGTTTTCTAGAATTCAATTATTTGAATTAATTGTCTATCTATCTCGCGACTTGGCGAAAGCTAAAATCTGAGTCGAGCCCCTCCGACAGGAAGTAAAACTCCTGAAAGAGGGAGCTGACTCTAAATCCTTAACTGAGAAAGTTCAAGAAGGAACCTCTACTCAAGTTGAAAAACTTGAGAAAGAGAACTCCTCCTTGAAAACTCAAGTCAAGGACCTTAGAGCAGCTTTGGAACGATTCACTTCTGGTTCCAAGGGTCTTGATATGATCCTTGGAAAATAGAAGTCTGTTCTAAATCGATCCGGGTTAGGTTATCGAACCAAGGCTAGACAAAGGTCTTACTATGCTGTACTGAATCAGTCTAGACCCAAAGTTTAGGCATGTGTACCCAAACTATGCCTGAATAATCAAGCTGGACCAAATCAGTATTGGATCCCCAAGGACAAGATTCATATCTTGCCTAATCATTACCGTGGCTTTAGTCCGGGGGGAGTGATAAGCCCAAAATGACTGTCACGAATGTGGGTCTCAAATTTAGATGTATATGAAATGCTGGAAACTCTTTTTGCTATCAGAAATATGAAAGTGTAGTAAAGGGGCCACAGGTCGTATTTTTCTCGGAGCTAGTTGTCGTGTTTGATTCGAGCTTGGTTTATGTGTCGTTTGTGTTTTTGGGTTTCAAACGTGATTGGGGTTTTGGGTTGTTTGCAATTCGAAAATGAAAGTTCAAGGAAAAGAAAAGAAATTCAACTAAATGTACTAAACAAGTAATGGCAACTAAGAAATTCAACCAATAATAAACCGGATCAAACAATTTCCCTTAATTGAATCTGGGAATACAATCTGATATTTAGTGTAAGTCCAATGCAAAGCAAATAAATCCAAAACAATGCCAAGCAATCTAAAACTAATCAACTCAAGGGCACTGCTGAAATCTAATTTGACATTATATTCATGCAACAAAAGGGAAACTCGCATGCAAAGATGGATCAGGGAATTAAGAAACTAACTGGATGCTAAACAAGCTAACTTCAACACCTTCTAACATGTAAATCTCATTCAACTTAATTCCGAAACTGGTTTTTGATACAAAGTGGATAACTGAGCAACTTGATACATAGGAATAGAATCTCTTGCGCTTAAAAATTTCTGCTAAATGCAACACTAGAAGCTATCAACTTTAGAAATGAAACTAGCCCTCATGCTTGAAAAGGTAAGCTATCATTCGGATGAAACTGAAAACTGAAGTTAGAAATTCAGAAATGAGGTGAAGTATAGTGCAGAATAAGAAAATTTAGAAACATTACAGATTTGAAGACAACACTACAAATGCAAAACAAACATGCCAAGGCAAACTAGATACGAAAGCATCATTCATTGTTCAAATAAGAAATAGGGAAACTAAGATTACTTGACTCGAAATTCAAAAACTACAGCTGAAAAGAACTAGCAAACTTGAGCTGAAATTGCATGAAATTAAGTTGGCACACAATCTGAAATTGGCATGCCACAACTAAGTTGATACGCAAGCAACAAATTAAGAACTAAACTGAAATTTAACATCAATTAATCACTAACAAGTTCCTAAATTACTTAACTTGAAAATTAAAAACCTAATTAAGCTAAACGATTTAGGAATCAAACTTGAACAGCTGCTAGAAAGAATTTCAGAAACAGAGTTGCGACAGAATTGTAAATTACAGCTAATAACACAATGAAATTTAACTAGCTAAGCCACTCCTCAACCCTTCTCCAACTCAAGAGCTCCTTGGTCGTCAATCAAGGGAGAACCTCGGACCCGCAAGCTCCGCAAATCAGTGGAAGAACTGTATCTGCTACTAAATCAGTTCAGACCCTGCTCAAGCCGAAATTTGCTTCCGAATTCTTCAAACTCGCTGTGGTGGCTTGCGATTGTGATTAAGGAATGATCCGCACCATCCAAGGAACCCCTCTGGACAGCTAGGATGCAGTGGCGATGGTGCACAGCTGAGCTCGCTGAAATCGGATACCCAAACTGCTGAAACCTCACGCAGCCTTGGTATTGAGCAAAAATCCAATCTGAAACCTTACAGAGACTCTCTTCACTGACCTAGCCCTTACTTTGATGAAGGATTGAGTGATCACGCCTTTGATTGGATGAAAAAAATTTGAAGAACACGATGAAGAACTGAAGAAACTACTGTTGCGGCGAAGACGCGATGAAGGGAAGAAGCTGCACAGAATTTGATTAAATACATAAGCATTGGACGGCCCAGATTTCTCCACATCAATCCAACGGCTGATCTTGCTCTGATTTGAGCCAAACTTTGAGGATGTTGATCAGGGGTCAGGATCTGCCTTGTGGTAGCTCGGATCCTCCAGATTTGCAACGGATGGTCTAGATCAACTTAGTCTTTGAATGGACGATCTAGAGCCCTCCGAGCTTGATCCAACGATTGATTTAGCTCTGATTTGGATGAAACTTTCAGATCATGATTAGATTGCTTGATCAACTCTAATCATAGCTCGGATTGCTTCAGATGGTCCTGGATGACTCAGATCTAGCCGCTTTTGAATCGGACGACCCGGATTAATCGTAAGCTTGATAATTCGATCCGGTTCACTTCCGACTCAAGTTTGACCCAATATGCCCTAGGTCCAAGACCCTTTCATGCCTACAAAAAATATATCAGAAAATTAGTGGCCAAATAATCCAAAAATGTGTAAATTTGCAATTAAGTCCAAAATAAGAGGAAATCCTAAAACCTAGGGCAATTTCACAATTTAAAAATAAAAACATAGGTCAAACATGGATTTTAGCAACTCAAATGATCAATAAAATGGTATCTATCAACTCCCCCACACTTAACCTTGAGCGTCTCGCGAAAACACTAAATATGTATCCCTTAGATTTACCTAAGGTTGTCAATTCTCAAAAATCTAAGCTCTATGGATTAGTATCTTATCCTTAAATCAACAACTTAGCCTTTTCATCCATCATGAGTCATTGAGATGAATTCAACTCACTAGCCTTTCAAGGAAAAGTTTGGTGGCTCTCTCCTTAAGTTCTAACTTGATGATGGAAGTGGAGCTCACTCAAACACACATGCTTTTTGCACTACCATAAGCTTGCTTATTATCTACTCTTCACCATTAATCATGATTAGGATCAACATCTACAAAAACAAATGAAAGCATAGAAAATGATAAGAAGTGGAATAGAAATCAAGGAAATGGAAAAATTGATAAAGTGGAAGACTTGAGTGCTTGAGGATATTTTCGATGCTCTTTGCTTCTCCATACAGTCCCCTAATGATCTCAAAAGTGTTGTGAAGTCAAACTTGAATAATTGCCCTTGATTTGGATGAAGAAACCTTCTTTGCTCACATGTGCCAATTCGTGTATATGCGTGCCAACTTTGCTTTCTCCATTCTTCTTTCCTGATTTTTCCTCTTTTTCTTTCTGCTGTTAACTTTCTGTTTTGGGTCTTATTTTATTCAATCATGTCGTGCTCAGCTCCCAAGTCCTTCTCAGAATCATCTCCAATCCATCTAGCAATCAAATGGTAGTGGAGAGTTCAAACAACTCAATCAAAGGATTTGCTTCACAAATTTTTTTCTTCTTCTTCAAACTATTTTCTTTTTTTTTCCTGCTCTCAAGTATTACAATGGAGCACATTTGGATCAGAGATTTAATCAGAGAGCTTGAGACTTCAAATAACAATTCAGAACAAAAATTTGATGCTCACATACATCCTTCTCTAACTCTTGAAATTTACTCTTGATACAAATCCTTCATGAGTTGGCACACCTCTTTATCATCACAAAAAAAAAATTCTGTTTCAGATTTCAGCTCACGGCATCACCTTCAGAATCAAGAACCTGTTTTCTCCTCAACAGCTACACAATTGATCCTAGTTTCAAATAGTAGTGGAGAATGCAATTGCTTCACTTTAGACCATGGCATTACAAAATTTTTCTGTTTTTATCTATCAATCCTAGCAGCCACATTCCTTCCAATTCTGATCAGCAAAGGATACACTCATCACTCTTTGACACATTCATATCTTTGTTCCCTGATTCACAGCCCAAGAAAGTCAATTTCAGCTTCAAGTTGACAATTTCTGTTTGAATGACTTCTTGACACTGATTTTTTTTTTCTTTCCCAGCTGTATTTTCCACTCTGATTTCATTTCAGTAACGCAATGCTAGATTAGAGAACTCAGATTCAGTTTAGAGTTGATACAGAATTGATTGTATGGAACCAAATTTGATATAGTAAACAATTTTCTGCCCTTGAACTTGGCACAACTTTTTGCACTTATCATCTCCACTTTCAAATCTGATTTCTCCAATTCAGCTTCACAAACAATCCTTCAAGATATTCCATAATTCGTAGCCTACTCATTTCAGCAGCTATCCTTGATATTCAGCTCAAAATGTCCAGTTTTCAGCTTCAAATTCAGTTTAGTTTCAGCTTCTGCACAGCTACAGTTTCGGATTTAGCTCAGCTTCTTCTCAGCTTTTCTTCAGCTTCCATTCAGACTTAACAGTAGTGTGTTCAGATTTTGACTTCCCAACTTTTGAGCCAAGCCAATTTCGGTCTCAAGTTGATACCACACTTGTGTAAAACTGCTTGCATGAAAATTTTTGATTTTGATTGACTTCCAAACTTCCTACACCAATTTTCCACTTGCGTGCTACTTCCTCCTTCACTTTAGCACAGATTTTTTTCCTGTCATCTGACTAACTTCCTGATCTCCATCAACTGATCAGCAATTCGCAAGTTGGCACAAAACTGCCTTGATAGCTGAAACTTGTGAGCTGTAATTTCTACAATTATTCTTGCCTTGAACATTTCTGAATTAAATCAGTTTCTCACTGTTTGTTTCGAGTTTTAGCTCCATGGCATCCATTTCCATTCTCTGATTTCTTCAATCACTTAGTATCAAGTAGTACTTGCTTCAAATGATAGTGGAAACCTCAAGTGTTCCACTCAAAATTGATTTCTGCTCATAAGTCGAATTTCAGCCAAGCCACTGCCTTTCCTTTCTATTCTCTTTAGCAGTTTCTAGCATCCATTGGTTCTTCTTAGATCCGAAATTGAATGTGCACCTTCAACTTCAGATACAATTTACACTTAATATCTTGATTCATTAGATGTAGTACTCGGCAGCTACAAATGGACTGCAATTCCTCTTCTAATCCACACAGAATTTCAAATTCAGCACAGATTTCTTGCATTCCAGCACAAATTTTTCTGCATTGTTTCATATCTGTCCAGCTCCACAGCTTCAATTTCAAAATTCAGATTATCTTCAACTGGAGTTAAGATTCCAGCACTCGGCAATCTCAGATTCAGCACTTCAAGCTCAGATTCAGTACTCCTTTCGGCTTCTTTTCAGCCTTTGTTCAGACCTTGCTCAAACTTCAGCCGAATTCACTTGGCAATGAATTTCTGCATTTGGTTCAAATTAATACAGCAGATCTTGCAACTCTATAATTCCTTCATATCAGTTGGCATCTAGAAGTTGTCGAGTGGTATTCCATTCCATTTTAAAACCTTGGCACACAATTTCTTCTTCATCAACCAATTTGAGCTTGGCCATGTTAGCTTGGATCTTCAAATTATAATCAAGAATCTAGATGCCTCCATTGGCTCCATCCTCACCCATTTCTTCTTGCTCATTTTTGACACCAAACTCACTCAAACCCATCTTTGGCACATGGAATTGCAAAAAAAAAAATTCGAATTGAAGTGCATCCTTGATAAAAATTGCTTCCAAATCACTAGTCACTCCCCCACACTTAAATCTTTGTCCGTCTCGGGCAAAGTAGTATCAAGAAACATCCCAAGCAAACAAATCCATAGAAAAATTGGGGTTAAGATTAGGAATAAAGAAAGACAAGAGAATAGACATGATTTTTGCCAAAATTGATGTGGAAAAGTAGACAAAGTGATTAATCCCTATAGATGTGATCCAATCATTGAAATATGATTTTGAAAGGACCTAAGCAAATTCTAGAGTACAATAACATATGTGTATCACAATATAAGGCTAATCTCACTAGGCAAAAATAATTCATCTCAAGTCCTCAATTAAGAATCTAAAATAAAGTGGTACTCAAGCAACCAAGAATTCATCCATGAGCTCAAACCCTAAGTTTTTACAACCAAATTTAATTTATTTTCCAAGAGATTCTAAAATGCCATGGAGATAACCTAAGGGATATATTTATTCCTAGTCATGCAAGAACAAGTCTAAAAGAAAAGACATGGTATTTACAATGACTTTTATTCATGTTATATTTCCTAAGAATTTATTATCACTACTTACTCTAAAAAGAGAAAAATTTATTCCTAGAACCATGAAAATGATATGTACAATAAAATGTAAGTGTAGAGAAAGTGAACGCCCCTTAAGTTGGGTAGATAGCGTCCTCAATGTACACATCCTCCACCTCTAGCTCCTTTAGTTCTTCAAAATACTTCTTGAGCCGGTGGCCATTAACTTTCCACACAAATCCATTAGCTTCGTCCCTAATTTCAACAACTCCATAGGGAAAAATGTCAGTTATAATAAATGGACCTTCCCACCTTGACCTCAACTTACCTCTTATCAATTTGAGCCTTGATTTATACAATAAAACCTTATCGCCAATTTGGAAGTCCTTTTTCACAATGTGCTTGTCATGGAAGTTCTTGGTCTTCTCCTTGTAAATCCTTGAATTTTCAAATGCTTCCAACCGAATTTCTTCAAGTTCTTGAAGTTGCAATTTTCTTTCTTCTCCCGCCTTGGTAGCATCGAAATTGCAAGCTTTCACCGCCCAATATGCTTTGTGCTCTATTTCCATGAGGAGGTGACAAGCCTTACCATAAACCAAGCGGTAGGGCAACATGTCAATCGGTGTCTTGTATGCTGTTCTGTAGGCCCAGAGTGCGTCATCTAGCCTTTTGCTCCAGTCTTTTCTTGTGGGCCCAACTGTCTTCTCTAGAATGGATTTTATCTCTCTATTGGAAATCTCAGCCTGTCCATTTGTTTGGTGATGATAGGATGTAGAGATTTTATGTACCACCCCATATTTGCTAAGTAGTGCCTTCATGTGTTTGTTGCAGAAATGAGATCCTTGGTCACTAATTATTGCTCTGGGAATTCCAAACCTGCAGAAAATGTGTGACCTAACAAAACTACAAACAATAGAAGAATCATCAGTCTTGGAGGGAATGACCTCCACCCATTTTGAAACATAATCCACAGCAAGTAAAATATACAGATAACCATAAGATGCAGGAAAAGGTCCCATAAACTCTATCCCCCAAACATCAAAAATCTCACAATAAAGTATAGCATGCTGGGGCATCTCATGTCTCGCTCCTATGTTCCCAGTTCGCTGGCATCTATCACAATTTTTATAAAAATCATGTGAATCATGAAAAAGGGTGGGCCAGTATAATCCACATTCTAACACTTTCCTGGCAGTCCTTTGGGGTCCAAAATGCCTCCCACAAGCTGATGAATGACAAAAAGTAAGGACAGAAGAAAACTCATGATCGGGTATGCATCTCCTAATTATTTGGTCATTACAAAATTTTCACAAATAAGGATCATCCCACACATAAAACTTTGCATCACTTTTTAATTTATCTTTTTGAGCCTTAGAAAATTGAGTGGGAAATACATGTGCAACAAGAAAGTTAACTAGGTCTGCATACCACGGTGTCTCACCATGCACTGAAATCAAGTGCTCATCTCTGAAATCATCATCAATGGTGGTAGGAGATCCATCTCCTTCAAGTCTGCTCAAATGATCTGCAACTAAGTTCTCTTTTCACTTCTATCTCTGATCTCCAGGTCGAATTCTTGGAGTAGGAGCATCCATCTGATCAATCTAGGTTTTGCATCAGGCTTTTTCAACAGTATTTGAGAGCTGCATGATCAGAAAAAATAATCACATGTGAGCATAATAAATAAGATCTGAATCTATCAAAGCAAAAACAATGGCAAGAAGCTCCTTTTCAGTCGTGGTGTAGTTGGCTTGGGCGGCATCTAGGGTTTTGGAGGCGTAGCAAATGACATGTGGTGCTCCATCAACCCTCTGTGCTAAAACAGCTCCCACTGCAAAATTAGAAGCATCACACATTAATTCAAATGGTAGAGTCCAGTCAGGTGATGTAAATAATAGGAGCTGAGGTAAGAGCC
>JAGFNQ010002437.1:291335-310935 GCA_024364735.1 Boesenbergia rotunda
TACACACCCCAACGGTATCCACTAACCATGAGTGGCCGTGTGTGCATATCATGTACCGGAAGACGATAGGCTCAACCACAAGGGAGTCGCTGATCGCCGGCATGCAACAATGCAAGGATGGTGTATGATAGATACAACATACCTCCCTCCCAAGTCCTCAGTATACTAGGTCTCAGTCTGAAATCCTATAACAGGAATTACAGGTACCCTACAAGGTATACTGGCCGAAAACTACAGATCCCTCAAGGTCAAAGGTAGGAGATACATCATGATCTCTAAGCATACATATAGATATGACACTACCTGATACTGTATGGAACTAACAACATAATAACTCAGGGATAAACCACAGGTATCCAGGACAGGCATAATAAACAGGGATAACCAACAAGTATCCAGAACAGGCATAATAACCAGGGATCAATAACAAGTATCCAGAACAGACATAATAAACAGGGATAGCGTATGATCTTACTGCTATCTATAACAGTCTATGCATAACAAGATGACAATATCATAAAGATAAGTCAAAGGGTACCCGCCTCCAATAGAAGAATCTCGTACCAAATGAGAACCTCCCGTCCAGAAGCCTGAGAGCAATCAGTGTCCTGTATCAAAGGATATAGTTATTTAGCTATTTACACCAATATCAAGTAGCTAATATATCACAACCTCATTAGGATCATCCTAATTCTAATGGTCAATCCCCAAATTTGAAACCTAAAACATAAAGGTTAGTTTTATTCTTTAATCCAAGTCCAAGTCCAATCACCTCGTCCACTCACCATCCAAACCAAGCTCATGGCAAAAATCATCTCCAATTCATTTGGATCAAACTAAACAACCTGAACCTACTAACACAAGATATTTAACTCTCGGTAGAAGACAACCAAAAGTAGAGCCTCCCTTATCAAGATTAAACTCTAGTCACAGTAGAGCACTAGTCATGCTTCAATTCCAAATGGAGCGCACGGCAGATTAGAAATTAGCTAAAACCAAATGGAGCTCACGGTAACTCCAAAATGAAACCAAATCGAGCAACAAAGAATTTCCCAAAATAATTCTGATTCCAGCTAGAAACCAACTATCATTAAGATTTACACCTCAATCAAATCTCCAAGCAAAACTCTGTTTTCTTTACAGCATTCCCACTATCAATAACCATTCGATTTGGCTACAAAAATGCAACCCGAAAACCCACAACATGAGGAAGCAGTAGCAAAAACCCAAACTCAACAAAGCTCTCGGCACATCAATTATATCATGGCAAAGCTGATACAAACCTCAACCCATGGCACATCAACAAGATCTAAGATCTAGATATGCTATCAACCATTCCATCTAATAACAGAATCAAACTCCCAACCCCTTACCTGAGTTCTGCCGGAATCATGCTCCCCTGCCGAATCTAGCATAAATTAACGCCCAAGATAGAGGACACAACTCCTCCCGGATTCCGATCTGCGCTGCAAGCTCTGCCTCCCCCCAAATCTTCTAAACCCAAGGTCTTGCTGCCACCTTCAACCACCGAGAGGAGATCACCGGAGCTCGGCTGGTCCGAATGGCACCAGCCAGTGAAACGACAGAGGTAGGAGATCAGCGAAGGAGAGGGGGCGTTTGCAATTTGGGTTGCGCGTGGTTGATGCCGTCGGCGTCCTGATCTGGGCTACGCCAATGGTCGGCGACGCGGATCGCTCAAGGGAGGGCAGCGCTCTGTGCTTCCTTCTCGTGCGGCGAAACGGGGATGGAAGGGAAAGAGTCGGCTTGGCTTCGGCGGCGGCTAGGGCACGCAGAGAGGGAGAAGACTCGGCGTGGCTGCGGGTGAGTGAAGAGAAAGGAAAATAGAATATATATAAGTGTGGGGACTTTTTGCAGAAAAGCCCCTCAATTCCCTGGAATCCAAACATTACCCTTCGGGTAAGGTTTTTTTTTTTTCGCAGATTAACCCTTCTTAATTTAAGAGTCTACCTGTAAACCCTTGATAAGTCTTAAGTTTTTACAATAAAGGCCCTGGGGCTCCTCCCGTAGGGCCGAAAACCATAGATCCTATCCGGAAAAATCTCGAAAAATTTTCTGGTCCGGATTTTCGAATTGCTGTATTTTACATTCTCCCCCACTAATAAAAATTTGGTCTCCAAATTTCACCATTCCTCATACGACACACACTAGCATCAAAATATATCTGTACTCATCATGAGTAATCACTTCGGCTGATACCCTAAGGTTACACTGTTACGAAAAACTGGAAATATCAATCCAAAGGTTATCATCCAATAACCAGATACAACCGAACAACCATTCAGTCATCACAACTGTCCAGGGCACTCACTCCTAAGATCACTGGCACCAAGTCTATACTCTGATGCTTAAATATAAAATGTCAAATTTAGGTGTAGCACCTGAGTATCCCCAAGTCAATAACAACCTCTCAAGTCATATTTAGGTATATATATATATACTCTAATAGACCATCAGAATATCACATATAATTTAAAGATTGTTCCAATATGTCATATCATATGCTGCTATCAATAACAGACTTCCTAAACAATCAACCACCAAAGGATCATTTATCCATCCAATGATCCATCAAAAAGCTACAATCCGATAGGTCCATGTTCACTAATAGAATCCTCAAATACAACCTATCATAGAGATTCGTCAATCACAATTCACCTCTCACACCAGCGAGAAAGTCCATGGTGATATCAACCTTATCATTCCGTGACCTAATAGGTCCACGATGGGGGTATAATAACCGAAAACCAGTGATCATCTCTGACCTCCTGATTAATGTCTAATATCTCACCGGAAGGTAAGGATACAACTAACACTACCTTCTCCGCACCCTAGCGGGTCGTACATCTCAATGCACCATCGAGATTATCCAACCATATACATCCAATCTATGAGCCAAAATCCCTCATAGAATAGCGTAACAACTAACAAGTTACACCGACCGTCGCCTCGAAATCCAATACAGTCCAATTCCTCCACTCCATGGTCTAACCCTCTAAGGTCCTACTCCGTAACAAGGAGTTAGAGACATGCTATCTCTTAGGAGTATCTCCACATACTCATGAAACAATTCCTTTATTTCCCAACGAGTCGTCCGCGATAATCTCTAACCAGAGGTGACCTAGTCTTGTGTAAGTGATTTGCCTCCACGCAAATCATAAGTCCGTAGATACCTGTTTGGTTATTCGGACCAAGTAAAAGTAGTCACCCATAAATGTCAAGCAACTAGCTCCATAATTTTCCGTATTAGATTAAATCATCCATAAGCATGTACTTTCTAGGTCAACTACCCAGTACAAGTGATCCATGGTCAAAGTCCCCAAGGAAGAGATTGTATCAATCCTCTACTAATCATAATAATATGTAGGTACTGCTACCCTATTGCATCAATGCAGATCATGTACTCAAAACATGACCTCTAGCTTATCTGTCCAGATATACGCAACATAAGAAAAACTTGTAGCTCCATGAGCTACTATGAATTGATCCAATAACATGAGAGAATTCCTAACTATACATAAATATACAGGAATAACAACCTGATCCAATGACATGATAAAATTTCTAACCATACCTAAATATACAGGAATGGTAGCATGATCCGATAACACGAGATAATTTCTAAATCATACCTAGATATACAGGTATAGTAACATGATCCAATAACATGTGAGAATTTCTAAATCATACCTAAATATACAGGAATGGTAACATGACCCAGTAACATGTGAGAACCACCAACCATACCTAAATATATGAGAGGGGTAGCATGATCCAATGACTTATGAGAATTTTCTAACCAATATCCAAATAGGATAAGGGATCCAAAAGATCAGGAGAAATACCTGTCGCCTGAAGAAGTCCCATCGCGCCAAGTCCCAAACAACCACATCGAGAAAAATACTCCGAACAAATACGAAAAGACTCGTAAAAACCATTAGACACCGTAATCCACAAGTCCCGAAGGTATCTGAAAACCTGGGCTCTGATAACATCTCCCCTGTCCGGCCGACAATTTACATATACATACACACACACAGATAATAAATTTGGCCTCAGGCCTCAAAATATATAAATACCACACAAAAACAAGATAACCATAACAATAAAACATGATAAAACCATACTTGACTGCGGACCGGTCCGACTTACAACAAAAACAATAAACACATAGTCCATCAGATGACTCAAAAATACAATACCAAGATAAAGGAAACGCGATACAAGTTCCACGACCTAAAACCAATACAAACCACATAATAAGGCGCAACGAAAAGAGAACTACGCGGAAGCACCCATCACTGGATTCGTAGGGATCTGGGACTGGCAACTGGGGCTCCTCCGGCAACCAATCATCCTGAAAACAAAAATATGGGCAACGGTGGTGAGTCCAAATAAACTCAGCGGATATCGAAATAGATATGCACAGCAAGCTATAAATAACAATAAGAATCACGCTAATCCAGTCTCGAATATAGAGAATAAAGCATATCTAAAGACTAAGGGTGAAATACATATCAGAGTCTGTCTATCCTATAGGTAGGTGAAATCAATCATCTATATAACCTCAAAAATGATACACAATCCAAATGTGCATGTCACCTGTAAGGGTATGTCAAACATATACAACTCTCCAACACAACAAGCACCAACCAAGGTACAATGCATCCCATACACATAGTACAACGATCTGCTCTGTACGCACCTCAGCCACCACCAGACCGTCAGTCAGGTGAACAGGAAACAGATAAGTCAACCACTCATGGTTGCATAAAGAAGCCAAACACTTGTGGCGTACAACCTATAAAGCCCAACCCTCGTGGCTATGCAAATACAATGCCCAGCACCTGTGGTAATGCATGTATGTAGCCCAGCACCTGTGGCTATGCAAATATGATGTCCAGCACCTGTGGCAATGCAGTATGTAGCCCAGCACCTGTGGCTATGCAAATATGACGCCTAGCACCTGTGGCGGATGCAATATGTAGCCCAGCACCTGTGACTATGCAAATATGATGCTCAGCACTTGTGGCAATGCAATATGTAGCCCAGCACCTGTAGTTATGTAAATATGATGCCCAGCACTTGTGGCAATGCAAGTATGATGCTCAGCACTCGTGGCAATGCAAGTATGACGCCTAGCACTCGTGGCGATGCAAGTATGATGCCCAGCACTCGTGGCGATGCAAGTATGATGCCCAGCACTCGTGGCAATGCAAGTATGACGCCTAGCACTCGTGGCGATGCAAGTATGATGCCCAACACTCGTGGCAATGCAAGTATGACGCCTAGCACTCGTGGCGATGCAAGTATGACGCCTAGCACTCGTGGCGATGCAAGTATGATGCCTAGCACTCGTGGCAATGCAATATGTAGCCCAGCACCTGTGGCTATGCAAATATACAACCTCAAGCATGACTGGGGACGGGCTCAAACCTCAGGGGAGCCGATGGTCTTCATCATGATCATAGCATCATGCTAATAGCTCAATCAAACCAGAAATCTGACTGCGCGACGGGCTCAGACCCTAGGGGAGCCGATGATCGCCAGTATGCAATCATACAGAGCCTACAACTCAGTATGCAACCTAGAGGGTAAAGTATGCTAACGACACCCTCCTCGCTAATCAGATCCTCAACCATGCGCCGGTAGGAAAAGTATAAGTCTAACACATGTGTCCAGATCTAACCATTCTACCCTAGGTATCCATGCAAGGTATATCTAGGAATCAATCCAACTACAGATACAAAGGGACCTATTACAGTATCTAAACACATATGTACGCGTGGCAAATATCGAGACTGTATGGAACTAAACAGGAGTCATCTAAACAACATATATCTGATCATAATACATAAAGGCAGGTACAACGTATAAACTTACTATTATCTATAACAAACTATGCATAATAGTAAGACAATATCTAAAAAAATAAGTCAGGGGTACCCGCCTCCAAGTGGAAGAAGTCTGTATCAAATAAGAACCACCCATCTGAATAATCCGCCACAACTCAGTGTCTTGTATCAACAACATAATGTTTAGCTACAATAACATATATTATATAGCTAAATGAGCTACCCTAGGTAACAAGGATTATCCCGAGTTTTCTCATTTATTTACTTATTCCTAATTAAATGTTTACACTTAATCTAGTCGGTTTATTAAGATTAGGTTTCAAGCCCCTAACCCATAGGGATACACAAGGCAATACAAGCTACACATAGCAATCCACTCAACCACACAATTCATCATCAAGACACACTAGATCAATTCCAATATTTCAAAACCGCAGCTGCCCCTTTCCAACCATTTCATTAGAAGAGATTCAAAATAAAATCCAAGGGCTCAACCAATAGCAGGCATACAACTCAAAGTACACTCATCCTCTCAAAGGAGCTCACGGCACAGACTGAAGCTACACCAAACTCAATTGATTCCCCAAAGCAACATCATGGCAGTATCTACAGATCTGAAGCGATACAAGATTGGAAGCTATTCTACCAAGTCATTACAGATCCACCTAACCTATCCCAGTATCATGCGACAAGAATGATCAGGACTAAAGGATCTACCCCAAGAACAGAACAGCAAGGAGTGCACGGTAGTACAGAGAAGGAAAGAATTGAAACCCAAATCCTTTCCAACAGGTCACTTCAAATCCACTTGCTCAATATCTCACATCTAACCTAGGAAAAGATGAATTGCCTTTATAGCTCATTGCCAAATCCATCATAGAATCAAAAACTTAGCCTATTCTAGATCAGTAGTGGAAGAATCAATCCTTACCTTAAATGAAATCGCACAACGAACTCCCTTCCTCCGCTCAATCTACAGATCTGTCGGATGTCTTCTTGGCCAGGGCGAAGAAGAGAAGAAGAAGAAGCTAGGTCTCCCGCTTCACCGATCGTGGCTCTTCATTCCCTCCGCTTGGGGTGTCAGATCGAGAAGAGGAGCGCAAGAATCCCTCAATCAGAAGAGCTGGATCAAGCCCTCCTCTCTCTGCGCGTGGAGGCGTCCTCGAGTGAAGCTGCCAACGGAGAAAAGATCGGCTGGGGAACGTGGCTCGCGTGCGTCGCAGAGAGCTCGGGCAGAGGCGGAGAGAAGAGAAAGGGTGAGGTGATCGGGCGTGAGTGGGGCGGCCTAATGGGGTTAGGTCAAGGCATATAAGAGGGATTTATTTTGCACTTTAGTCCAATAATTTCTTCCTATCGCAAGATGACCCCTAGGTCTTTAAATCCATAATTCATCCACCCCTTAAATGTTTAATTCTTAACCAATTTAAGCCCTTAAACTTCATCCGAGAGCCTAAAAATCCTAGGACCTTTCCGAAAAATTTTCCGGAGCGGAATAAAATTATCGGATTTAACAGAAGAAATGGACACACTTGCTCCAAGGAAAGACTCCCATTGACCCTCCTTGAGTGTTTGAATCTATCCCTGTCATCTGCACACTTAGCAAGTCATTAGCACAGCAAATAAACAGAGAATCACATATCAGAACAAAATCAGTAGCGAATCAGCACGCAATCAGACGTCTGACAGCGCTTTTGAATTAAAGTTGTCAGCTATTGATCGGTCACCGGACCGATCAGAGTGACTCCTGATCGGTCACCAGACCGATCAGGATGGGCTCAGACCGATCAGACTCCAACCTGATCGGTCCCCAACGTGCAATCAGAAATCGTGACTTCTTCGTGATCGATCACCAGACCGATCCCAAGTCGTGGATCGGTCACCAGACCGATCCATCCCATTGTAAAGTGATGTCCCAGCTTCGTAGCCCAACCCTCCTGATCGGTCACCAGACCGATCAGGGTGTGGCCTGATCGGTCTGGGGACCGATCAGGCTCCAGCCTGATTGGTCGTTGTGAGGAGCTCGCGATAATTGATCGTTCACCAGAACGATCTGAATAGTATCCCTGATCGGTCACCGGACCGATCAGAAGTCGATCAGTAAGGTTCCCAAATTCACTGTATACTCCCTGATCGGTCACCAGACCAATCAGACATAGCTGGATCGGTCACCAGACCGATCCACGAGGGAACTCTGTGCCAACTTCCCTGATCGGTCACCAGACCGATCCAGGCAAGGTCAACTCCACTCTACGTCACGAGAACAAGCTTCCAGCCCTTCTCTGACTCGTTCTTAGTCCCCCGGACCAAGACTCCATGCCCAGTTTCACTCACCGGGACTTCAACCCGGCTTCACTCACCGGGATTTCAACCTAGCTTCACTCACTCGGATTTCAATAACCTGGCTTCACTCACCAGGACCTGGCTTCACTCACCGGGATTTCAACCTAACTTCACTCACTAGGATTTCATCCAACCTAGCCCTCCAAGCTAGGACCTGACCCTCCTAGCCAGGATTTCATCCAACCTAGCCCTCCAAGCTAGGACCTGGCCCTCCAAGTCAGGGTTTCATCACCTAACCCTCCGAGTTAGGACTTTTCACAACTAGCCCTCCGAGTTAGGACTTTTCACACCTAGCCCTCCAAGCTAGGACTTTTCACACCTAACCCTCTAAGTTAGGACTTTTCACACCTAGCCCTCCAAGTTAGGACATTTCACACCTAGCCCTCCAAGCTAGGACTTTTCACATGCCAGCGTGCGATCTCCCGATCCACCTGGACTTAATCCGAATTCAATCAAACTTGAATCAAACTTAAATCCGTGTCAAACACTAAAACAACAATCAGGGTCAAACTGCATCAACAGTGTTCAACCTCATCACAAGTCCCTCCCTTCAAGTCTGATCGAAGGAAGTGATGATGACTGATCGGACTAGTGTGGTGATGAAGAAGCTATGTACCCGTGGGTCCTTGCACCCATTACTGCTCCCTTGGCAGTCATACCGGGTCCTAGGATTGTTTCCTGAGGCAGTCCCTTTTTGGTTTTATCTTCCCAAAAAGGCTTCTATGGCTGTCGAGGTACTGTAATGATACCTGTCCATTTTTCATAAAGGCGCATGACGCTCTTTGATGGCGACAAAGTACCTTCGCGAATGCTCCGTCTCCACGTACCCCAACTACTTTCTTCTCGACCTCTTACTGACGTGGCTGTAACCGGCTCACGTCAAACAACTGTTCCCTAACGCTGTTGCGATGTGGCGATTCCTTGCCTTCCACGTGACTTGCCCCTATTGCACACATGCGGGCAACTTCCTCTGTACAAGAAGGGGAAGCGAAGACGTTCAACCACCTTCTGGCTTCGTTGCTTGGTGCACTTCGTCTTCGTCTTCTTCTCTCAGGGTTCTTTTTAACGTAAGTCTTCTGCCTCCTTCTTGTCTTTTCCCTTAGGAACCATGGAAGGTTATCGAACGGAGTGGTATGAATCCACCTCTTCGAGAGCGAGGCCGGAGAATTTGCAGGCGGCTATTGAAGCCTACGACATTTCGGCCGAGATGGCGATGGTGATCCCTAATGGAGACCAGACGTCGGTGGAGCCTCCCGTAGGCTTCTTTTCCTTCTTCTTGGGGTAAGTAGAGTCGGGGCTCCGCTTCCCCATTCCTCCTTTTTTCATAAACGTGGCCTCCTATTTTGATATCTCCCTCCACCAGATGACTCCCAACGCCTTTGCTCAGATGCGCGGGGCGTACATTATCTTTAAACTCTTCGACATCCCCCTAACCCCTCTCCTTTTCCATTCATTCTTCATTTCGATTGGCTCGCGAGGGTCTTTTAGCTTTTCGACACATCCTGGCCATAGATTCCTAGGAGGGTTCCCTTCCTCGCACAAAGGGTGGAAAGAGAAGTTCTTCTTCATCTGACTGCCTACACAGCCCTTCAGTCCTCTTCGCTGGACAGAGGATCTGCCGACTCCTCCCTCATTAGGGAATTTCCTCCAGAGTCCAGCCTACAAGCGCGCCTGGAACATTCTCTCCGGCATGGAGTTTAGTGGCCCAGGTCTGGTGCAGAGTGAGGAGCTCATGTACCGAGCGACCCTTAGCTCTAAAGTGACCCAGATTAGCCCTCGCCTTGGTGCGTTCGTCTCTTTCGTTAATGTCTGTTAGTTCTAACTGATATCTTCTTGCTTGGTCATTGCAGAGGACCTTATGTTTCTGAGGGTGATGCACCGACTCATCAAGTGGGAGGAAGTCAACAAGGAGGCGCTGACCCCTCCTCCTGCCGCTCCTGGTACACCCCCTGCTTCAGCCGAGACCTCGGAGGGGACTGCCGAATTGTCCCATGGGCCTACCTCGCCAGGAAGGGCAGAGGCCACAAATACGCCTCTGCCATTTGTGGACCTGGAGACTTTCGGTCCGTCGGTTGACCCGAAGGTGGGCATCCCTTCAGAGGATGACTCGCCCACGACTGTTGTCCATCTGGAGGGGGTCACTGAGGAGTCCCTGCCTCCCACTACCCCTTCAACAGGCCAATTCTCTGGTCGGCAGAAAAGGAAGGTTCCAGAAGGCTCGGGCCCCAAACGGAAAAGGTTGCGCCCTAGTGGCCCCAACACCCTTTCATCTGTCCCTGAGGAGGATGCTTCCCCTTCCGATGGTGGGGAACCCCTTCCCCTATCTCCACCTTTTTCGTCGACTGCTGCTTCGGAGGCGGGTGTTCAGGCCTCTAGCTCATCTTCGGGTGATCCTGCCGAGGGCCCTAAGGGCAAGAGAGTATTTCCCACCCAACACTGAATGCAACTTGATCGCCTTCAAAAAAGGCTAGATACGGCATTGGAGGCTTCAATGCAATCTTTCCCTCTTGTGCAGCTGAAGGAGGTTCTTGCCGAGGGTCCTTCTTGTTGATGCAGTCTGGCCCGATTGTTGTTTTGGTGTTGACACCGATTTAACTTTGGTTGAGTGAATTCGGATTAAGTCCTGGTCGGGGACAGGGCACGGAGTGAATGAAATCCCGGTGAGTGGTCATTTGATGGACCCGCTAACTAGGTGTCACGAATGTGGATCTCAAATTTAGATATTTATAAGCTGGAAACCCTTTTTGCAATCAAAGAATAAAAGCGTAGTAAAGGGGTCACAGGTCGTATTTTAGCATATGAAATGATCAATAAAATGATACTTATCAGCGGGGTCCTGGTGAGTGAAACCAGGTGATTAAAATCCCAGTGAGTGAAGCCGGGTCCTGGTGAGTGAAGCTAGGTGACTGAAATCCCGGTGAGTGAAGCCGGGTCCTGTTGGTGGCCCGGTTAGTTTTGATGTGATCCACCAAGTTAGTTGGGTCCTGTTGGTTTACTGATCCCTCTGCTAAGTGTGCAGGAGCTTAGGTACGGAGGAAGTCGAGCGTAAGACGTGGCGGACGAGAAGGATTACGCGAGAAAGCGAGCCGACGGGCTCGGTGCAATCCGAGGGACGCGGAAGCTGCGGAAGAGTACGCCGGTGGAACGAGAAGGACGTGCGCGACGTCCGAGGGACGAAAAGCCGGGAGGAAGTATGCTCGAGGGGTGAAGGGCCAGAGTCGGGTTCGGGTGAACCTAATTTTGGTTAGCCAGAAATCACCCAAATGATGCCGCTATAAAAAGTTAACTTTGACCAAGTCAAAGTTTGACTTAATTTGGACCAAGCCAACTGTGAAGCTCAGTCAAAGCTACAAATTAAATAAAGCCTTAAGTTGTGAAGAAATAGCACTTTATGCATGCATGCACCTTACAACGTGCATGTGTACAAATTGCTATAATCTTCTCCAAATATTATCCTTGGATTAAATGTTAAATGGATTAAAACATTTAATACTTTATCCTTGGATTAAAATGCCTAAAGGATTAATGATTTACAGGCGAGAAGGAACGTGGCTTCAACTCCATGCGCTGCCTTATTATCCTTTATCCTGTTCTTCGGCCGAAGGCTTCAACGGTAGAAAATCTCATCCTTATCTTAATCGAAGCTACAGCAAGAGCTAGAGAACATCACACATGGATAAAGCTTAATCAAAGCTCATCATGTCAAAGATAAAGACTTATCATTTTATCCAATGGCTGAGTTCCAAATTTATCTTCCATCAATGATCAAGATCGTATCAAAGATCAACAGCCATGATCAAATCCTATCTACAACTAACGGCTGAGATCTCGTCACTCAGCCTATAAATAGACTTAGAATTTTAGCTTCAGAGAACAGTTATTCTTTCTGTAATTTCAATAAGTCTAAGTGTGCTTCAATTGTAAGGCTTCTCCGCCACAAGGAGATTTTCTGATTGAGCGTTAATCGTCTTGGAAGCAACGACCAAGTTGCAACCAAGTTTTTCTTAAAGACGAGTGCCCTCTTGTTTTATTTCTTAACCGTCTATTCACCCCCCTCTAGCCGGACCAACCCGATCCTACAGGTCCTAGCGAGTGAAGCTAGGTAACCGAAACCCTGATGAGTGAAGCCAGGTCCTAGTGAGTGAAGCTAGGTTGAATGAAGTCCCGGTGAGTAAAGCTGGGCACGGAGCCTTGGTCCGGGGGACTGAGCACGAGTTAGAGAAGGCTAGAGAGCCCGTTCTTTAGACTTAGGGTTGAATTGGTCGGAGCTGGATCGGTCTGGAGACCGATCAGGGAATTGGCACAAACTCCTGGTTGTGGATCGGTTTGGTGACCGATCCAGTGAAGTCTGATCGTTCTGGTGAACGATTAGAGAGAGAATAGAATATTTCTGTTCGGCTCCTGATCGTTCTGGTGAACGATCAGGGAGAGAACAGAAAGGTCTCTGTTTGGCTTCTGATCGTTCTAGTGAACGATCAGAGAGAGATCAGAAGGGTTCTGTAGAAACCTTTGATTGGTCTATCTGACCGATCAAAGATCGGACTATCCTCATCTTGACCGATCAGGATGGCTCCTGATCGGTCCGGGAGTGACCAGATTAGTCACCAGACCGATCAGGGCACAACCTGGTCGGTCAGGTGACCGATCAGGTGTGTGGTTCCTGCGGGTTGTGGCAAGCAAACTGCTGGATCGATCAGAGTGACCGATCCACATCCCTGATCGGTCAATGTGACCGATCACAAGAAGATCCGCGATCCCTGTGACCTCACTGGACCGATCAAGCTGGAGCCTGATCGTTCAGGGCTTTTAGTGATCAGTCTGGTGACCGATCAGGGTCTTCACTGATCAGTCGGGTGACCGATCAGTGTCTGAACTTTAATTTGAAATCGCTGTTAGACGCTCTGAATAGTTCTGGTTTCTTTCTGATACACTGCTGATTTCGTTTGATATGCTTTGC
The DNA here is from genome assembly GCA_024364735.1 of Boesenbergia rotunda. Classification (NCBI taxonomy): domain Eukaryota; kingdom Viridiplantae; phylum Streptophyta; class Magnoliopsida; order Zingiberales; family Zingiberaceae; genus Boesenbergia; species Boesenbergia rotunda. Next base: position 304,506 of record JAGFNQ010002437.1, read on the forward strand.
TAATCATCTGTTGAAGTGTGCAGACGTTACAGGGATGATACAAGCCAAGGAGAAGAGTCAATGGCAACTTTCACCGTGGCAGGTTTGTCTGTTTCCTGTTTCCAGGTCTCAACGGCTGCTGGCGCGGCTGGCGACTGACGGAGGCTCAGTTGAAGAGGTCTTCAGTGGACTGAGCTCTCAGTGGAGTCAGTGGGTCAGGCTGTGGCTCAGTGGGTGCTGATGGAGCCTGGCGATGGTGAGCAAGAGCTTAAGAAGAAGGTGAGATGCAGAGGAGAAGACAACGAACAGAAAAAATTGAGAAGTGTTTTTGCTGTGGTGTTGAGCTCTCTGTGTAGTTTCTTGCTTGAGCGTTCCTGTGAGATTTGTGTGAGCTTTCCTTCTTCTTTGTCTCGTGAGCTTAATTGTTATCCTACCGAGACGTTTGTGGAGAGGTTTCTCCACCGAGAAGGAGACTCTATTTTATCCGATTTTCGGGGCTTGATTTGCCGACGATCAAGGGATCGCCCACCTTACGGGCACGCCAAGGAGTAGGGGCAAGTTATCCCCGAACCTTGTACATCCTCGTGTTAGCGACTGGTTTGCGTGCTCTGTTCTTTGCTTAATCTGTTTCTGCATTTCTGTTTTGTTCTTTCTGTGTTTGTTTCCGCTGATAATCCCTGATCGTAGAAAGAGCTCAAAGAGGCGAATATTTTTGTGTCTGGCTACATTCACCCCCCCCTCTCTAGCCATCCAAGATCCAACAAGTGGTATCAGAGCTTGGGGCTCTGTTCAAACGGACTAACACCCGAGAGTCAACAAGATGGCGATGGGAGGAGAAGGTTTCAGCACAAACAGACCTCCGTTCTTAGATGGAACTGATTTTCCATATTGGAGGTCCAGGATGGAGTTTTACCTCAAGACCAACATCAGCATGTGGTTTGCTGTGAGGGAGGGTTTCATCCCTCCAAGAGATGCTGAGGAAAAAGAGTTGGATTTCTCAAGGTGGTTGGCAGAACAAATCCGAAAGGAGGAAGTGTTGGACCTTGGATGGCTAGAGAGGGGGGGGGTGAATATAGCCAGACACCGATATTTAGCGCTTATCGAATTTCTGCACTTCAGACGTTAGCACAGCGGAAACTAAAAGAGAAATAGAGTATGCAGGAATGAAAACGCTAAGCTAAGAACAAACACATGAAAGCTAACAAGAGGATTTACAAGGTTCGGGGATAACTTGCCCCTACTCCTTGGCGTGCCCTTAAGGTGGGCGATCACTTGATCGTCGGCAGATCAAGCCCCGGTGAACACCGGATAATAAGCAACCTCCTTCTCGGTGGAGTAACCTCTCCACAGCGTTTCAATAAGGATATAGTTTTAAACACAATGAAACACAAGAAAGATCTTACTTAGCACTTAGGATAGCAAGAACTCAGACAAACTTCTCCCGAGCTCCACTCAGCGCAGATCTCACGCAAGAATCCCCTTCTTCGTGTCTTCTCGCCGATGGACTCGCCAAGCCTTCTGAATCTTCTTCCCAATGCTCAAGTAACAGATGGTTGCTTCAAGGATTCCTGTTGCTTGCTCAAGAGATGATGGAACAGCAGATCACATAAGCAAAGTGTGGAGAAAACGATCGCGCAGCAAGAACTCAAGCCAGAAGTCACTTCCCAGAACTCTACTCTACTCTTCTCCGCTACCCTCCTTTTGTTTCTCCACTAAACGTCAGATGACACTATCTCACTGCAGCTTCCAGCTGCTCACCTGCCAACGCCAGTTACCACTGAGCTCTCCCTGGACTCCCTGAGCTTCCCTCAGCCAAACTCCAGTCAGCAGCTCCAGTCTGCAGCTCCAGCCGTTGCAACCTGAGATGGCAAATGGACAAACCTGCTCCAAGGAAAGGCCTCCATTGACTCTCCTTGAGTGTTTGAATCCTTCCCTGTCACCTGCAGCTTAATCAGACCATTAGCACAGCATATCACACAGAGAATCATGCATTAGATGTTAAGCGCAGAGAATCAGATACGTTCAGACGCGATCAGAGCGTCTGACAGTGCAATTTGAATTAAAGTGATCGGTCACCGGACCGATCAGAGGGCCTCCTGATCGGTCACCAGACCGATCAGGCTGGGTTCAGACTGATCAGGCTCCATCCTGATCGGTCCCCAACGCTCAATCAGAAATCGCGATTTCTCTGGGACTCTCCTGGACTGATCACCAGACCGATCCCAGGTTGTGGATCGATCACCAGACCGATCCACCCCTTTATCGGGCGATTTCTGAGCTTCGCAGTCCAACCCTCCTGATCAGTCACCGGACCGATCAGAGAGCCTCCTGATCGGTCACCAGACCGATCAGGTCATGATCAGACCGATCAGGCTCCGTCCTGATCGGTCATAGTGAGGAACTCGTGACGCTTGATCGTTCTCCAGAACGATCTGCACAGTGATCCAGATCGGTCACCAGACCGATCAGGAGCAGATCAGCAGGGGAACTCAACCTCACTGTGGGCTCCCTGATCGGTCACCAAACCAATCAGGAGCCAAGCAGTGGGTGAACTGCACACTCCCTGATCGGTCACCAGACCGATCAGGAGCCAAGCAGTGGGTGAACTGCACACTCCCTGATCGGTCACCAGACCGATCAGGAGCCGCACAGTAGGTTCCCAACCTCACTGTGTACTCCCTGATCGGTCACCCGACCGATCAGTCATCGCTGGATCGGTCACCAGACCGATCCACGAAGGAGCAGCGTGCCAATTTCCCTGATTGGTCACCAGACCGATCCAGGGACTCAAACCTAGCCTTCCAAGCTAGGGTTTCACCCAACCTAGCCCTCCAAGCTAGGACCTGACCCTCCAAGCCAGGATTTCTTCCAACCTAGCCCTCCAAGCTAGGACCTGACCCTCCAAGCCAGGACTTTTTCACCTAACCCTCCAAGTTGGGACTTTTCACCTAACCCTTCAAGTTAGGACTTTTCACCTAGCCCTCCAAGCTAGGACTTTTCACCCAACCCTTCCGAATTAGGACTTTTTCACACCTAGCCCTCCAAGCTAGGACCTGACCCTCCAAGCCAGGACTTTTTCACCTAACCCTCCAAGTTGGGACTTTTTACCTAACCCTCCAAGTTAGGACATTTCACCTAGCCCTCCAAGCTAGGATTTTTCACCCAACCCTTCCAAATTAGGACCTTTCAACACCTAGCCCTCCAAGCTTGGATTTTTCACACCTAACCTTTCAGGTTAGGATTTTAATCATCCCGTGCCTAATCCCCGATCAGGACTTAACCATAATCATAATCATCAACTTAAACTAAATCGATGTCAACACCAAAACAACAATCAGGGTCAGACTGCGTTAACAATCTCTCCCTTTTTGTTATTTGACAACCCGATTTTAAGTTTAGGGATTCTCAATCAATTTCTCAAATCTCAGAATCATAGGGGAATCTGGATCCTCCCCCTACCACATGATCATCCTAAACTTAACCAACCACACTCTCCCCCTTTGTCGAACATCGAAAAGGGTTTAGAGGGGCTGTTAAGTTTAAACATACTCCCCCTCAACCCTAGGGGTTTCCCAAAACAACAAAGATATGATTTAAGTTTGAAAAACATATGAACACATATGACAAAGATAAGGCATGACAGAACAAGCATATGGATCATATGAATATGGAGCATAGTATAATCATGCGTAATAAAACATACATAATGATAGCAATATTTTGAACAATCATATAAGCCAACAATAACCATGGTAAGACAAATATGAAAGACATGCAAAATATCGGATGCATCATCAAGCATAAGTAAGATCTAGTCATAGTCAAGTGCATCATACAACAATCCAGACAAATAATTAGATGCATATCAATGCATCATAGTCAACATCACGCCATAACAGGCAAAAGTCAGGACGGACAAATCCGTCAAATAGTCAGAAATCACCAAACAAGAGCAGAGAGCAATCAATCGTCAACGGGGGGGGTCAGCCTGCATAGGGTCGTCCATCGTGTCATCATCAGCAACAAAGGACCCAGGTGCAGCACTACCAGAAGGTGCATCCCTAGGAAATGTGTGACGGTGCCACTCATCGTACCACGTCTGCTGCAGCGTACGAACCCCGGAGACATCGGACTCCACCGCGGTCAGTCTGCGATCGATGGATCGGAACTGTGAGCGGACCTCCTCGCGATAGATCTCTCGCAAATGAAAATCATGCTGGATGGTCTGATCCAGCTCTGAGAGCTGCTAGCGCAGATCTGGCTCGGGCTTATAGTCGTAATCAGCAGCAGCAGCAGCGAGAGCCTCCTGAGGTGCAGCAGCATCGGCTGGTGCCTGAAAATGTGGACCTCCCCCAGGTAGCTCGCCGAGACCCCTCCCATCCTTCCATACCAAAACCCGATCATGATCCCGGATGATGATGCCGGACTTGGCAAATGCCCGCAGGCCAAGTCTGCAATCCTGTCGGACCATGGGCACTGTCCTGCCCTTAATGACATCAACACCTACTGACATAAGCCAGTCGGTGATGACATGACCAAACGGCATGTAGACAGTGCGTCAGCTCGGCTCTCTATAGGATAAGATGGACTGAAAAATACTCTCTATAATGTCAAAGTCCATGCGTCAGTGCATACCATAGAGCATCAGGCAGTGATAGGGACGGATCTCGGTCAAGGGCTTTGAAGTGATAGGCAAGATGCAATTGGTGATTATCTTGAAGAGGATGTAATCGGTAGGAGAGAGACGAAGTGCTGCAAAAGTCAGAAAATTAGGACCCAACTCATCAAGCCCGGCTGGGCGGGGATGTCCAAAGAAATGCTGATAAATGGTGTCGGGGGTAACATCGACAAAAGGAGCCAACAAAGGATCTGAGAGCTCAGGATAAATATAATACAGGTTAGGCGATCGTCGACCGCCTAGATACTCCGCGAGAATCTCAAAAGAGAAATCGAGATTTCTCTTTGCTACGCGGGTGGTGAATTCAAAACCTCCTTGAGGCCCTTGTTGAAGATTGTTGTAAAACTCCGAGACAAGATCATAGTTTATCGTCCGCTCCAAGGAGAGGAGAAAGCCAAGGTTGTAGAAAGTGACTATCTCCATGATGGAGGGGCAGTGCTCGGATAGAAATGGAACGTCAATTGATCGGCAGGAGAGCAACTTGAAGGTGCGGGATTGAAAAGCCTGTTCACAGGCAGCATTGGGGAACCGATAACTTGAGGAAGGCTGAGGCCTTCGGGAGGGCACGGATGAAGAAGGGGCTTTGCCCTTCGAGCTGCCCTCTACTGGTTCTTTCCCTTTGGAAAATTTTCTAAGGTTAGAAGAATTGATCATGGCAACAGATTTGATCAAGGTAGGTAAACCGAATCATGACACAAGATTATACCATCAAAAGATCACAAGATTAAGGTTTGATCAAATTGGACAAAACAAGGTGTAATCAATGACCCAATTAGTGAACATAATCGTGACACAAATGAACCAAGGTAAGATTTTATCAAAAATCAGACAATAGTTGATCATGAAGGAGGACACACGGCACACACCCAAGGTAAACCCCAATGACAAACATCACGGTTAGTTCACCACATATTATGATATATGAAGTAATCAACAAGATGAAAGACGGAACCCTTACTTAGGTGCCATGGACTGAAAGCTGCAGAACTCGCACGTTCTTAGAGAGCTCGAGAGAACTCAAACCGCAAGGAGCAGAGGAGCCTCGAGTGCTCACGCAGGCAGGGAGAAGTGAGCTTGCAAGATCACGAACTCGCTGCTGAGAACACCAACCGCGAGAGGGAGAACTCACACGCACAACAAGAGACGGGAGATCGCACGCGCAAGGAAGAAGGAAAAGGGGGTTTCGACGCTGAGGGGTTTTGGTCAGCTAGGGCTTGGGAGTAAGGGAATGCGTGATTAAATCGGTTGGTGGATCGGTCCACCAACTAGACTTTAATGCGATTGAATGGATCACCGTTTGATCTGGGAGCGCCCAGACCGATCAGGCTCCGGCCTGATCGGACTGGCCTGGTCCTGATCGGTCGGGTGACCGATCAGGCAGACTCCTGATCGATCGGTTGATCGATCAGGATGCGAACAGTAGGGTTCGGAGAGTGTTCTGTGAGCCCCCTGATTGGTCTGTGGACCGATCACCACGGGGTGCCAGATCGGTCGGGGGACCGATCCAGGCCAGCACAGAATGTTTAGATCAAAATTTCGCCAAGTCTCTGTGACCCCTCTGATCGGTCTGTGGACCGATCACTACAGGAAGGAGCCAGATCGGTCCGGGGACCGATCAGACCTACGCCTGATCGGTCCAGTGACCGATCAGGGTTCCTGATATTCCCTGATACGATCTGAAACATTCAGTTTCAGACTTCCCTTTAATTTCTGATAAGATCTGATGAAGAATATCGATCTTGGAAGTGATTCCTTGACTAAGATTGATCCCTG
>JAGFNQ010002437.1:312618-350025 GCA_024364735.1 Boesenbergia rotunda
CATAGACCTCTTCTCTAATTAAACCATTTTAGAAAGGCTGATTTGACATCCATTTGATATAACTTGAAACCTCGATGTGCTACAAATGCAAGCATCAATCGGATGGGACTCTAATCGTGCCACGGGAGATAGGTTCTCATATAATCAAGGCCTTTAACTTGACTATAGCCCTTGGCTACTAGCGTGGTCTTGTTTCTTTATGATTTCTCCATATGATTCAACTGTTTTTGAAGACCATTTGGTTCCAATAATGGTCGTCTTCTTAGGTCTAGGGACTAGGTCCCAAACTTGACTTCTTTCGAATTGACCTAGTTCATCGTGCATCGCAATGATCCAATCGGGATCATTTAATGCTTCATCAATTTTTCTAGGTTCAATTTCGGAAATTAGAGCAACTTCATTAGCCTCATTCTGGAAGAATGATCTAGTCCTAACCCCATGATGGATATCTCCAACAATTTGGTCTTAGGGATGACTAGAGGTTAATCTTGTTTGCCTAGGTGTTGGTGGTGCTTCTTGAATGGTTTCACTAGACACCAGCTCAGCCTCAGGATCCGGCTGATCTATGTGTTGTCTAGGCTCACGGTCATCGGACTCATCACCATCAACAACATTTGGAGTTTCATTAAAACTTAGTCTCCTAAGTTCGAGTTGAACTCCATCTTCTGGTTGTCCATTGGCTTTTGGAATTTCTTCAAAGACAACATCAGAAGATTCTTCAACCAATCTAGATTTCTTATTGTAGACTCGGTAGACTGCTAACTAGGGAGTACCCGACCAGTATCCCTTTATCAGCCTTTGCCGTGAACTTTCCAAGGTGATCCTTGGTGTTTAGGATAAACACCTTACAACCAAACACCCTAAGATGTTTAACCATAGGTGGTTTCTCAAACCAAAGTTCATGGGGAGTCTTACCTAAGAATCTATGGATGAGGACTCGATTTTGCACGTAGCAAGCCGTGTTTACAGCTTCAGCCCATAAGTAACTCGGTAGTGAGTACTCATTGAGCATGCTTCGTGCAGCCTCTTGTAAAACACGGTTCTTTCTCTCTACAACACCATTTTGTTATGGTGTTCTAGGAGTGGAGAACTCATGTCATACCCTCTATCTTGACAAAACTCTAAAAATCGTTGGTTTTGAAATTCACCTCCATGATCACTTCTAATTGTCTTAATAGTTGATGATTTTTCATTTTCAACTCTTCTACAAAAAGAAATGAAGACATCTAAGGTTTGATCCTTATATTTAAGAAAATAAGTCCATGTATATCTAGTAAAATCATCAATGATAACAAAGCAATATCTACTTCCATTCAAAGATATGATAGTGCTACAATCAAATAGATCCATGTGAAGTAAATCTAAAGCGGTAGATGTACTTACAGCGCTTTTACCTTTATGTGCAGATTTTGTTTGCTTACCCATTTGACATGGATCACAAAGTTTGTCTTTTTCATACTTGATGCTTGGTAAGCCACGAAGTAATCCCTTGTTGGCCAACTTCCGGATGTTCTTCATGTTAACATGTGCTAGCCTCCGGTGCCAAAGGGTGGACTCCTCTTCTTTTGACATCAGACACTTAGCAAAAGCATTAGTTGCACTTTTAAATGATACTTGGTAAATGTTATCTAATCTCATTCCTACTAGTACCGTGTCAAAGTTGTCATGTTGACTTGGTTGGAAATCAATTGTGTAACCCGCATCACACAATTGACTCACACCTAAGAGATTAAATGTCATCCCCTTGACTAGAAGGACATTCTTAATTCTAAGACATTTGGATATTTGAATGTCTCCTATTCCTATGACCTTAAGACTACCATTGTTACCAAATGAAATATTACCTCTACTTTTTCTTTGAAGGGTAGTAAATAATGATCTATCCCTGGTCATGTGTTTGGAGCACCCACTATCAACGAACCAAGTTGATAGATGCTCCCCCTCAATCATAACCTACACAATTCGAAAAATAGAAGTTTTAGGTACCTAAACCTTGGGACCTAAAACATTTACTAAACAAGACTTAGGCACTCATGCCTTGACAACTTTCTTTTGAACCTTGGGTGTCTTAAGTGGCCTAACATCAGTCCTAGACATTAAGGACACAAATGAAGGTTCTTTGGGTCGGTAACCAATACCGGCCCTATTGTAGACTGCCCTTTGGGCATTCAAAATCATGTCTAGGGTCTTTGAACTTGTTGAGAACTTCTCAAGAATATTCTTGAGTCTCTCAACTTCGCTCTTTAATGACTTATTTTCATTCTCTAACAATTCAACATGCAAGTCGTCTATGTTCTCATCCCTAGATGATTTCAAATGTTCAATCTCAATTTTCAAAGATTTAATCTCATCCTCTAACATTTCAACATGCAAGTCGTCTATGTTCTCATCCCTAGATGACTTCAATTGTTCAATTTCTAATTGCAATGATTTAACCTTATTTTTTGACTTCTTCAACATATTGGTTAAACATGCAATTGCTCTATAATATTTCTCAAGTTCGGGAGTGGATACCTCTTCATTATCCGAAGATGATGAAGTCGCGTCTGAGGAGTCGGAGGATTCATCACTGCTTTCTTCTCCTCCAAGAGCCATGAGTGCCACATGCTGTGTACTCTTCTCCTCCTTCTCTTCATCGGATGAAATTGAGGATGATTCATCCCAAGTGGCCTTCAATGCCTTCTTCTTTTTCTTGGATCTATCCTCCTTCTTCTTGGATTTGTCCTCCTTCTTCTTTAGCTTTGGGCATTCACTCTTGAAGTGTCCTTTCCTGCCACACTCATAACAAGAAGCATTAGACTTATCAACTTTAGCTTCACTAGGGTTACCTTTACCCTTAAAGCGTCGACCCCTTCTCATCATCCTTCTCACAAAATTTGTCATCTCGGAGGAAGAAGACCCGCTGCCATCTTCCTCGGAATCGGACTCGGATTCGGAAGAGGATGAAGATGAAAAGACTTCCTTCTCCTTCTTCTTCTTGTTGGATCATTCCCCTGCAACTAAGGCAATCCCCTTCTCCTTGGGGCCTTTGTTAGCCATTTCATGTAATTCCATTTCACAAAATAGATCATCTAGTTTAACAATTGATAAATCCTTAAAAACATTGTAGGCATCCACCATGGATGACCACAAAGCATTCCTTGGAAATGCTTTTAACACATACCTCACAAGGTCGCGGTTTTCGACATTTTCATCTATGGAATGAAGACCGTTGAGGATTTCCTTAAACCGACTATGGAGTTCACTTACGGTTTCATTCTCCTTCATGGAATGGTTTTGGAGTTGGTTGAGGAATAAATCCCTCTTGGCGATTCTTGAATCTCGGGTGCCCTCGTGGAGTTCAATAAGCTTGTTCCACAAGTCTTTTACACTTGAAAATGGACCAACCTTGATGAGTTGGTCTTTGTTCATGCCACATTGTAGGGTCACCACCGCCTTCGCGTCGGCTTCACTCTTTCGGGTTTGTTTAGCCGACCAACGCCATGATTCGAGTTCTTTGCCTTCATCATCCTTTGGAGGGGTAAACCCCTCCTTCACAACGAACCAAGTGTTGATATCCATCTTAGGATAGTACTCCATCTTCGATCTCCAATATTGGAATCTACTCCATCGAAGTAGGGTAGACGGGTGGTGGAAAATCCTTCTCTTAAAGCCATTGATGATAGCTCTCGGTTGTTAATCCGGTTGTACAGAGCCCCAAGCTCTGATATCACTTGTTGGAACATGGATGGCTAGAGAGGGGGGGGGGGTGAATATAGCCAGACACAAACTTCTTTCGCTTTAGGGTTTCTCTGCATTTCACGGTTAGTAGCACAGCAGCGGAATCAATGGAAATAGAGAAGTGCAGAAATGCAGAAAATAAAAACAAACTAAAACAACTATCAAGATTGCTAACAAGGAGGGTTTACAAGGTTCAGGAATAACTTGCCCCTACTCCTTGGCGTGCCTGTAAGGTGGGTGATCCCTTGATCATCGGCAGATCAAGCCCCGGTGAACACCGGATAAAATGCAACCTCCTTCTCGGTGGAGTAACCTCTCCACAGCGTTTCAACAGAGATATAGTTTTAAGCACAATGAAACACAAGAAAGATCTTACTTAACACTTAGAACAGACAAGAACACAAGCAAGCTTCTGCCGAGCTCCACCCAGCGTAGATCTCACGCAAGAACACCCTTCTTCGTGTCTTCTCGCTGATGAACTCAAGCTCCTTATTCCTTCTTTCAAGTGCCCAAGTAACAGATGGATGCTTCAAAGATCATAATTTCTTGCTCAAGAGATGATGGAAGTAATCGCACAAGCACAAGAATGCAGTATGAAGAAGATGCAGTAAGCTCTAGCGAGAAGTCTCTCTTCCACTTCACCGCTACGCAGCTTAAGTCTTCTCTACTAACGCCAGATCACAGCCATCTCCCTGCAGCCTCCAGCTGCTCACCTGCAACCACCAGCCTGCTGAGCACTCCTAGACTCCCTGAGCTTCCTTCAGCCTAGCCCCAGTCAGCAGCTCCAGCCAGCGCCAGCGCCCGTTGCAACCTGAGATGGCAAATGGAAAAACCTGCTCCAAGGAAAGACCTCCTTTGACTCTTCCTTGAGTGTTTGAATCCATCCCTGTCACCTGCAACTTAATCAGAGCATTAGCACAACATATCAATCAGAAAATCAAGTATCAGATGTTAAGCGCAGAGAATCAGATACGTTCAGACGCGATCAGAGCGTCTAACAATGCAATTTGAATTAAAGTGATCGGTCACCGGACCGATCAGAGAGCCTCCTGATCGATCACCAAACCGATCAGGCTGGGTTCAAACTGATCAGGCTCCATCCTAATCGGTCCCCAACGCTCAATCAAAAGTCGCGATTTCTCTGGGACTCTCCTGGACCGATCACCAGACCGATCCCAGGTTGTGGATCGATCACTAGACCGATCCACCCCTTTGCCGGGCGATTTCTGAGCTTCATAGTTCAACCCTCCTGATCGGTCACCGGACCGATCAGAGATCCTCCTAATCGGTCACCAGACCGATCAGGCTCCGTCCTGATCGGTTAGTGAGGAACTCGCTACGCTTGATCATTCTCCAAAACGATCTGCACAGTGATCCAGATCGGTCATCAGACCGATCAGGAGCAAATCAGCAGGGGAACTCAACCAACTATGGGCTCCCTGATCGGTCACCAGACCGATCAGGAGCTGTGCAGTGAGTGAACTACACTCTCCCTGATCGGTCACCAGACCGATCAGGAGCCGGGCAGTAAGTTCCAGCCTCACTGTGTGCTCCCTGATCGATCACCAGACCGATCAGTCATCGCTGGATCGGTCACCAGACCGATCCACGAAGGAGCACCGTGCCAACTTCCCTGATCGGTCACCAGACCGATCCAAGGGCTCCAACCTAGCCCTCCAATCTAGGACTTTTCACCTAACTCTCCAAGTTGGGACTTTTCACCTAACCCTCCAAGTTAGGACTTTTCACCTAGCCCTCCAAGCTAGGACTTTTCACCCAACCCTCCGAGTTAGGACTTTTCTACACCTAGCCCTCCAAGCTAGGATTTTTCACTTAACCTTCCAAGTTGGGACTTTTCACCTAACCCTCCAAGTTAGGACTTTTCACCTAGCCCTCCAAGCTAGGACTTTTCACCCAACCTTCCAAGTTAGGACTTTTCCACACCTAGCCCTCCAAGCTAGGATTTTCCACATCTAATCCTCCAGGTTAGGATTTTTCCACACATAGCCCTCCAAGCTAGGATTTTATCACACCTAACCCTCCAGGTTAGGATTTCAATCATCCCGTGCCCGATCCCCGATCAGGACTTAACCATAATCATAATCATCAACCTAAACTAAAATCGGTGTCAACACCAAAACAACAATCAGGGCCAGACTGCATCAACACAGTTGACTGAACTTCCTGTAGATTTGCAGTTTGAAGGCACCAGTCGACTGGTAACTGACGTAGTCGACTGGTTCTTATGTTTTTTGATTTCTGGAAATTTTCAGAATAGAAAGCTTGTCCCAAATTGATACTAGGGGTTAATATTGCTTGGAGCAATCTTTTTGATGGTGTCAAAGGGTGAGAATTTGTGCGTTTCAAATTAGTTTTTAACTTAACTTGTAGAGTTAGTTTTGTTGGTGCCGGAAGCACCAAAGTCAAACCTTTGTTTTGATAATGGTAAAGGGTTCGGAAGTTAAGATTTGTTGTGATCTAACAATGCTGATCAAGTGTGTAGGAAAAGTCCTAGGTGCACTAGGCACTAAGTCTTGGTTCTATGAATTGGGCACTAAGTCCTGGCCGCGGGCTAGGCAACTAAGTCCTGACGTAGGGTTGGGCACGAAGACCTGGTGAGTGAAGCTCGGCACTAAGACCTGGTCGTGGACTGGGCACCGAAGACCTAATGAGTGAAGCTGGGCACGAAGACCTGGTGAGTGAAACTGGGCACTAAGACATGGTCGAGGACTGGGCACCGAAGACGTGGTGAGTCAAGCTGGGCAAAAGTCCAACTGGAGGAGACGGTTGGCAAAATGGTAAATTCTTCCGAGAGGAGTAGGTGAGGGTGCGTTCCCCGTAGGAGGGAACATTAGGCGTGTTAGTGATATGAGAAAAATGTCCTAAGGCAATCGCCTTATGATTGTAATTTATTTATTTTAATAAATAAATATTCACTATTTGATTATACATGTTTATGTATTTGATTGAGATCTTAAACTCATTTACTGAATGTCCGTAATACAATTCACAGCATGAGAGAATTTGTGATGAATTCACAACTAGTGATTATCTCTACATGTGCAATTGTGAAGTATTGAAATTGTCCCTAGTCGATGAATTGATAAATACGGACACTATCAATTCTGTTGAGACTAGCATGGGTTATTCTCTAATCAGCTGATTCTCACTGGCTGGTGACATTAGGATGTCTGGAGATAAACATGAATGCTAGTTAAGGGAACTAGTTCATTGGAGTGACTGGCTGTAAAACATCATATGGTAGTCTATATATAGATATGTCAATGAAGTTCTTACTGTAGCTTAAGTGCGATGTTCCTTTGACTTGCGGTGTTCAAGTCATCTTGGTCATGGAGACTTATACTTTGACATCTTAAGCAAGCATCTCCAAGGAGGTGTGGACCCAGGATGATTGGGTATAAGCCGAAGTGTCTGAAAATGTTTGAACAACCTACAAAGGATTCACCACTCCTTGCGAGGAGATGTATACCCAAGGCCTATCGTCGGATTGTTACTCGAAGCCTCTGGCCAGAGCATGACATGTTCAGAGTATGAATCTCTTAAATACATGAGAGCAATTAAATCCGTAGGACGAGAAAATATTACTTGGGCTAGGTGTGACGTAGTCAGCCTAGTGGGGACTGACACACATAGACCATGTCCTGAACCAAGTGGATATAAGATGGTGAAGGGAATAGGGAATGATTCATTAAAGCTGCTGAAGGGTTTCAGAATAGTTTCTGAGGTCAACCATTGATCTTTCGATTAATTAGGGATCATGATGTACTACTAGGTGTCACTCATGATCGTTCTATAATTGGTTAATTATAGACGGCCAACATAAATCGAAAGCCTATTTAGTCACACGCACTACGAGTAATCCGAGGGATTTAAAACTAGCTGACAATTGGATTTTCCAATCAAGAGAGATTAGGTTTGGTTGAGCCAAACGATAAGTCGAATCTGAATTTTTCAGAGACGCATCAGAAGCGTAAAATGGCTAAGTCTTTTGAAGACTTAATAGATGAATTAAATGAGTTTAATTCATTGGGGCGTGGCTTGGATAGGCTGGCCAAAGAGGGTCTCCACCCTCTTTGCTTGGTCGGCCACAACAAAGGGAGAGAACCAAGTTTTTTGTTCAATTTATAAAATAAACCAATTGTGTGGTTTGTTTTATAAAATTATGGATGATATAAATTTTTATATAATAAACCAAGGTTTGGTTTATTTTTCATGGAAATTAAAATGAACCACGGATTGGTTTATTTTATTTTATAAAATCAATCATGGATTGATTTACCATGATAAGAAAATTTATTCCATAAGAAAAAGGAGACTTGGTTAGTTTTTATCATGAATTAAAATATGATAAAACTTGGCATGATGGAATAAGTCATTGAAAATTTATTCCATAAGAAAAAAGTGACTTGGCAGTTGAGAGGCCACTATATAAAGGACCCAAGGCAAGGCTTGGAAATAAATCGAAGTATTCTTGCCTAGGCTCTCTCCCTCTCCTCCCTTCTTCCTCTTGGCCGGCCACAAGCTTCTTCTCCCTTCTTCTTGCCGTGAGCACAAGGAGAAGCACCGAGGTGACGAAGTTCTTCCGTTGGGACGATCTTCCTCTCCGGCCATCATCACCTTGGGATTGGGCGCAAGTCATCTTCCTCCTTCTCGCCGGAATTGTGATTCCGGCCAACCTTGGTAGTGAGTTTTTCCGATGTGATTACTTCTCTCTTGGTTTTTCTTGTCGCGTTCTCGGAGAATCTAGTAGTTCTCGAGAACACGAAACTCGTGGCTTTGCGAAGTCATCTCGAAGATACTCGGCGTGGACGCGAATAGAGGCGGAGCTTCCGAGGGACGCTTACGGTTGGATCTCATCCCTTCCTTCGAGTTACGTGAGGTAATACGTAAATTAGTTTACGTTTCTGCAAAATTTTAAATATATGATCATGTCTACACAAGATAAAGTTGCATGCTTAGATATGTGATTAAATAATTTGAGAAATTATTTATGCTAAACCTTCTGCTGCACGTAATTAATTTTAAAATTACGAGCCCGCATCAATGTCAACATGCACCCAATCCCAAGAGTGGTATCAGAGCCGGTTAGTGTTCGACATAATCATATAATTGTTTTGCGGAAAACTTTGTCATGATCACAATTTTGAAAAATTTTCCAATTATGGAAACGTTCCAATTATGGTAAATTTTCGATTTAAGAATTTCAAAGTTTAGAAATCATCATGAAATTTCTCAAACTTTTGAAATATCCCTGTTTCTGAAATTTTATGATAATTGTGAAAACATTCCATTTTTGGAAACTTTCCATTTTTGGAAATTTTCAAATTTTGGAAAAACGTAAGTTTTCTTTGTACCATAAACTTACAATTATTCTGAAAACTTTTTATTTTTGGAAACTTTCCATTTATGGAAAGCTCGCAATTTTGGACACTTTCTTTCAAGAAAGTCTAGACAAATTATGGGAATATTAATTGGCATTTAAATTTATAATTAGAAATTAAATTATTTACAAAATTCTTTAATTTGGATTGAGCCTCGGGGAGCCGCCCAATTTAAAGTTAGTTGTTATAATTAAATTTCCTAAATTGAATTTAAACTGTCAAATGTTTAATTTGGATTGAGCCTCAGAGAGCCGTCCAAATTATGTATTCTTATTTTGGATTGAGCCTCGGGGAGCCGTCCAAATTAAGTTATTGATATTAATTTTCCTTAAATAAAATATGTGATCAAATCTTAGAAATTTTGAGGTGATTCTCAAATGATAATTTCCTTATTTGATTTATGAGGTAATGCTCTTAAATATTATTGTCTCCAAAATTAATTAGGAAAATTATTTCCTATAGAGTATATTTCTTTAAATAAGATTTTCATGAAAATAATATGTGGTTGAATTAAGGGAATCTGTCTCTTAATTTAATAAGATTTGATTTAGAGAAATCAAGGTCTTAAACATATTAATTCCGAAATTGATTATGATAATTTAGGAAATTATTTCCCAAAACAATTCCTTGAATAAAGTATGAAATTAGAATTAGGAAATCCAGTTCCTAATTCAATTAATGAGACTTGATAAATTAAGTCACATACATACTTTATTAAGGAAATCGTTAGTACATGACATAATTATATGTCATGAATGTGCATAAAAGAAAAGGATGAGACCCAAAACCCCTTACAATATATTAAAGCCAACACCTTCCATTAATATGGTTAGAACCGGAGTTTTGTTTCTCGTTTGGGTTGATGGACACATCCATGCCCGGCTTGAACCTCAACATGTTCGAACCATGGAATTAGTTTATAATTAATATAGTTGGAGTCAGAGGTCAATCCTTAGTTTTGGTTGTTGGACACATCCAAGCCTGACTAAACGGTTGAATGAGCTCCAACCATATTAAAACTATTCCTTGATTAATGGGTCAGCCTTAAGCTTGGAGCATCGATTTGTTGTGCCACAGCCAAGGTCGATGTAAAGAGAGGTGCAGTTGGGTGTTATGTATATTGTTGCATACTTGTTAATGAGTTAACAACCCAATGATATATGCAAACATTCAATTAGTTGATAGCATAATGTGATAGTTACATATGTGTAATATGTAATCGGTATAATTACCTACCTTCATAGCTAAGAATAACTTGATGGACTCCAGCCATGGTTGTTCTTATCTATGGTTGGATATCAACCTATTTGGAGATGTTCCTACGATCTCCCGAATTGATAAAAAGGGTTATTCAATTCAAAAAATAAATAGGATTTAATTAATGTACATTGATGCATTCTTTATCATTCTCATCACATAACCTCAATTTATATTTCTAGGATAATCACCTGATCATGTCTTCTCTGAATTTGCGTTCCATTTTGGACACCAATAAGTTAACTAAGGCCAAAAGGATTGAAAAAACACCAAAAGGCACTTGCCATCACTGCGGCAAGGAGGGCCACTGGCGAAGAAACTGCAAGGTTTATTTTGAGTCCTTGAAGAAGAAGGCATCCGATGCCCCATCCTCTTCAGGCATCTTTGTTATTGAATGTCACTCTATTTCCTCGTACACCTGGGTACTTGATACTAGGTGTAGCTCACATATATGTAATGACATACAGGGGCTAAGGAATAGAAGAAGACTCGTCAAGGGAGAAGCGAATTTGCAAGTTGGAAATGGAGCAAAGATTGCTGCTGTTGCCATCGGAACATATTTGCTAAAGCTCCCTACTGGACTTGTCTTAGAATTGGATTGTAACGCCCGCCCTTTTTCCCACACCTTATGGTGTGGCGAGAAAGCGGCATTACGCTAACATACATTGTACACATATAACATCCTAATGCAGCGGAATAATTTTTTTTCTTCTACACATGCATTTAACCATACAACTAATCCATGAAACATATATACATGCCTAAATTATCATTCATGAACATGGTGACGTTGTAACTTAGCATGTTACCAGCATACATAGCATCATGATATAAACTTTCCATAACTTATCCATAAGCATCATAAGTAGCAAGTAACTTATCCATAAACATCAGGAGTAGTAAGTTGTTTCTTATGTATAACTATCATGAGTTTAGCATAAACCAAAGGAGGCATTATAAACACAAGATATGTGATAGGTGTAAATAGAAGAATCCTTTGCCATGTCACTGCCACACACACATACTCTTGCCCCCTCCTGCTGCTTCCCTTAGTAACCTCTTGCTTGATCTGCGGTATAAGAAAAATAAGACTATAAGCACATAGGCTTAGTAAGACCCTTTCCTACTCACGAAAATCCATACGTCACATAATCATAAACATGAAACGGTTGACATTGCATAATTTCGAACATAAAGCATAAACTTAAAACATACTTATCATGGCATAATTCTTGAAATCACCATAAGCATAAACTTACTTATCATGACATAATTCTTAACATGAACATTTGCATAAACATACTTATCATGGTATCATTCTTAACATGAACATAAACATAAACATACTTATCATGGTATCATTCTTAACATGAACATAAACATAAACATACTTATCATGGTATCATTCTTAACATGAACATGAACATAAACATAAACATGCTTATCATGGTATCATTCTTAACATGAACATGAACATGAACATAAACATAAACATACTTATCATGGTATCATTCGTAACATGAACATAAACATAAACATACTTTTCATGGCATAATGCATAACATGAATGAATGCATGAGTCAAATGCATATATCATAAGGATTCTTAATTTGAAAACCATAGTTATAAATACTTAAACATAATCATAACATCATGGGAGTCCCCGGCTTGTACCACATACATACATCATATGCGCGCATCCCTAAGTAAATACGAGGTAGCTAATCTCGACCTACTAGGGTAAGGACAGCTACGGTAGTCCTAGAACCAAGGCGTTCTTAAGGTGCCCATCCCTGTTGGACAGCTTCGGTAGTCCCAGAACCGTGGACAGCTTCGGTAGTCCAGAACCGGGGCATTCTTAAGGTGCCCATCCCTTGGACCCTTACTTCGGTCCGGTACAAGCACATTCATAAAAATAAAATACTTCACATGCTTCATCATTCATATAACATTCTTAGCATAAACATAATCTTGTTTCATGAAACTTGACATAAGAATAGGAACAGCTGCGGTAGTTCCAGAACCGTGGACAGCTACGGTAGTCCAGAACCGAGGCGTTCTTAAGGTGCCCATCCCTTAGCATGACATAAACATACTTGACATTTCATCATTCATACTTAACATCATGATGCCTTAAAGGCATGAACATTCATCATCATTCATTATCTTCATTCATAAGGTATGTCATGAATACATCATTTTGTCTTAGAGTCATGATCCTCATTTTCATTCATCATCTTCATTCTTAAACATGGCATACGTACATATCATTCATAAGGCATGGCACACATACATATCATTCATAAAGCATGGCATACATACATATCATTCATAAAGCATGGCATACATACACTTAATTCATAAAGCATGCATGATCATGGTACATAGGAAAACATGCATAGATCTTTTCATACATGATACATATTCTCTAGGTTCATGGCACATGGTCTAAACATTTATGAATAATCATAGCACATGACCTAACATACAAAGTCATAATACATCATACATGAAGCTAGGATTCTAGGTAACCTAGAAATTCTTACAACATGCTTAAACATGTACATACATCATAGTAACCTATAAACAAGTATCCTTGAGACCTTAACCCAACCCAAAACCTAAACCTTGGAGTTGGCCGAAAGTTCCAAGGAGGAGGCTCCATCATTCAATCCACATGAAAGGTTCCATGATTAAAAGAAAACTCATACATCACATACAAAGCCATAGGAAACCACTATACCCCATAATTGGAGCCAACCCTAATTTTCTTGCCCTAGAAATGCTCTTGGGCGAAACCCTAAAGAGCCATAAGTCCATGGGAAAAATTCATATAAAACACAATTAATATCCATTAGATCATAGAGGAACCATATAATCATGCTTGAAGGGTTAAATCAAATTCTCATCATGGTATTGAGGAGGTGGCCAAAACTTTTGGGAGACTCAAGTCCATGGAAAAATTCATATAACTCATCATTCATACTCTATTTATCATGGAAAAACATTGGGAAACATTGGTGAAGTTTTAACATCATCCTAAACCTTGGATCATACCTTGGCCGAAACCCTTAAGAAGCCCTAACCCTAGATTTCTTCACATATATTCCAAACAATTTCTTATATCATGAAAACAACTTGAAAACTATTATACCACAGGTGAGAAGGTCTTACCTTGGGTTATCTTGATTATCACCTTGAATAAAGAAGCCAAAAGGAAACTTCCTTGACCTTAGACTACCCCTATCCCTTGTAGCCTTGTAGAAAACCCTTAGATCTTGAAGAAGTGGTCTCCTTGTGAAACTTTTCCAAGGGAAAATTCCCTTTGTAGGGTTCGGTTAGGAAGAAGAAAAAGAAGGAGAGAAGAAGCTTTGGTGGATGAAGAGATAAATGCTTAAGTGCTAAGTTGTCTCTTCCATTCCTCCCTCTTATATACTAGATGAAGGAGGCAAGTGAAGAGACATGATGCTATGACTCTTCACTTCCTTTAGCCTCAACTAAAATCCCTTCCCTTTTCTACTAGCACTCCCTTGCTAGGTGAATTGGTTAGTACATGCATGATGGTATACTAGGTCCAAGGTTCAATCCTTGGTGCATGCACTTTATTTTTTTTATTATTTTCAAAAATTATCCTAAGACCCACCCATAATCATGCTAATATTCCTAATTAAATCCCATTTATATTTATATTAAATTCTACCTAAAATCCACTAATAACCATGGTATTAGAAAAGCCCATTGGTACTTAGCTTCTCAATTTAAATGGGAAAATTATGGATAACTAGGCTAAAGTTCGTACTAGTATCCCTAGGTTCCTCAAAAACTATTTAGACATGATCAATATTTTAAAGAAAATATTGAAAAAAAATTTCGGGTCGTTACAGGATAATTGTTATTTTGTTCCTTCATTAATAAAAAATATTGTATCTATTTCATGCTTGAATGAAAAGGGTTATCATTTAACTTTTAGTAACAATTGCTGTTACATAACTTTAAATGGTGTTCTTTATGGGACCGGAACTTTATGCAATGGTATCTACACGTTAGATTTATCCGGTGACGTTTTCAATATCGAAGTTAGCAACAAACGTGCTCGAATAGATAATCAAATAGACTCCTATACGTGACATTGTCGTCTTGGCCATGTAAGCAAGAAACACATGACCAAATTACACCGATATGGAATTCTGAAATCATTTGAACCTGGTTCATTTGATACATGCGAATCATGCTTAAAAGGCAAGATGACCAAATTACCCTTTTTCGAAAAAGGTAAACTAGTGGGAGAATTGCTTGGTCTAATACATACTGATGTATGTGGACCAATGTCAACTTTTGCACAAGGAGGCTATAGCTACTTCATTACCTTTATCAATGATCACTCATGATTCGGGTATGTGTTCTTAATGAAACACAAATCTGAAGCTTTTGAGAAATTCAAAGAGTTCAGAAGTGAAGTAGATAAATAGTTTGGCAAAAGTATTAAAATACTTCGATCCGATCGGGGTGGTGAATACTTAAGTCAAGAGTTTCAAGATTATCTTAGGGACAATGGGATATTGTCTCAATGGACTCCGCCATATACACCACAGCATAATGGTGTATCTGAGAGGCGTAACCGAACCTTGATGGACATGGTTAGATCTATGATGAATCATGCAACTCATCCAAAATCCTTTTGGGGCTATGCGCTTAAGATAGCTGTTTACTTGCTAAACAGAGTCCCGACCAAGGTAGTCTCTACTACTCCATATAAGACGTGGAATAGTAAGAACCCTCATTTATCTCACCTAAAGATATGGGGTTGTCCTTCTTATGTAAAGCGGATTGTATAAGACAAATTGGATGCTAAGTCTGATAAATGTCTATTTATTGGATACCTTAAGGAAACGAAGGGTTACCAATTCTATCATCCCTTGGAACAAAAGGTGTTTGTTTCAAGGCATGTTGTATTTCTAGAAAAAGAATTTCTTTTACAAGAAAACAGTGGGAGTATCATTGAACTTGAAGAAGTTCAAGAAACTCCAATAGACATGACAGAGACACCTAGTCTAGACCCACAACCAATAACTCATAATGATGAGCTATCAGTTGAACCTAAAACAACACCACTTCGTCGTAGGTCTGATAGGACACGCAATATTCCAGAGAGATACGGATTTTTCATAAGTGAATCGAACGATGTGTTACTCATTAACGATGATGAACCTATCAGTTATGAAGATGTTCTGAAAAATTCAGAAAGGGATAAATGGCTTGAAGCCATGAAGTCGGAAATGGATTCCATGTACAAAAATCAAGTATGGGACTTGGTTAACCCACCTGAAGGGATTAAGCCCATAGGGTGCAAGTGGGTTTTCAAGAAGAAAACCGACATGGAAGGTAATGTTGTTACCTTTAAGGCTAAATTAGTGGCAAAAGGATATTGTCAGAAACAAGGAATTGATTATGACGAAACCTATTCGCCAGTAGCTATGCTTAAATCCAATCGGATGCTCCTGGCCATAGCAGCTCATTATGATTATGAGATATGACAAATGGATGTGAAAATAGCTTTCCTTAATGGAAACCTGCTTGAGGATGTATACATGATACAACCTGAAGGTTTCACATCGGTTAATAAAACCAAAGTATGCAAGCTTCGACGATCTATATATGGACTAAAGCAAGCATCCAAGAGCTGGAACATCCATTTTGATGAGACAATCAAAGAGTTTGATTTCTCACAAAATCCTGACGAACCTTGTGTGTACAAGAAGGTCAGTGGGAGTGCAGTCGTATTCCTAGTGTTATATGTCGATGACATTTTACTTATAGGAAACGATATATCAGTCTTACAGTCAGTTAAAATTTGGTTGTCCAAAACTTTCTCCATGAAAGACCTGGGAGAAGCAACCTATATCCTTGGGATTAGAATCTATAGAGATAGATCAAAACGGTTGCTTGGGGTCTTTCGTAGTCTACATATATAGACCGAGTGCTAGAAAGGTTTAGCATGTCGGAATCCAAGAAAGGTTACCTTCCCATCAGGCATGGGATCAACCTTTCGAAGTCTATATGTCCGTGCACAGAAGACGAGAGGATTTGCATGAATAAGATTCCTTATGCATCCGCGATAGGATCTATTATGTATGCTATGTTATGTACTAGGCCCGATGTATCGTATGCTCTGAGCGTCACAAGCAGATACCAGTCTGATCCAGGAATGGTTCATTGGGCGGCTGTCAAGACAATCCTCAAGTACTTGAGAAGAACTAAGGATGTGTTCCTAATATATGGAGAAGGTGATATGATAATACGTGGGTA
Organism: Boesenbergia rotunda; assembly: GCA_024364735.1. Classification (NCBI taxonomy): domain Eukaryota; kingdom Viridiplantae; phylum Streptophyta; class Magnoliopsida; order Zingiberales; family Zingiberaceae; genus Boesenbergia; species Boesenbergia rotunda. The sequence goes on from JAGFNQ010002437.1 coordinate 329,304, forward strand.
TACAGATGCCAGTTTCCAGACAGATAAGGATGACTCCAAATCTCAGTCCGGATACGTATTTATGGAGGCGCAATAAGTTGGAAGAGTTCCAAGCAAGACACCGTAGCGGATTCTACCACGGAAGCGGAATATATTGCAGCTTCGGAAGCAGCAAAGGAAGCAGTCTGGATCAAGAAGTTTGTCTCAGAACTTGGTATGGTTCCAACCATTGATGAAGCAATACCGGTTTATTGCGACAACAATGGAGCTATTGCACAAGCGAAGGAACCAAGGTCTCATTAGCGATCCAAACATGTGCTTCGCCGCTATCATCTGATCAGAGAGATTATAAGTAGGAATGATATACAAATTGAGAAAATTCACACTGAAAGGAATTTAGCGGATCCTTTAACTAAGGCCTTGCCTCAAAGTAAGTTTGAGGGTCATGTTAGAGCCTGTGGTATTAGATACCGTAGCGATTGGCATTAGGCCATGTGGGAGTTTGTTAGTGATATGAGAAAAATGTCCTAAGGCAATCGCCTTATGATTGTAATCATTTATTTTTATAAATAAATATTCACTATTTGAGTATACATGTTTATGTATTTGATTGAGATCTTAAACTCATTTACTGAATGTCCGCAATACAATTCAAAGCATGAGAGAATTTGTGATGAATTCACAACTAGTGATTATCTCTACATGTGCAATTGTGAAGTATTGAAATTGTCCCTAGTCGATGATGTTAGTGATATGAGAGAAGTGTCCTAAGGCAATCGCCTTATGATGTAAACATTTATATTAATAAATGATAATTCACTATTTGAGTATACATATTTTGTGTATTTGATTGGGATCTTAAACTCATCTACTGAATGTCCGCAATACAACTCACAGCATAAGAGAATTTGTGATGGGATCACAACTAGTGATTATCTCTAGTGTGCAATTGTGAAGTATTGAAATTATCCCTAGTCGATGAATTGATAAATACGGACACTATCAATTCTGTTGAGACTAGCATGGGTTATTCTCTAATCAGCTGATTCTCACTGGCTGGTGACATTGGGATGTCCGGAGATAAACATGGATGCTAGTTAAGGGAACTAGTTCATTGGAGTAACTAGCTGTAAGACTTCATATGGGAATCTACATGTAGATATGTCAATGAAGTTCTTACTGCGGCTTAAGTGCGATGTTCCTTTGACTTGCGGTGTTCAAGTCATCTTGGTCATGGAGACTTATACTTTAACATCTTAAGCAAGCATCTCCAAGGAGGTGTGGACCCAGGATGATTGGGTATAAGCCGAGGTGCCCGAAGATGTTTGAACAGCCTACAAAGGATTCACCACTCCTTGCGAGGAGTTGTATACCCAGGCCTATCATCGGATTGTTACTCAAAACCTCTGGCCAGAGTATATCATGTTTAGAGTGCGAGTCTCTTAAATACATGAGAGTAATTAGAAATCCAAAGGACGAGAAAGACACTACTTGGGCTAGGTGTGACGTAGTCAGCCTAGTGGGGACTGACACCATAGACCGTGTCCTGAACCAAGTGGGTATAAGGTGGTGAAGGGAATGGGGCATGATTCATTAGAGCTGCTGAAGGGTTTCAGAATAATTTCTTCTGAGGTCAAACCGTTGATCTTTCGATTAATTGGGGATCATGATGTACTACTAGCTAGGTGCCACTCATGATCGTTCTATAATTAATGGGTTAATTATAGACGGCCAACATAAATCGAAAGCCTATTTAGTCACACGCACTACGAGTAATCCGAGGGATTTAAAACGAGTTGAAAATTGGATTTTCCGATCAGAGGCGCAATGGAAGCTAAAAATGGCTAAGTCTTTTGAAGGCTTTTTGGGCGAATTAAATGGGTTTAATTCGCGACCGGTTCGGGTTGGTTTGGCCGGCCAAAGAGGGTGCTAACCCTCCTTGTGGTGGCCGGCCATTAAAGGGAATTAAATCAATTTATTTGGTTTAATTAATAAAATAAATCTAGTATGATTTGTTTTATAAATTATGGATAAATAAATTTGTATAAAGAAATTTATATAAATAAATTTGTAGAAATTTATTCTTTTTATGGAAGTTAAAATAATCCATGAATTGGTTTATTTTAATTTTATAAAATCAATTAAGAATTGATTTTTTCATAATAAGAGAGTTTATAAATTTCTTATAAAATTTATTCCATAATTTAAAGAGAAGAAGAATTTGTTTTATTATAAATTAGTTATAATAAGACTAGGCTTAACGGAATAAGTCATAAGAAATTTTATAAGATAAAATTCTTATGATAACTAATTCCGTTAAGAGGGAGACTTGGCAAGGGAGATGCTACTATATAAAGGAACCAAAGGCAAGCCCTTAATTCCAATTGAGTTGTCAAGAGAAGTAGCTCCCTCTCTCCCTCTTATTCTCTTCTCCTTCTCCTCTCCATCCCTTAGGGCCGGCGCCCACCCTAGCCATATTAGGGCCGGCGCCCAACCTACACCCAAGCAAGGTTGTAGCCGTGAGCTTCAAGACGAAGAAGAAACGAAGCGAGAAGAAGAAGAAGCGGATAGTGACTCCTCTCTTCCCGGAATTCGATTACGTTTTCTTGGTGGTTAGTTTCTCTTTCCTCTCTTGATCTTCTTTGTTGTGCCTATAGAGAATCTAGTAGTTCTCGTCGGCACAAAACTCGTGACTTTGCGAAGTCATCCCAAAGAGAACTCGGCGTGGACGCGAATAGAGGCGGAGCTTCCAAGGGACGCTACGGTTGGATCTCGTCCCTTACTTCGAGTTACGAGAGGTACTTAGTAAATTAGTTTACTTTTCCGCAAAGTTTTAATTTATGATTATGTCAACACATCATAAGGTTGCATGCTAGATACACGGTTAAAATAATTTAGGAAATTATTTTATGCTAATTCTTCCGCTGCACGTAAAAATTTTGAATTTTACGAACCCGTATCCTTGTTGACATGCACCCGGTCCCAACAGTGGTATCAGAGCCGGTTAGTGTTCGACATCATCATATAATCGTTTTGCGGAACACTTTGTCATGATCTGAATTTCGGAAAATTTTTCAATTATGGAAACTTTCCAATTATAATAAATTTTTGATTTAGGAATTTCGAAGTTTGGAAATCCTCATGAAATTTCGCAAACGTTTGAAATTTCCTAGTTTCTAAAATTTTATGATAATTGTGAAAACTTCCCATCTTTGGAAACTTTCCAATTTTGGAAATTTTTCTAATTTTAGAAATTTTCCAACTTTGGAAATATGTAAGTTTCCTTTGTACCGGAAACTTACAATTATTCTGAAAAATATTTATGAAATCTCGCAATTTTGGGCACTTTCTTTTAAGAAAGACTAGACAAATTCATGGACAGTTAATTGATAATTAAATTTGAATTGGTTTTTAAATTGACAACAAAATTCTTTATTTTGGATTGAGCCTCGGGGAGCCGTCCAATTTAAAGCTAGTTGTTGTAATTTAATTTCCTAATTTTTAATTGAAATTGTCATGTTTGATTTGGATTGAGCCTCGGGGAGCCGTCCAATTGGATTTACAACAAATTATTTTTCTTTGGGTATCTGAGCCTCGGGGAGCCACCCTTAGAAAACGATTTGTTGTAATTAATTAAATCCATGAATAAAATATGTTTTAAGAGGTGATGCTCTTACATATTGTTGTCTCCAAAATTAATTAGGAAAATGGTTTCCTATAGAGTTTCTTAAATGAGATTTTCATGAAAATAATATGTGGTTGAATTAAGAGAATTATCTCTTAATTTAATAAGTTTTGATTTAGAGAAATCAAAGTCTTGAACATATTATTTCCGAAATTGATTATGACAATTTAGGAAATTGTTTCCCAAAACAATTCCTTTAATAAAGTATGAAATTGGAATTAGGAAATCCGGTTCCTAATTCAATTAATGAGACTTGATAACTTAAGTCACATACATACTTTATTAAGGAAATCGTTAGTCATGACATATGTCATGAATGTACTTAGAAAAGATGAGACCCAAAACCCCTTACAAAATATTAAGGCCAACACCTTCCATTAATATGGTTAGAATCGGAGTTTTGTTTCTCGCTTGGGTTGATGGACACATCCATGCCCGACTTGAACCTCAACGTGTTTAAACCATGGAATTAGTTTATGAATAATATAGTTGGAGTCAGAGGTCAATCCTTAGTTTTGGTTGTTGGACACATCCAAGCCTGACTAAACGGTTGAATGAGCTCCAACCATATTAAAACTATTTCTTGATTAATGGGTCAGCCTTAAGCTTGGATCATCGATTTGTTGTGCCACAGCCAAGGTCGATGTAAAGAGAGGTGCAGTTGGGTGCTATGTAAAATGTTACATACTTGTTAATGAGTTAACAACCCAATGATTTATGCAAACATTCAATTAGTTGATAGCATAAAGTGATAGTTACATGTATGTGATATGTAATCGGTGTAATTACCTACCTTCATAGCTAAGAAAAACTTGATGGCCACAGTCATGGTTGTTCTTATCTATGGTTGGATATCAACCTATTTGGAGATGTTCCTACGATCTCCCGAATTGATAATAAGGGTGACTCAATTCGTAAAATAAATAGGATTTAATTTATGTATGATGATATATTCTTTAATCATTATTCTCACATAATCTCAATTTGTATTTCTAGGATAATCACTCGATCATGTCTTCCCTAAACTTGCGTTCCATTTTGGACACCAATAAACTGACTGGGCCGAACTTCATGGACTGGCTTCGAAACCTGAGGACAGTCCTCAAGGCAAAGAAGCTTGCTAATGTCCTTGAAGATCAACTTCCCAACCGTCCTCCCGAAAGTGCAACTCCAGACCAGTTTCCTGAGTTGCTCAACCTGCTGAAGACTTTAAAGCCTTCTGTGAAGCAGGATCTAAAGACGGTACTGTTAGTTGGTTCCTCGAAGAAAGGTTCTAAGAGGAAGGCCAAAGAACAGAATAAGGGAAAGGAGAAAAAGGCCAAAAAGACTAAAAATACCCTAAAAGGCACTTGCCATCACTGTGGCAAGGAGGGTCACTTGCGAAGAAACTGCAAGATTTATCTTGAGTCCTTGAAAGAGAAGGCATCCGATGCCCCATCCTCTTCAAGTATCTTCGTTATTGAATGTCACTCTATTTCCTCAAACACTTGGGTACTTGATACTGGGTGTAGCTCACATATATGTAATGACATACTGGGGCTAAGGAATAGAAGAAGACTCGTCAAAGGAGAAGCGAATTTGCGAGTTGGAAACGGAGCAAAGATTGCTACTGTTGCCATCGGAACATATTTGCTAAAGCTCCCCACTGGATGTGTCTTAGAATTGGATAATTGTTATTTCGTTCCTTCGTTAATAAAGAACATTGTATCTATTTCATGCCTGAATGAAAAGGGTTATCATTTAACGTTTAGTAACAATTGTTGTTACATAACTTTAAATGACGTTCTTTATGGGAATGGAACTTTGTGCAATGGCATCTACACGTTAGATTTATCCAGTAACGTTTTCAATATCGAAGTTAGCAACAAACGTGCTAGAATAGATAATCGAATAGACTCCTACACTTGGCATTGCCGTCTTGGCCATGTAAGTAAGAAACGCATGACCGAATTACACCGATGTGGAATTTTGGAATCATTTGAACCCGGTTCATTTGATTCATGCGAATCATGCTTAAAAGGCAAGATGACCAAATTACCCTTTTCCGGAAAAGGTAATCCAGTGGGAGAATTGCTTGGTCTAATACATACCGATGTATGTGGACCAATGTCAACTCTAGCACAAGGAGGCTATAGCTACTTCATCACCTTTATCGATGATCACTCACGATTCGGGTATGTGTTCTTGATGAAACACAAATCTGAAGCTTTTGAGAAATTCAAAGAGTTCAAAAATGAAGTAGAGAAACAACTTGACAAAAGTATTAAAATACTTCGATCCGATCGGGGTGGTGAATACTTGAGTCAAGAATTTCAAGATTATCTTAGGGACAATGGGATATTGTCCCAATGGACTCCGCCGTATACACCACAGCATAATGGTGTATCTGAGAGGCGTAACCGAACCTTGATGGATATGGTTAGATCCATGATGAACCATGCAACTCTTCCAAAATCCTTTTGGGGCTATGCACTAAAGACAGCTGTTAATTTGCTAAACAGAGTCTCGACCAAGGTAGTCTCTACTACTCCATATGAGATATGGAATAGTAAGAAACCTCACTTAACTCACCTTAAGATATGGGGTTGTCCCGCTTATGTGAAGCGGATGGTATCAGATAAATTGGATGCTAAGTCTGATAAATGTCTATTTATTGGATACCCTAAGGAAACGAAGGGTTACCAATTCTATCATCCCTTGGAACAAAAGGTGTTTGTTTCAAGGCATGCTGTATTTCTGGAGAAAGAGTTTCTTTTACAAGAAAACAGTGGGAGTGGCATTGAACTTGATGAAGTTCAAGAAACTCCAATAGACATTACAGAGACACCTAGTCTAGACCCACAACCAATAACTCATAATGATGAGCTATCAGTTGAACCTAAAACAACACCACCTCTTCGTAGGTCTGATAGGACACGCAATATTCCAGAGAGATACGGATTTCTCATAAGCGAATCGAATGACGTGTTACTCATAAGCGATGACGAACCTATCAGTTATGAAGATGTTCTGAAAAGTTCAGAAAGGGACAAATGGCTTGAAGCCATGAAGTCGGAAATGGATTCTATGTACAAAAATCAAGTATGGGACTTGGTTAACCCACCTGAAGGGATTAAGCTCATAGGGTGCAAGTGAGTTTTCAAGAAGAAAACCGACATGGAAGGTAATTATGCTTAAATCCATTCGGATGCTCCTAGCCATAGCAGCTCATTATGATTATGAGATATGGCAAATGGATGTGAAAATAGCTTTCCTTAATGGAAATCTGCTTGAGGATGTATACATAATACAACCTGAAGGTTTCACATCGGTTGATAAAACCAAAGTATGCAAGCTTCGATGATCCATATATGGACTGAAGCAAGCATCCAGGAGCTGGAACATCCGTTTTGATGAGACAATCAAAGAGTTTGATTTCTCACAAAATCCTGACGAACCTTGTGTGTACAAGAATGTTAGTGGGAGTGCAGTCGTATTCCTAGTATTGTATGTCGATGACATATTACTTATAGGAAACGACAAATCAGTTTTACAGACAGTTGAAATTTGGTTGTCCAAAACTTTCTCCATGAAAGACCTAGGAGAAGCAACCTACATCCTTGGGATTAGAATCTATAGAGATAGATCAAAATGGTTGCTTGGTCTTTCGCAGTCTACATATATAGACCGAGTGCTAAAAAGGTTTAGCATGTCGGAATCCAAGAATGGTTACCTTCCCATCAGGCATGGGATCAACCTTTCAAAGTCTATGTGTCCGCGCACAGAAGACGAGAGGATTTGCATGAATAAGATTCCTTATGCATCCGCGATAGGATCTATCATGTATGCTATGTTATGTACAAGGCCCGATGTATCATATGCTTTGAGTGTCACAAGAAGATACCAGTCGGATCCAGGAATGGATCATTGGGCGGCTGTTAAGAAAATCCTTAAGTACTTAAGAAGAACTAAGGATGTGTTCCTAATATATGGAGAAGGAGATATGGTAATACGTGGGTATACAGATGCCAGTTTCCAGACAGATAAGGATGACTCCAAATCTCAGTCAGGATACGTATTTACTTTGAATGGAGGCGCACTAAGTTGGAAAAGTTCCAAACAAGACACCGTAGCGGATTCTACCACGGAAGCAGTTTGGATCAAGAAGTTCGTCTCATAACTTGATGTGGTTCCAACAATTGATAAAGCAGTGCCGGTTTACTGCGACAACAATGGAGCTATTGCACAAGCAAAGGAACCAAGGTCTCATCAGCGATCCAAACACGTGCTTCGCCGCTATCATCTGATCAGAGAGATTATAAGTAGGAATGACATACAAATTGAGAAAATTCCCACTGAAAGGAATTTAGCGGATCCTTTAACTAAGGCCTTGCCTCAAAATAAGTTTGAGGGTCATGTTAGAGCCTGTGGTATTGGATACCGTAGCGATTGGCATTAGGCCAAGTGGGAGTTTGTTAGTGATATGAGGGAAGTGTCCTAAGGCAATCGCCTTATGATGTAAACATTTATATTAATAAATGATAATTCACTATTTGAGTATACATGTTTTGTGTATTTGATTGGGATCTTAAACTCATCTACTGAATGTCCGCAATACAACTCACAGCATAAGAGAATTTGTGATGGGATCACAACTAGTGATTATCTCTAGTGTGCAATTGTGAAGTATTGAAATTATCCCTAGTCGATGAATTGATAAATACGGACACTATCAATTTTGTTGAGACTAGCATGGGTTATTCTCTAATCAGCTGATTCTCACTGGCTGGTGACATTGGGATGTCCGGAGATAAACATGAATGCTAGTTAAGGGAACTAGTTAATTGGAGTGACTAGCTGTAAGACTTCATATGGGAATCTACATGTAGATATGTCAATGAAGTTCTTACTGCGGCTTAAGTGCGATGTTCCTTTGACTTGCGGTGTTCAAGTCATCTTGGTCATGGAGACTTATACTTTAACATCTTAAGCAAGCATCTCCAAGGAGGTGTGGACCCAGGATGATTGGGTATAAAGCCGAGGTGCCCGAAGATGTTTGAACAGCCTACAAAGGATTCACCACTCCTTGCGAGGAGTTGTATACCCAGGCCTATCGTCGGATTGTTACTCAAAACCTCTGGCCAGAGTATATAATGTTTAGAGTGCGAGTCTCTTAAATACATGAGAGTAATTAGAAATCCAAAGGACGAGAAAGACACTACTTGGGCTAGGTGTGACGTAGTTAGCCTAGTGGGGACTGACACCATAGACCGTGTCCTGAACCAAGTGGGTATAAGGTGGTGAAGGGAATGGGGCACGATTCATTAGAGCTGCTGAAGGGTTTCAGAATAATTTCTTCTGAGGTCAAACCGTTGATCTTTCGATTAATTGGGGATTATGATGTACTACTAGGTGCCACTCATAATCGTTCTATAATTAATGGGTTAATTATAGACGGCCAACATAAATTGAAAGCCTATTTAGTCACACGCACTACGAGTAATTCGAGGGATTTAAAATGAGTTAAAAATTGGATTTTCCGATCAAGAGAAATAAGTCGAATCTGAGTTAATCAGAGGCGCAATGGAAGCTAAAAATGGCTAAGTCTTTTGAAGGCTTTTTGGGCGAATTAAATGGGTTTAATTCGCGACCGGTTCGGGTTGGTTTGGCCGGCCAAAGAGGGTGCTAACCCTCCTTGTGGTGGCCGGCCATTAAAGGGAATTAAATCAATTTATTTGGTTTAATTAATAAAATAAATCTAGTATGATTTGTTTTATAAATTATGGATAAATAAATTTGTATAAAGAAATTTATATAAATAAATTTATAGAAATTTATTCTTTTTATGGAAGTTAAAATAATCCATGAATTGGTTTATTTTAATTTTATAAAATCAATTAAGAATTGATTTTTTCATAATAAGAGAGTTTATAAATTTCTTATAAAATTTATTCCATAATTTAAAGAGAAGAAGAATTTGTTTTATTATAAATTACTTATAATAAGACTAGGCTTAACGGAATAAGTCATAAGAAATTTTATAAGATAAAATTCTTATGATAACTAATTCCGTTAATTCCATTAAGAGGGAGACTTGGAAAGGGAGATGCTACTATATAAAGGAACCAAAGGCAAGCCCTTAATTCCAATTGAGTTGTCAAGAGAAGTAGCTCCCTCTCTCCCTCTTATTCTCTTCTCCTTCTCCTCTCCATCCCTTAGGGCCGGCGCCCACCCTAGCCATATTAGGGCCGGCGCCCAACCTACACCCAAGCAAGGTTGTAGCCGTGAGCTTCAAGAAGAAGAAGAAACGAAGCGAGAAGAAGAAGAAGCGGATAGTGACTCCTCTCTTCCCGGAATTCGATTCCGTTTTCTTGGTGGTTAGTTTCTCTTTCCTCTCTTGATCTTCTTTGTTGTGCCTATAGAGAATCTAGTAGTTCTCATCGGCACAAAACTCGTGACTTTGCGAAGTCATCCCGAAGAGAACTCGGCGTGGACGCGAATAGAGGCGGAGCTTCCAAGGGACGCTACGGTTGGATCTCGTCCCTTACTTCGAGTTACGAGAGGTACTTAGTAAATTAGTTTACTTTTCCGCAAAGTTTTAATTTATGATTATGTCAACACATCATAAGGTTGCATGCTAGATACGCAGTTAAAATAATTTAGAAAATTATTTTATGCTAATTCTTCCGCTGCACGTAAAAATTTTGAATTTTACGAACCCGTATCCTTGTCGACATGCACCCGGTCCCAACAGATGAATTGATAAATACGGACACTATCAATTCTTTTGAGACTAGCATGGGTTATTCTCTAATCAGCTGATTCTCACTGGCTGGAGACATTGGGATGTCCGGAGATAAACATGAATGCTAGTTAAGGGAACTAGTTCATTGGAGTGACTGGCTGTAAAACTTCATATGGTAGTCTATATATAGATATGTCAATGAAGTTCTTACTGCAGCTTAAGTTCGATGTTCCTTCGACTTGCGGTGTTCAAGTCATCTTGGTCATGGAGACTTATACTTTGACATCTTAAGCAAGCATCTCCAAGGAGGTGTGGACCCAGGATGATTGGGTATAAGCCGAAGTGTCTGAAAATGTTTGAACAACCTACAAAGGATTCACCACTCCTTGCGAGGAGATGTATACCCAAGGCCTATCGTCGGATTGTTACTCGAAGCCTCTGGCCAGAGCATGACATGTTCAGAGTATGAATCTCTTAAATACATGAGAGCAATTAAATCCGTAGGACGAGAAAATATTACTTGGGCTAGGTGTGACGTAGTCAGCCTAGTGGGGACTGACACACATAGACCATGTCCTGAACCAAGTGGATATAAGATGGTGAAGGGAATAGGGAACGATTCATTAAAGCTGCTGAAGGGTTTCAGAATAGTTTCTGAGGTCAACCGTTGATCTTTCGATTAATTAGGGATCATGATGTACTACTAGGTGTCACTCATGATCGTTCTATAATTGGTTAATTATAGACGGCCAACATAAATCGAAAGCCTATTTAGTCACATGCACTACGAGTAATCCGAGGGATTTAAAACTAGTTGAAAATTAGATTTTTCCAATCAAGAGAGATTAGGTTTGGTTGAGCCAAACGATAAGTCGAATCTGAATTTTTTAGAGACGCATCAGAAGCGTAAAATGGCTAAGTCTTTTGAAGACTTAATAGATGAATTAAATGAGTTTAATTCATTGGGGCGTGGCTTGGATGGGCCGGCCAAAGAGGGTCTCTCCACCCTCTTTGCTTGGCCGGCCACAACAAAGGGAGAGAACCAAGTTTTTGGTTCAATTTATAAAATAAACCAATTGTGTGGTTTTGTTTTATAAAATTATGGATGATATAAATTTTTATATAATAAACCAAGGTTTGGATTATTTTTCATGGAAATTAAGATGAACCATGGATTGATTTATTTTATTTAATAAAATCAATCATGGATTGATTTACCATGATAAGAAAATTTATTCCATAAGAAAAAAAAGACTTGGTCGGTTTTTATCATGAATTAAAAGATGATAAAACTTGGCATGATGGAATAAGTCATAGAAAATTTATTCCATAAGAAAAAAGAGACTTGGCGGTTGAGTGGCCACTATATAAAGGACCCAAGGTAAGGCTTGGAAATAAATCGGAGTATTCTTGCCTGGGCTCTCTCCCTCTCCTCCCTTCTTCCTCTTGGCCGGCCACAAGCTTCTTCTCCCTTCTTCTTGCCGTGAGCACAAGGAGAAGCACCGAGGCGACGAAGTTCTTCCGTTGGGACGATCTTCCTCTCCGGCCATCATCACCTTGGGATTGGGCGCAAGTCATCTTCCTCCTTCTCGCCGGACTCCTCGGACCGGAGTGTCCGGGAGTGCCTGTGCAGTTGGAGGCTCAGTAGGTATCGCATTCTGACTTCCCTGCGGGGTTGCAGTGTTCCCCTGCTGGGTCATCAGAGTGTTTATTATCTGCTGTTGTTCAGTGACCTGACGCTGCAGGTCTGTAACCACTTGCATCATATTAGGTGGGGGTGCTGTCTCATTACCCCGATTGCTACGTCCTCTAGCCATATCTATCATACAGGTGATAAATAAGCTACATGAGAATTAATGCTACTTTTTCTTGTTATGCAAGCATAAATCATCTCTATATTGTGCAAGCATAAATCATCTCTATATATATCATTACATACTGTACATGAAATAAAGTAAAGCGAGGTTAGGATCTCTTACTTGGAAGCGGCAGGATGAAACTTGATGTGTGTGTGGTGGAGGGGAAATCTGCTCTGATACCAACTTGTAACGCCCGCCCTTATATCTACTCTCGGGGCGGGGTTACGTACTACTCATTCATATAATTTTAATCATAAAAGAAAAACATAAGTGCTAAGCCTATTAGTCAGTGCATGCCAGTCAGATATCATGCTTTAATGTTTAGAACATTTTATTTCTTTGGAGCATAGTCCTAGGTTTCTATGCATCTTAAGTTCACAAGTAATTCAACTCAAACATATAAGAGTGATCACTAATATTCAAAAGTACCAACTCTAATCACTAGCATTTATTATTAAAGGAAACATAGGCATAGTAATGTAGATATGGGAATCTTTCTTTCCCGAGCCACCACCCCACACATCTTCAGCCCACCTGCCTCTTCCTCTAGTTCAAGTGTCCATTACCTTTATCTGCAGCATAAGACAACACATAAACTAGTAAGCACAAATGCTTAGTAAGGATCCTGTCCTACTCGCAAAATCCATACAAAAGCATACAACATGTACACATAATAAATCATAAGCATGAGTTCATCATAGCATACTAAACATCACAGTTTCTAAGCAAGCAGTATAAAGTATGGAATGCATATACATAAGGATGCTTAACTTTTAAAATCATACTTTTAAATACTTAAATATCATCGTATCATCATTGGGGGTCCCCGGCTTGTACCACATACATACATCATAAGCGCGCATCCCTAAGTAGATACGAGGTAGCGAGCCCCGACCTACTAGGGTAAGGACAGCATAGTCGGTAGTCCCAGAACCGGGGCGTTCTTAAGGTGCCCATCCCTGTTGCACAGCTACGGTAGTGCCAGAACCGTGGACAGCATAGTCGGTAGTCCAGAACCGGGGCGTTCTTAAGGTGCCCATCCCTTGGACCCATACTTTGGTCCGGTACAAGCCCATTCATAAAGTAAAATACTTTACATGCTTTTACATATATGCTAAGGAATACTCCAAATCCACTCTTATGGGACACACCACTCTTCAAGGGTGCTCATGATCCCGTAGGGACACACCACACAACATAAGGGGTGCTCTTGATCCCATACTTAGTGGAGTATCCTTTCAAGCGTTTTATCATACACATCACATGCAATTCATAAAGGGTGCCACGTGGGCTATATAAACATGCTCATACATATGTCATATTTCAACCACTTACACAAACTTATATATGACAAGGTTGGTCACATAAATCATATTCCTGTCATAGAAAGTGGTAGCATACTTCATGAGTTAATCGAGTTCTTCTTAACCCTAAACCTAAGGTCCTGGCCGAAAGTCAAAGTAGAGATAGCTTAGGTTTTTGACATCAAACATCACATACAAGTATCATATCTATATCCATCATATATCATTCTAAGCATAGCATACATCATGGGGTAATCAAGCTTCACAAACCTAATGTTCTAGGCTTGGCCGAATATCACATGCTAGGGGAAAGGTTAAGTTTTCCTATCAAACATTCCCTTAAACATCACATGCATATACATATCATTATTCCCAAACATAAGCATATCTCCTAGGGTAGTTTAACCTTCACAAACCCTAACCTTAGGGAGTTGGCCGAATGGTGTAGGGTAGGGGAAATTAGGGTTTTTGAATCAACATTCATACAAGCATTTACACAAACATCTCACATACCTATCATGCCACTTATTAAACATAGATTTCATCATAAGATAATTATGCAACCCTAATCTCTAATCCCTCTAGGGTTGGCCGAACTCAAGGGTAAGGGAAACTGGTTTCTTGAAATCAAATCTTCACACCAACATTTATACAAGCATTTTGTCTACACTACTAAGCATGGATATATCATAGGAATCATACAACCTTAAAACCCTCTTTGCTTCATGCTTTGGCCGAAAGTCACATAAGGGTAGAACCCTAGTTTTTGTTCACAACATCATAAAGAAAATCAACATACCTATATACCCTAAGTCTCAAGGGATCTTCTCATGTATTAAAGAGTAACCAAAGCCTCTCCTAATGGAGGTGGCCGAAACTTACAAAGGGAAAACCCTAATTCTTTTGTACAAGAAAACAACAAGAATCATGCATAACAATTACACTGCAGGCGAGGGGATACTTACATCCTTTCGCTTGAATTTCACCCTCCCTAAATCTTTAGGGTACCCTTGGTTGAAGTGAGAGTGAGAGTTTCCTTTACCAAAGTTTCTCTAGAACCCTTGGCCTTAGTAGAGGCAAGATCCTTGAATGGTTCTCCTTCCTCCTAATTCCCTAGGGTTAGAACCCTAGGGTTGTGTTTTTCGAAAATGAAAAGGGAGAAGGAGTAGATGAATTTCGGTGGGGAGAGTGAGGAAGAAGAAGAGAGGAAGTTATTCCAACTTCTCCTTCTCTTATTTATACTTTTCCCATGAAGAGACATGTCTCTTCACTTCTCTAGCTTTAACAAGCATGTTTCTTATTCTCTCAACATGAAATACTCTTGGTGCGTTGGTTATGACATGATTAGTGCAACTAGGAGGTTCAAGGTTCAATCCTTGCTTCCTCCTTTTTATCACATTTTGCACTAATCCATATCAAAGCCCATTAAGCCAAGCCCATCATGAAATTTCATAATATTAATAATATTTCATGAATTTCATAATATTTCATGTTCATGAATTCATAATATTTTCTAATATCCATGATAATTTTTCATATATTTCATAATATTTCATATTCATGAATTCATAATATTTTTTAATTTCCATTATAATATTTCATGAATTTCATAATATTTCATATGGGAAAATTTTGGGGCGTTACAATCCTCCATACGTTATAAAAAGTTCGTCCCGAACTTTAAAATAATTCCGGATACTTTAATCGTATTGCCTCCTCTCGTTCCCAAGTGGTTTCTTCGAATTGTTCGTTCCGCCACAGAACCTTTACTAAGAGCACTTCCTTGTTCCTTAGCTTTCTGACTTCCCGATCTATGATCTGAATAGGTTGGTTTTCATAACTTAGGTCCTTATTTGTCGCATGGTTACTATAGGGTATATGAGATCTTATTTATTATATCATCAAAATTTATTTATCCCATCGTATAATTTATAAATCTACATATAAAAACTGGTCCAATTCAACGAACTAGATTTGCCATTCCCTCGCTCATCTCCCCTCGGCAGCATGAGTACCATCTATAGCTGCCTGCATCTGGTGTAACTGGGGATGAGCACCTTCGTACTGAGCATGTCGCTGCTGGGGTGCTTTGGCTGCAGTAGGACACTCTCTAGCCGTGTGTCCTTCCTTTCCGCAGGTGAAGCATCTCCTGGTGCCCAAGAGGCATGTCCCGAGGTGCATCTTCCCACAAGTGACGCATGAAGGGTACTTAGGTTTCTTGTCTGCTGAACCACTGGCAGATTTATCCCATGGCTTCCTTTTTCCGTTGTGGTTCTTTTCCCAGTGGGGGTTACTATCCTGAGGTTTCTGACCTCCCAACTGACTCTGATCCTTGCTGGCGGTCAGTGCTTGGTTCTGCTGGTTAATATTCTTCAAATAATGCTTGGTAATAAGGGCGCTGCTGAACAGCTCCTCTGCCGTCTGGGGCCTATTAACGCCGCCGGCCACATTCAGATCTATCTCGGGCCTGAGCATCTTGAGCATCAATCTGACCCTTTCTTTCTCCGTACTGACCAGCTCTGGACATAATCGTGCCAGTCGGTTAAATTGCTTAACGGCATCGTTGACTGAGAGATCTCCCTGCCGGAACTCAGTGAACTCATCAAAGTGCCTGTTTGTGACTCGCATATTAAAGAATTCCTCCATAAATTCAGACTCGAAGTCCTTCCACTTCATCTGGTCCACTGACCTTCTAGCTTTTACCCGTTCCCACCACATCCTGGCATCGCCAGTGAGGCAGAACGAGACACATTTAATTTTCTCATGCTCGGGCCAGTCTAATAATTCCATTGTGCTCTCGACTGTCTTGAGCCAGGCCTGGGCATCCCAGGGCTCGCAGGTGCCCGAGAACTTTTCCGGCTTAAGTCTCTGCCACTGAATCAGATAAGCCTCCTGTCGGACTCCTTGGACCGGAGTGTCCGGGGGTGCCTGTGCAGTTGGAGGCTCAGTAGGTGTCACATTCTGACTTCCCTGCGGGGTTGCAGTGTTCCCCTGCTGGGTCATCAGAGTGTTTATTATCTGCTGTTGTTCAGTGACCTGACGCTGCAGGTCTGTAACCACATGCATCATATTAGGTGGGGGTGCTGTCTCATTACCCCGATTGCTACGTCCTCTAGCCATATCTATCATACAGGCGATAAATAAGCTACATGAGAATTAATGCTACTTTTTCTTGTTATGCAAGCATAAATCATCTCTATATTGTGCAAGCATAAATCATCTCTATATATATCATGACATACTATACATGAAATAAAGTAAAGCGAGGTTAGGATCTCTTACTTGGAAGCGGCAGGATGAAACTTGATGTGTGTGTGGTGGAGGGGAAATCTGCTCTGATACCAACTTGTAACGCCCGCCCTTATATCTACTCTCGGGGCGGGGTTACGTACTACTCATTTATATAATTTTAATCATAAAAGAAAAACATAATTGCTAAGCCTATTAGTCAGTGCATGCCAGTCAGATATCATGCTTTAATGTTTAGAACATTTTATTTCTTTGGAGCATAGTCCTAGGTTTCTATGCATCTTAAGTTCACAAGTAATTCAACTCAAACATATAAGAGTGATCACTAATATTCAAAAGTACCAACTCTAATCACTAGCATTTATTATTAAAGGAAACATAGGCATAGTAATGTAGATATGGGAATCTTTCTTTCCCGAGCCACCACGCCACACATCTTCAGCCCACCTGCCTCTTCCTCTAGTTCAAGTGTCCATTACCTTTATCTGCAGCATAAGACAACACATAAACTAGTAAGCACAAATGCTTAGTAAGGATCCTGTCCTACTCGCAAAATCCATACAAAAGCATACAACATGTACACATAATAAATCATAAGCATGAGTTCATCATAGCATACTAAACATCACAGTTTCTAAGCAAGCAGTATAAAGTATGGAATGCATATACATAAGGATGCTTAACTTTTAAAATCATACTTTTAAATACTTAAATATCATCGTATCATCATTGGGGGTCCCCGGCTTGTACCACATACATACATCATAAGCGCGCATCCCTAAGTAGATACGAGGTAGCGAGCCCCGACCTACTAGGGTAAGGACAGCATAGTCGGTAGTCCCAGAATCGGGGCGTTCTTAAGGTGCCCATCCCTGTTGCACAGCTACGGTAGTGCCAGAACCGTGGACAGCATAGTCGGTAGTCCAGAACCGGGGCGTTCTTAAGGTGCCCATCCCTTGGACCCATATTTTGGTCCGGTACAAGCCCATTCATAAAGTAAAATACTTTACATGCTTTTACATATATGCTAAGGAATACTCCAAATCCACTCTTATGGGACACACCACTCTTCAAGGGTGCTCATGATCCCGTAGGACACACCACACAACATAAGGGTGCTCTTGATCCATACTTAGTGGAGTATCCTTTCAAGCGTTTTATCATACACATCACATGCAATTCATAAAGGGTGCCACGTGGGCTATATAAACATGCTCATACATATGTCATATTTCAACCACTTACACAAACTTATATATGACAAGTTGGTCACATAAATCATATTCCTGTCATAGAAAGTGGTAGCATACTTCATGAGTTAATCGAGTTCTCTTAACCCTAAACCTAAGGTCTGGCCGAAAGTCAAAGTAGAGATAGCTTAGGTTTTTGACATCAAACATCACATACAAGTATCATATCTATATCCATCATATATCATTCTAAGCATAGCATACATCATGGGGTAATCAAGCTTCACAACCTAATGTTCTAGGCTTGGCCGAATATCACATGCTAGGGGAAAGGTTAAGTTTCTTATCAAACATTCCCTTAAACATCACATGCATATACTTATCATTATTCCCAAACATAAGCATATCTCCTAGGGTAGTTTAACCTTCACAAACCCTAACCTAGGGAGTTGGCCGAATGGTGTAGGGTAGGGGAAATTAGGGTTTTTGAATCAACATTCATACAAGCATTTACACAAACATCTCACATACCTATCATGCCACTTATTAAACATAGATTTCATCATAAGATAATTATGCAACCCTAATCTCTAATCCCTCTAGGGTTGGCCGAACTCAAGGGTAAGGGAAACTGGTTTCTTGAAATCAAATCTTCACACCAACATTTATACAAGCATTTTGTCTACACTACTAAGCATGGATATATCATAGGAATCATACAACCTTAAAACCCTCTTTGCTCATGCTTTGGCTGAAAGTCACATAAGGGTAGAACCCTAGTTTTTGTTCACAACATCATAAAGAAATCAACATACCTATATACCCTAAGTCTCAAGGATCTTCTCATGTATTAAAGAGTAACCAAAGCCTCTCCTAATGGAGGTGGCCGAAACTTACAAAGGGAAAACCCTAATTCTTTTGTACAAGAAAACAACAAGAATCATGCATAACAATTACACTGCAGCGAGGGATACTTACATCCTTTCGCTTGAATTTCACCCTCCCTAAATCTTTAGGGTACCCTTGGTTGAAGTGAGAGTGAGAGTTTCCTTTACCAAAGTTTCTCTAGAACCCTTGGCCCTAGTAGAGGCAAGATCCTGAATGGTTCTCCTTCCTCTAATTCCCTAGGGTTAGAACCCTAGGTTGTGTTTTCGAAAATGAAAAGGGAAGAGGGTAGATGAATTTCGGTGGGGAGAGTGAGGAAGAAGAAGAGGAAGTTATTCAACTTCTCCTTCTCTTATTTATACTTTTCCATGAAGAGACATGTCTCTTCACTTCCTCTAGCTTTAACAAGCATGTTTCTTATTCTCTCTACATGAATATCTTGGTGCGTTGGTTATGACATGATTAGTGCAACTAGGAGGTTCAAGGTTCAATCCTTGCTTCCTCCTTTCTATCATCACTTTTTCTGCACTAATCCATATCAAAGCCCATTAAGCCAAGCCCATCATGAATTTCATAATATTAATAATATTCATGTTCATATATACATTCATAATATTTTTCTTAATGATATTTCATATTCATAATATTTTTATGAATTCATAATATTTTCTAATTCATATATATTTCATGAATCATATTTCATATGGGAAAATTTTGGGGCGTTACAATCCTCCATACCGTTATAAAAAGTTCGTCCCGAACTTTAAAATAATTCCGGATACTTTAATCGTATTGCCTCCTCTCGTTCCCAAGTGGTTTCTTCGAATTGTTCGTTCCGCCACAGAACCTTTACTAAGAGCACTTCCTTGTTCCTTAGCTTTCTGACTTCCCGATCTAAGATCTGAATAGGTTGGTTTTCATAACTTAGGTCCTTATTTGTCGCATGGTTACTATAGGGTATATGAGATCTTATTTATTATATCATCAAAATTTTATTTATCCCATCGTATAATTTATAAATCTACATATAAAAACTGGTCCAATTCAACGAACTAGATTTGCCATTCCTCGCTCATCTCCCCTCGGCAGCATGAGTACCATCTATAGCTGCCTGCATCTGGTGTAACTGGGATGAGCACCTTCGTACTGAGCATGTCGCTGCTGGGGTGCTTTGGCTGCAGTAGGACACTCTCTAGCCGTGTGTCCTTCCTTTCCGCAGGTGAAGCATCTCCTGGTGCCCAAGAGGCATGTCCCGAGGTGCATCTTCCCACAAGTGACGCATGAAGGGTACTTAGGTTTCTTGTCTGCTGAACCACTGGCAGATTTATCCCATGGCTTCCTTTTTCCGTTGTGGTTCTTTTCCCAGTGGGGGTTACTATCCTGAGGTTTCTGACCTCCCAACTGACTCTGATCCTTGCTGGCGGTCAGTGCTTGGTTCTGCTGGTTAATATTCTTCAAATAATGCTGTAATAAGGGCGCTGCTGAACAGCTCCTCTGCCGTCTGGGGCCTATTAACGCCGCCGGCCACATTCAGAGCTATCTCGGGCCTGAGCATCTTGAGCATTCAATCGACCCTTTCTTTCTCCGTACTGACCAACTCTGGACATAATCGTGCCAGTCGGTTAAATTGCTTAACGGCATCGTTGACTGAGAGATCTCCCTGCCGAACTCAGTGAACTCATCAAAGTGCCTGTTTGTGACTCGCATATTAAAGAATTCCTCCAGAAATTCAGACTCGAAGTCCTTCCACTTCATTGGTCCACTGACCTTCTAGCTTTTACCCATTCCCACCACATCCTGGCATCGCCAGCGAGGCAGAATGAGACACATTAATTTTCTCATGCTCG
>JAGFNQ010002437.1:350531-392313 GCA_024364735.1 Boesenbergia rotunda
GGATTTCTCGTAAGTGAATCGAACGACGTGTTACTCATAAGCGATGACGAACCTATCAGTTATGAAGATGTTCTGAAAAGTTCAGAAAGGGACAAATGGCTTGAGGCCATGAAGTCATAAATGGATTCCATGTACAAAAACCAAGTATGGGACTTGGTTAACCCACCTGAAGGGATTAAGCCCATAGGGTGCAAGTGGGTTTTCAAGAAGAAAACCGACATGGAAGGTAATGTTGTTACCTTTAAGGCTAGATTAGTGGCAAAAGGATATCGTCAGAAGCAAGTAATTGATTATGACGAAACCTATTCACCAGTAGCTATGCTTAAATCCATTCGGATTCTCCTAGCCATAGCAGCTCATTATGATTATGAGATATGGCAAATGGATGTGAAAACAACTTTCCTTAACGGAAACCTGCTTGAGGATGTATACATGATACAACCTGAAGGTTTCACATCGGTTGATAAAACCAAAGTATGCAAGCTTCGACGATCCATATATGGACTGAAGCAAGCATCTAGGAGCTGGAACATCCGTTTTGATGAGACAATCAAAAAGTTTGATTTCTCACAAAATCCAGACGAACCTTGTGTGTACAAGAAGGTTAGTGGGAGTGCAGTCGTATTCCTAGTATTATATGTCGATGACATCTTACTTATAGGAAACGATATATCAGTCTTACAGACAGTTAAAATTTGGTTGTCCAAAACTTTCTCCATGAAAGACCTGGGAGAAGCAACCTATATCCTTGGGATTAGAATCTATAGAGATAGATCAAAACGGTTGCTTGGTCTTTCGCAGTCTACATATATAGACCGAGTGCTAAAAAGGTTTAGCATGTCGGAATCCAAGAAAGGTTACCTTCCCATCAGGCATGGGATCAACCTTTCAAAGTCTATGTGTCCGCGCACAGAAGACGAGAGGATTTGCATGAATAAGATTCCTATGCATCCGCGATAGGATCTATCATGTATGCTATGTTATGTACTAGGCCCGATGTATCGTATGCTTTGAGCGTCACAAGCAGATACCAGTCGGATCCAGGAATGGATCATTGGGCGGCTGTTAAGACAATCCTTAAGTACTTAAGAAGAACTAAGGATGTGTTCCTAATATATGGAGAAGGAGATATGGTAATACGTGGGTATACAGATGCCAGTTTCCAGACAGATAAGGATGACTCCAAATCGCAGTCTGGATACGTATTTACTTTGAATGGAGGCGCAGTAAGTTGGAAAAGTTCCAAACAAGACACCGTAGCGGATTCCACCACGGAAGCGGAATATATCGCAGCTTCGGAAGCAGCAAAGGAAGCAGTCTGGATCAAGAAGTTCGTCTCCGAACTTGGC
The DNA here is from genome assembly GCA_024364735.1 of Boesenbergia rotunda. Classification (NCBI taxonomy): domain Eukaryota; kingdom Viridiplantae; phylum Streptophyta; class Magnoliopsida; order Zingiberales; family Zingiberaceae; genus Boesenbergia; species Boesenbergia rotunda. The sequence goes on from JAGFNQ010002437.1 coordinate 351,881, forward strand.
GTGGTTCCAACCATTGATGAAGCAGTGCCGGTTTACTGCGACAACAATGGAGCTATTGCACAAGCAAAGGAACCAAGGTCTCATCAGCGATCCAAACACGTGCTTCGCCGCTATCATCTGATCAGAGAGATTATAAGTAGGAATGACATACAAATTGAGAAAATTCCCACTGAAAGGAATTAGCGGATCATTTAACTAAGGCCTTGCCTCAAAACAAGTTTGAGGGTCATGATAGAGCTGTGGTATTGGATACCGTAGCGATTGGCATTAGGCCAAGTGGGAGTTTGTTAGTGATATGAGAGAAGTGTCCTAAGGCAATCGCCTTATGATTGTAAACATTTATTTTAATAAATGATAATTCACTATTTGAGTATACATGTTTGTGTATTTGATTGGGATCTTAAACTCATCTACTGAATGCCCGCAATACAACTCACAGCATAAGAGAATTTGTGATGGGATCACAACTAGTGATTATCTCTAAATGTGAATTGTGAAGTATTGAAAATATCCCTAGTCGATGAATTGATAAAACGGACACTATCAATTCTGTTGAGACTAGCATGGGTTATTCTCTAATCAGCTGATTCTCACTGGCTGGTGACATTGGGATGTCCGGAGATAAACATGGATGCTAGTTAAGGGAACTAGTTCATTGGAGTGGACTAGCTGTAAGACTTCATATGGAATCTATATAGATATGTCAATGAAGTTCTTACTGCGGCTTAAGTGCGATGTTCCTTTGACTTGCGGTGTTCAAGTCATCTTGGTCATGGAGACTTATACTTTAACATCTTAAGCAAGCATCTCCAAGGAGGTGTGGACCCAGGATGATTGGGTATAAGCCGAAGTGCCCGAAGATGTTTGAACAGCCTACAAAGGATTCACCACTCCTTGCGAGGAGATGTATACCCAGGCCTATCGTCGGATTGTTACTCAAAACCTCTGGCCAGAGTATATCATGTTTAGAGTGCGAGTCTCTAAAATACATGAGAGTAATTAGAAATCCAAAGGACGAGAAAGACACTACTTGGGCTAGGTGTGACGTAGTCAGCCTAGTGGGGACTGACACCATAGACCGTGTCCTGAACCAAGTGGGTATAAGGTGGTGAAGGGAATGAGGCACGATTCATTAGAGCTGCTGAAGGGTTTCAGAATAATTCTTCTGAGGTCAAACCGTTGATCTTTCGATTAATTGGGGATCATGATGTACTACTAGGTGCCACTCATGATCGTTCTATAATTAATGGTTAATTATAGACGGCCAACATAAATCGAAACCTATTTAGTCACACGCACTACGAGTAATCCGAGGGATTTAAAACGAGTTGAAAATTGGATTTTCGATCAAGAGAAATAAGTCGAATCTGAGTTAGTCAGAGGCGCAATGGAAGCTAAAATGGCTAAGTCTTTTGAAGGCTTTTGGGCGAATTAAATGAGTTTAATTCGCGGCGGTTCGGGTTGGTTTGGCTGGCCAAATAGGGTGTCAAACCCCTTTGGTGGCCGGCCACAATAGAGGGAGAAAACCAATTAATTTGGTTTAATTAATAAAATAATCTAGCGTGATTTATTTTATAAATTATGGATAAATAAATTTGTATAAAGAATTTATATAAATAAAATTTATAGAAATTTATTCTTTTATGGAAATTAAAATAATCCATGAATTGGTTTATTTTAATTTTATAAAATCAATTATGAATTGATTTATCCATAATAAGAATGTTTATAAATTTCTTATAAAATTTATTCCATAATTGTAAGAGAAGAAGAATTAGTTTTTATTATAAATTAGTTTATAATAAAGACTCGGTTTAAATGGAATAATTAATAAGAAAATTTATAAGATAAATTTCTTATAACTAATTCCGTTAATTCGGTTTAGAGGGAGACTTAGCAAAGGAGTTGCTACTATATAAAGGAACTAAAGGCTAGCCCTTATTCCAATCAATTAAGAGATTAATTATTCTCTCCCTCTCTCTCTTAATCTCTTCTCCTCTCCCTCTCCCTCTCTTGCCTAGGGCCGGCGCCCACCCTTGTGGATTAGGGCCGGCGCACCCAACCAACTTCAAAGGTGAAGTTGGCGTGAGCAATCAAGGAGGAGGAGAACCCGAACACGAAGAAGAAGAAGGGATAGCGACTCCTCTCTTCCCGGAATACGATTCCGTTACTTCGTTGGTTAGTTTTTCCATTATTTCTCTTATTCTTCTAGTTGTGCCTTCCGAGAATCTAGTAGTTCTCGTCGGCACAAAACTCGTGACTTTGTGAAGTCATCCCGAAGAGAACTCGGCGTGGACGCGAATAGAGGCGGAGCTTCCAAGGGACGCTACGGTTGGATCTCGTCCCTTACTTCGAGTTACGAGAGGTACTTGGTAAATTAGTTTACTTTTCCGTAAATTTTTATTTTATGATTATGTCAACATACTATAAGGTTGCATGCTAGATACGAAGTTAAGATAATTTGGGAAATTATTTTATGCAAACTCTTCCGCTGCACGAAAAATTTTGAATTTTACGAACTCGTATCCTTGTCGACATGCACCCGGTCCCAACAAGCAGTTACCGGTCCAGCTCAAGAACTGAAACTTTGAAATCCTGATGCAAAGGTAGGAGTTGTAAAATCTAAATGAGCTTCCGATCAAATCTAATATAAGGAATTCCCATTTTGTCCGCCTTACAAATGCCATTCAAAGTTTTATCTATTTGTTGCCTTGAAAATTCTTTTTCCCCCTCCAAATTGAAAGCTTGATTTGCTAGATAGTCGGCCGCCGTATTAGCCTCTCTATAAACATGTGAGACATGGACTTGATAAACCTTGATCATCTTTCTTATCTTAAGTATAATCTTCCTATAGTCCCAACAAATTATAGAAGACTGAATTATCTTCAAAGCGACTATAGAATCAGATTCCAACCAAATCGGCAAGAAATTATTAACAACACATAGCTCCAAACCCATTAAAATAGCCATAAGTTCAGCCTTTACATTTGTTGAAATACCCAACCTGCCATGCTTAGCTTTAAGAAAAAGCCCTGTGTGATCTTGAATGATTACTCCATAAGAGGCCTCTCCTGGATTTCCCCGTGAACAACCATCTGTATTCAATTTGAATCCTCCTACATTTGGCTTTTTCCAATATACCACTGTGATAATATTCCTACGAACTATTTTAGTAGACAAGCCTAAGGCTTTAGCTGCCAAAGAGTATCCCAGCCAACATTTGCCTTTAATTGTGCCCGCAACTTCACCTAATATCAGATAGTGGATTATACAACTTATAATTCTTTGTGCATCTTGTTTAGAATCTCTATGTTTGGCATCATTTCTGGCTGCCCACAAGTGCCACATGATGAGAACGGGCATCGCTTCCCTAATGTGCCCTCCATGAGACCAATCTTTCCCTACCATCCAAGCCTTCAATGAAGTGTACCTAGTCACCCTAAATAATGCAGCAAAAAAAATCCAAACCTCCTTAGCAATCAGACCATCAAAAAACAGGTGCTCCCATGTCTCTATGGATCCACAACATTGGCATTTAGAAACTAAAGTTATTCCCCTATGCTGTAAAATGCTATCCACGGGTAATCTTTTCCTCAAGCAACGCCACGCAAAAATGGATATCCTTGGACTGAGTAAACCACTCCAAATTACAGCATTAATGGAAGACTCTGGCTGCAACTTTCTAACAAAATTCCACGCGGAATAAATGGAAAAATTACCATCAATTGAAAGTTTCCAAACAATACAATCTGGGAGCTCCAATTGCGCAGGGGTTACAGCTATTTCAGCAGCCTTCTCACTCGGGAGCAGTCTTTCTACCTTATCCATTCTCCATTGATGCCCATCCATAAAATCAGTCACCATAAATCTAGGATTACCAACCATAGAACAAGACTGATATAAAGGGTCACTATCAAGCCATGTATCATACCAAAAATTTACCTTTCCTTCTCCCATAATCCAGCAAATGTTTTGTTCTGCTAATCCCCGAATTTTGAGTAATCTGCGCCAGCAAGGTGAAGCATTACTTCTTAATTGTACAGAAACCGGATGTGATTTATCACAATATAACCTTGTCAAAAAGTTAGCCCAAAGAGTATTCTTTTCTCTGAATCTATACCACAATTTAATTCCCATCGCCAAACTGAAATCTGTTAACTTTCTCACACCCAACCCTCCTTCTAATTTATTCTTGCTAATATCTGACCAAGCAACCCAGTGAATTTTTTTTGTTATTATCAGTAGAGCCCCAAAAGAACCCCGCAAAGAGCATTTCCAATTTATGAAGAATGGAAAGTGGAGGTAAAAGCACTTGCAATAAGTATAATGGCATTGAAAGCAACACACTTTGAATTAATAAAAGACGACCTCCATGTGAGAGGCGTGCTATGTTCCAACCTAGGAGTTTTTTCCTTATCTTTTCTAATTAAGGTTGGAAGTACACTGATTTCCTACGCCCAGTAAATAACGGGATCCCTAGATAATTAATAGGCCATGTTCCTTCCATGAATCCTGTAGCAGCAATAATTGAGCTTCTGTGGCCATCTGGAATTCTACTTGAAAGATAGATAAGACTTTTTCCTGCATTAATCAACTGTCCCGATTGCATTTCATACTCTTCCAGAAAGGCTTTTACTTTTTTTACACAGTCAATTGAGCCATTGAAAAATAATATGACATCATCTGCGTAAGCTAGATGTGATACTTTCATGTCGCAGCCTGTGGTATAACCTAGTCTAGGCTTGTCAGAGAATAGCTTTTCCAATCCCCTAGACAACAGTTCTGATGCAATAATAAAGAGGAAGGGAGAAATAGGGTCCCCTTGCCTGAGACCTCTTTTTGATTGAAAAAACCCTGCAAGATTACCATTGACCCGAATAGAAAACCAACACAAAGTAATACATCTCCTGATCATAGCTATGAAGGAATCTGAGAAACCAAAAGCAGACATGATCCTGAATAGTAGACTCCATTGTATCCTGTCAAAAGCCTTTGCCATATCCAGTTTCATAATAACATTGCCCCCTCTAACATGGTAATTCAACTTATGAGTTAATTCTTGAGCTAAAAGGATGTTATCAGAAATCAATCTACCTTCTACAAAACCGCTCTGAGCTGGAGAGATAATTTTTTGCATCAAATTCTTTAGCCTATTCGCCAACAGTTTAGAAATAATTTTGTATGAAACATTGCATAAACTGATGGGCCTAAAGTCTTGCCATTTCTGAGCATTTTCTTTTTTTGGAACCAATAAAATAGTTGTGGCAGCCATACCTTTTGGGAGAAATCCACCTCGAAAGAAATCCAAAACTGCTTGAAACACATCCTCCTGAATAATATCCCAGCAAGAAACATAAAAAGCTGCAGAGAATCCATCTGGCCCAGCTGCACTGTTCTGATCCATTTCCCATATCACTTGTTTTATTTCTTCTTTAGAAGGTAAGGTCATTAAGAAGTTATTTTCTTCAGCATTGATAAGTTCAGGAATATAACTAAGATCAGCTAACATACAATCATGTTCTTCCCCCATTAACAATTTTTCAAAGTATTTAACCCCCGAATCTCTGATCTGATCTGTCTTTTCTAGACATTCACCTTCATCCCATATTCGAAATATTCTATTGATCATTTGTCTTGTCTTTACTACATTATGGAAAAATTTTGTATTTCTGTCTCCCTCACACATCCATTTAACTGCTGCTCTCTGTTTCCAAAAGTCCTCTTCCATTTGAAGAGTCTTAAAAAGATGAGCTTGACATTTGTTTTTGTTAATACGATTCTCCTCTGAAGGCACTGAATCATAAATTTTTTCAGCCTTAGCAAAAGACTGTTCAGCTTTCTGAATCTTATCATGGAGATTTCCAAAAACCTCCTTATTCCACCATTTCAAATGTTCCTTTAACCTTTTAAGTTTAATATGCAGTTTAAGAAGGCCAGAACTCAAAATAGGCAAATTCCAATTTAACCTTACCGTTTGCATAAAGCCATGATGTCTCAACCACATTTTCTGAAACCGAAAAGAAGCTATTGTCTTCTCAAAATTAGGAAATGATAACAGCAAGGGGCAATGATCTGAGGATGCACGACTCAAGTGTTCAACTCGAACAGAGAATTCTTGCCCTTGCCAAGATGGTGATATCAAAATTCTATCAAGCCGCTTCCATATTTTGTTATTGGTCCAAGTGAAACAATCACCCACATAACCTGCATCAATAAGTCTTGCTGACATTAAAAAATTGTTAAAATCTTCAATAGCTCCCAATCTCATTATGGCTCCTGTGGACTGCTCTGATTCTTTAGCAATTATATTGAAATCTCCACCAACCATCCAAAAACTTTCATTACTTGGTTTGATGTATTCTAACTTCTCCCATAGATCATATATTCCAACCCTTGAGCATTTGGCATAAACAACAGTGAAAAACATTTCAATAGGAAGAGAAACTGATTTTAATTTTAAGTGAAGAAACTGTTCATGATCAACTAACACTTCACATTCTATATTATTATCATATATAAACCAAATTTTACCAGTGCAATTGGAGATAACCGAGGAAAGGCCTAATTTCCTTGTAATATCCGAACCATCCAACTGTATCATCGGTTCTAGAATTCCCAGATAATTCAAATGATAGTGATTCTTCAAATAATGTAATCTTCTAATTGAAGCTGGGTTACCTACCCCTCTTATATTCCATATTATTCCTGCCATCAGAGCATTGAAGAAAAGGAGACTTTTTGAGCATGGGATTTACTTCTAGTGATCATTTGCGACACACCAGAAGGAATTTTTGGATTAGTGTTCTTGTTTATATCCATTGGTAATGATATAGACCTTTGTAAGCATCTCTCTTCCTCATCATCAGAACCTATTTCCTCCATGAATGATTTAGAAGAATTCGCCTTCTCTGGATTTTTTTGCATAGCTAAGTCTGATGAGTCATTACCCTGAACCGAAATAACTTGTTTTGAATTCAGATTATAACTGCTTATTTGTCCTAGTGAAAATTCTGAATCCAATATGCTCATCTCCTGCTCTCTCTGCTTTCCTTTCAACTTATTTGCTATTGTTGCATCTCTATTTAATTCTTTTACATTTTCATCTAAATTCAAAGCATCTGTTTTCCTTTGCTTTTCCTTTTCTGCACATATAACTGCTTTTGAGCTTCCTTTTTCTTCTCTACTGTCCATCATCATTGTTTCCTGTCGAACACCTTTAGAATGCACCAAAGAAATATCTAAGTCCTCATTTTTATCATCAGTATCAACAGCCATTTCCTCTATTTCCTCAGCAAAAGATACCTTCAAATCTGAATATTTTTCTGTTTCACAACCATCTAAAGCATTAAAATGATTACTCAGAGCCTCATCCACTTTGGACCCATGAAATTGTTGTCCAGCTTTTCCTTGTTTTTGTATCCAAAATTGTTTTTTTGTTTTGAGAATCCCACCAGATTGCAGTAAATCAGTCATTTCTCCAATGTTATTCTCCATCTCCTCCTCACGTTTTTGATTCAGCTTCATACTCAAATCTTTTTCCGAAACTGTAACCGTGCTCCTGTTTCTATTTCTATCTGGTTTCAGCTGGTTATCTTTGAAATAGCATTCATTCACTGAATGCCCCAGATGCAGACAGAATTCATAGTAATTAGGATACTTCTCAAAGACTACCTTCTGCAACCTTTTTTCCTCCCCAATTCCAATCCAGAATTCTTCTACTTTTGGCTTTAATAAGTCTATCTCAACACAAACTCGGGCCATATACAATCTCGATCCTTCTGCCGTAGCCTCATCAATTTTTATTGGATTCCCAACAATTCTGGCAGCTGAGAACAAATATTTTTGTTAAACATATGTATCGGGAAATCAGGAAATTGGATCCACACCGGGACAATAGGTGATTCTGTTTCATAAGAGAAGTGAGGAGACCATTTGAAAATACGCAGCGGAACACCCCCGATATACCAGATACCTCTTGTCCAGATTCGAGCCATGTCTTCTATGGAGGTCAGATGCAGAAAAAGATGCCCAGATCGCAAAAAATGGATGTTATAGAAACTTGAAAGCCCTAGGTTTTTAAAAGCTTGCATGGTTGTCGAAAAACTAGGTCGCTTCCCAGAAAATTTGCCCACCAGCGCAAATCGATAAGAATTAGCCATAGAATTTACATCCTCCTCAGTGTAGAAGATACCGGGCTTACTGTTATATATCGTCGCTGCCTTGAAATCTTCTTCGACATCATCGAAAGATTTCTTCGAAGCTCTTGGAGAAGCTGGCCTTAGAACCGCTGCATACGACATTGTTTTTTCTGTCCTAGGTCCATGGGAGATCTGCTGGACCTCGAAAGATTTGATAGGGATAGATGAAAGAGGAGGGTAGTTGGAGGGATCCGGCGCCGGCGCTATAGTGACACCGGCGGCCATCACCGCAGAAGAGTGGGCGCGTTAGCACCTGTGCACTGTTCCTCTTCAAATCGCCTGATTAATCGCTTGATTAATCACCCTCATTTAAGGACAAGTTACTAGTCCATTGAGTTTAGATTTTTGAGAATTCACAACCCTAGGTAATTTCCTTCCAATTGCTTCTAACTATGATTGAGAATAATCTAGAGGGACGCATCTTTAGTTTACTAGTAGCTTGTGTGACATGCCCAAGAATAGTGTGGGGGAGTTGATAACTATCATATTGTCACTTAAATTAGGCTCTCAAATCCATATTTTTGATCCATTTTCATATGCTTAAGTTTGTATTTACATTAGGTTTCATAAAATCATTATATTTTGTCTTTGGATACAATTCATTCTATATTTGAGATATTTTTGGCATTAATTTTGAATATAATTTTGTAGGCTTCAATTAACCATGAACCTAGATCAAGATCTGAAGATTTGGTCCCAATCGGAGGTCATCCAGCCGTTGGATCGAGCTTAAGAGGAGCCTAAACCGTCCATTCCAATTTGTGAGCAATCTAAGCCATCGGATGCAGATCCAGTTGATCCGAGCTGAGGGAGAACAGATCCTGCCCCTTGATCATGATCTATGAGGTATGGTTTAGACGGACTTAATCCGACCGTTGGATGAGTTCAAAACAATTACAGCCATCCAAAATTCAAAAGGAGATTTTAATCAGGAATTCCCTCTCCGCTGCTGGTGGTCGCCAGATCGCGTCTCCAGAGTTTTCCATTCGTCTTTGTTCTTCAATTTAGCAATTTAGATCGCACGCGGCCACCCAGATCAAGATCTTCTTATGTTTTCAATTCGTCAAGATCAATTCCGCAAGAGGTTTGCAATCCATTCGTATTTGAATGCTTCGGCGAGGGTTTCACCGTGAGCTAGCTTCATCCGACCAACCTTCGTTTGATTCCACTTCTCCATCAATCGGGCCAAGTCAGAGGGGTTCTCTGAGTTGATTCGAGGTTCCCTAAGCTATCACTCGCTATACAAATCATCACGAAAGGAAGGATCGGGAGGAGTTTAGATTACACATCCAAGCTACGCAACTCTGTCACGACAGCTGATTTCAGTTTGAATCTCGAGCGAGGGGGTTCCGAGCTCGATCCTTGTGTGACGGCAACGAGAAAATCTCGGAGAAGAACTTAAACTGGAGTCAATTAGTTGTAGATTTCAATTCTATATTAAGTTCTGTAACATTTCAATCTGCATCGAATTGTTTCAGTCCGCATTTCAACTACTGATCGGTCATTTGACCGATCCAGGCAGCACCTGATCGGGCATCAGTCTGATCAGGCTTGTATCTGATCAGTCAGTCGACCGATCAGGAAATTTTCTGCACAAATTGACCCGTTTTCAGTACTCAGCTTATTTTAATTCTTCATTTCCGAAGTTAGATACAGTTTTAGTGTCTTTCTGCAATAGATATCAGTTTAATCTTTCAATCTTGCAATTTCGAATTGTTATGCTCAATCTCCAAGTAGGTTAAGTTTAGAATTGCAATTTCCTAGTTTATGTTTGCTTAGTTCAACTTGTTTCGTTTCAACTACATTCTCAATCTTATTTGCAAAACAAAACCCCCATATTATTCGAAAACCCCAAACATTTAACGACAAACAAATACGAGCTTGATTCAAACACTCACAACAAGTCCATGGAAAAATATGACCTGAGGCCCGTATTCTACATTTAATCTTGCTAGCCAAGGGTTTTCAGTTATAAATTCTAAATTTGAGGCTCACTTGTGACACTAGTATTGAGCATTATCAATCCCCAAGCACAGGATTCACATCATGCCTAATCATTATTGATGGATCGACTGGCGTGCTAGAGAGGGGTGAATAGCACTTTTTTGTTGAATCTCTACAAGGTTGTTAGGCAGCGGAAACAATAATATGCAAAGAACAATACAGACAATGCTAACAAACCAGGTTTACTTGGTATCCACCCCGGACGGGTGACTAATCCAAGAATCCGTCGGTGGATCAATCCCCGGATAACCTCCGGCTAACCCTCGTCGCTCCTTGTGGGTGGAGAAACCTCGCCAGAACACCTTAGACACTACCTGGACACAAAAGACTACTAACTCACTTTACCTAAGCGAGTTTCGCCAAGAGATAGTAGTCTGAAACGAGCCCCTTTAAATAGGGCTTGAATCTGAAACAGTCGCTACCAGTCGACTGCCCCTGGTGCAGTCGACTGGTCCCACTCAGATTTGACCATTACAGTATCCAGGACAGCTATTCCAGTTGGCACCAGTCGACTTCCCCATGGCCAGTCGATTGGTACACACACAAGCCTAGGGTTACACTCCCGAGTACATGTCTCTCCGCACTCAAACCCTCCCGGCTTAGATCCTGAGTTCAAATACTCATACTCAGACCTCACAACCTGGTTGACTCTTCACCAGCAGCCTCGACTGTTGCCTTCACGCCCTCTTCATCTTCGGCCCTCATCCCTCGGATGCGCACGCAAGCCTCCAGGTTGCCTCCATGCCACCCTTCACGTATGCCTCGAAGTCCGCGTCCCTCGGCTCATCGTCCCTGCTATCCATCGGTCTCTCGGATGCGCACACAAGCCTCCAGCTTGCTTCCATGCCATCCTTTACCCGAAGACATCAACCAAGTCCATGTGTACCAGTACACCTGCACACTCACGTACACATATTAGAACAACAACAAATCCTAACTTAACCATATTGCCTACACATCAAAATATCATGATCCTCCAGATCATCTCAGGGCCGATTGCCCCAACAATCTCCCCCTTTTTGATGTGTGGCAATATGTTAAGTTAGGTAAACATAGCAGTAATTAGAAATAAATAGTAGCAATATTAATTGAAAAACAAAGCATATTAACCAAGAGGCAACCTAGCCCTTAACCTATGCTTTCTTCCATTTTTCAATTCTTAATGCCAATGCCAAGTTAAGTTTTCCCAACTTAACTCTAATGTTTCATAACCCAAACCAAGTTAAGTTTCAACCTAAACCTAACTTAACACTCGAGTTCTCCCCCTTTGACACCATGAAAAAGATTGCCCCAAGCAACCCTACCCCTAGTGCCAAATAAAAACCAACCAGCTTTCTGAAAAACCCTTCAGGAATCACAAAATCACATTCTGTCCACTCTCCCAGTCGACTGCGATCCTACCAGTCGACTGATACGTAGATTTCAGAATTTTTAGCCGAAATTCAGAAACGCATTAAAAATTCCAAAAAATTCAGAAAAATATGAAATTTTGCAAGCACGCTTGTTAAGGTATTCCCTACCCTAGAAAAATATTGGTTTATGAAAAATATCAACTGTGCTTGACTTTTAGTACAAACCCAAAAAATCTCAAATAATGTCAACTTTGTATCAACCTTGAAATCCAATCATGATTTCCTATATTTGCCAACTTCATTCACCTCCATTTGACATATAGAATGATTCTCAAACTTTCCTTTTTCATATAGATATTTCCATTTTGACAAAACCTCCCCCTCTTTCTTTCTTAAACCTAAATGATCATGCCCTTTTATATTTAAATTCCATGATTTGATTTTCAACCAAATTGTATTAGGTAATATGACAATATAGAATTTCCAACTCATATTATGAACATATATAAGGATCATAACTTTAAAAAAACACAACATTTCATCTATTAGCACTAAAAAACTTTCAAACAGTATTCAAAACATTATCAAATTAAGACATAATTTTCAATAACATAGAAGAGAATGTATCATACATGGAATCATTAAAGCAGTCATGAAATAAACATCCAAAAGAGTAGCTAGGGCCAAAGCCCTGAAGTCATCCAAATAGTTATAATCATCAGAATGGAAAGTGTTTGAGAGGTATAAAAATACATCAAATAATAGTAATGCTCTCAACACTGAACTACTCTCAAAAACTGCATCATCTGGTCAGAACATAGGATTGTCACCGCCTGGAGGAGGAGGAAGAGGAGGAGCCTAAAAAGCGAGATGCCACTGTCGCAGCATCTCGTACATGTCATGCTGGCGGCTGGTAATCCTATCAACTGCCACCTCCAACCTCTGCTCAGTCTGCTGTACTCTGTGAATATCCTCACGAATGACGTGAACATCCTCTTGAAGCCTGTGGACATCGGATCGAAGCTGGGTGAACTCTGCACGTGTAACCAGCTCGCCAGGCTCCTCATCTGAACTCGATGACTTTGGACGCTCCCTCCAGACAAATGTCCCCTGCCTACTCTCAATACCTGCCAAGGACAATTGGCGTGTGCCAATCTGATCATAGTCCTTGGACAGGTGCCTGACCTGACCACTGGTGACGCCAATACCGAATCGCAACTGGAAGAACTCAGTCAACACATGACAGAAAGGCATGTAGATTTTCCCATTAACACTTTGGGAAAAGTGACAAATGGAGGTAAAAATATGAAGAGACACATCTATGTCCAACCTCCGCTCAAGAGCATACATCGTTACTAAGTGAGGCAATCGAATCCTTGCCCTCCCCTTAGTAACAATGGGTAGGAGACACTCTATAACAATCTTGTATAGAACATGACTAAACTGACTCATGGGTTTAGCATCAAAGGTACGATCAGATTAATGCCTATGTCTTCTAAAATAGTGCAAATGAATCTGATCAATGGTCACGTCTGGAAACTCAAGTGGTTCAACAACATTTGGAAAATAGGTATTAACATTGTTTGAAGCCCGACACTTTAAGAAACTGGCCAGAATCATGGCTGTGAAGGGAATGGTAACACCGGCCACTCTAGATTCATAAAGACTATTTTCTGAATCAATACAGGTTAAGTTGGCATAGAACTCCTTGCATAAATCAATATTAACATCATGTTGACAGTATACCAGTTGTTCAATGCCAAAATGGGTGACCATCTCAATAATCTAAGGTCCTTTTTCTTGAAAATAGGCTTTGTTTAAGTGCCGACAATGCATGGGGACAAACTCATTTTCTTCAAACCTCTTTTTACACTCTAAGCTCCTAAACTTGGACTCTTCTGGGGCTTGTGGACCTGGACCTGATGAACCTTCACCCCTAGATCTCTTAGACACAGCCCTAAAGTACCCAATGCATGCATACCAATACCAACCCCCCAAAAAGAAAAATAGCCAAGAAAACATGCACAAAATGCACATTAGTTCCAAAATAAGGTTTTAAATGAAGAACTAGACTTAAAACATGATACCTTTTCGCTATTCTTTTCATGATGTTGATTTTTTGAAGGATTGACTTGAAGAAGAGAGTTTTAACAAACCCTAGGGGTAGATCGAGGTTAGAGGAGGACTTAGAGAGGGATTTTAGGGCTTAGTGGAGCTTGAGGATGAGGGAGGAGCTCCGGAGAGAAGAAAATTGCCGGGTGGATCACCAAAACCTTAGGGTTTGGCTCCCCTGGCGTGCCCATTTCCTTTTAAAAAACCTACGTCCCAATTGACTGGCAAAATGGCAGTCGACTGGTTCTGAATGTAAATACATTCTGTGAGTTTTTCCAGTCAACTGGCCTCCTGCCAGTCGACTGGTATCTGAAACTTAGTTTTTCAGCCCGAAATTCAGTAATGCACTATTATTTCCACAAATTCCCAAAAAATCTGAAATCTTATGGGGATATTTGTGGATCCTATATCTACTTGGGAAAAATATAAATTCAGTCAAAACTATCCCGAATCCCAAAACTGATACAAACTTCTACATTTTCTAAATTGTATCATGAAACTTTTCCCAAAAGTTCTAATTTCGACCTCTCCTTGATGCTTCTTCTCATACTCATTCATAATATATTCAGAGCATCAAGTTATATAGTTTTAGATATTAAAACCAATTTCTCTCAATTAAAATTCCAATTTCTTCCTTTTACATCATAATTCTCCCTTTAGTGTGCCAATTCTCTATGAGTTAGGCTAACCTTAGTCTTTCAAACCCATTGGCACACTTTATAACCCATTTAATCTCCTAGAAGGAAACCACCAGAGATCCATTGACCATGGATCTTATTTTGGCTTCTAGAACTCTCCCTTGAGCTCCTAGCTCTAGTTACCTTCCTAGGAGGCTCATCTACAAAGGCAAGCCCACACCGGTGCTTCTCCGATGCTTCTTGACCTTCCACTCTCACTCTCTTAACCTTATAGACCTTTTGTTTGGTCAATTCATTTTCTTTTTCTTTAAATGGCTTTTCTTTGCCATTTTGACTTTCTCCCTACCATAGTTATAGGGAACCCTTGAATATTGCATTTTACTCGCACTTGCCCTCTTAGGGTGATATCCTAAATCTGGTCTACCATTCCTATGAGATTGATCTTTTTGCATCATGCTTGTCCCCTTTGACCCTCTAATGACTCTATCTAGGTTTTTCTCTCAAGGCTTGATTTTCCATTTCTAATTGCCTAACATTAGAATCATTAGACCTAATTTGATTATTTCTAGGTTTACCAATTTTTCTAGGCATATTTCTCCCTTCCCTAGGGTTTATGCCTTGGTCCTTAGTCCTAAAATTCCTAGGATTATCATGAAACATAGAATTTTAAATATTTTGGCATGCAAAACTATTTTTGGTTCTATCATGATATTTGAAACCAAAATTACATCTAGGCAAACAATCATTTATATTCCTAGCATTCATGGAAGAGTTTTGAACATAAGTGAAATTAGGGGTTACCTCCCTTACCCTTGTAGCTCCCCCTTGATGTGAGCTCCTCTTTTTCTCTTTCTCCTATTTCCTTAGATGCTCCATCTTTTTCAATTCTCCTTTCCTTGGACATTTTGTATGGTAATGCCCTAGTTCCCCGCATGTAAAGCATCGAATATTCCTTCTCATCTCCTTTTTAGCCTTCTCATTCCTACACCCCATGTTAGAATTTAAATAAATAGAATTGGGTTTAGGAATTACCTCCTTTTTATCTAGTTGGCACTTATCCTTGTAGTGCCCCCTTTTGTTGCACCTAAAGCATATAATATGCTCCTTCGATTTAGCTTTGGTGGAGGTGGAAGTCTTTTCTTGCACTTGTGAGGATGAAGATCTCTCCCCCTCAACCCTTGATGTTGATACTTCTTTTCTTTCGGATGAGGTGGATGCTTCTTCACTCAAAGGGATGATCAATTCTTCTTCTTCTTGGACCCTTGAGCTTATTTCTTCGAGTTCTTCTACTAGTTGAACTTGTGTAGGGTTTTTGTGAAGTTCTTCTAGTTTGCTCCATAACTCATACACACTTTTATATTCTCCTACACAACTCAACATGTTTTTAGGCAACATATCAATCAATATATTTATTACCTTTTCGTTTGCCCTAGATTGCTCTCGTTGTTCATCTGTCCAATGTCTAGGACAAAGCCTCTTCCCGTGCTTGTCTCTCGGAATTTCAAAGGGGTCTTCAATGGTCATTCTACACTCCCAATCCATCCCTAGCTAATTTTTCATCCTTGCCTTCCAATGGTCGAATTCTCCATGATTGTAGGTTGGTGGTGTGTTGATGTCTTCCCCCAACTTATCTTCCATGTTCTTCTTCCTCTAGCGAGTGCTCCCTCGGCGGTTAGTCCGATCAAGAGCAGTCCTTCGCTCTGATACCAACTGATGGATCGTCTAGCATGCTAGAGGGGGTGAATAGCACTTTTTCGTTGAATCTCTACAAGGTTGTTAGCGCAGCAGAAACAATAATATGTAAAGGACAATACAAACAATGCTAACAAACCAGGTTTACTTGGTATCCACCCCGGACGGGTGACTAATCCAAGAATCCGTCGGTGGATCAATCCCCGGATAACCTCCGGCTAACCCTCATCGCTCCTTGTGGGTGGAGAAACCTCGCCACAACACCTTGGACACTATCTGGATACAAAAGACTATTAACTCACTTTACCCAAGCGAGTTTCGTCAAGAGATAGTAGTTTGAAACGAGCCCCTTTAAATAGGGCTCGAATCTGAAACAGTCGCTACCAGTCAACTGCCCTTGGTGTAGTCGACTGGTCCCACTCAGATTTGACCATTATAGTACAACGTTTGAATCCTGGCCAGCTATTCCAGTTGGCACCAGTCGACTGCCCCATGGCCAGTCGACTGGTATACACCCAAGCTTAAGGTTACACTCCCGAGTACATGTCTCTCCACACTCAAACCCTCCCGACTTAGTCCCTGAGTACAAACACTCATACTCAGACCTCACAACCCGGATGCACACGCAAGCCTCCAGCTTGCCTCCATGCCACCCTTCATGTACGCCTCTGTGACGCCCGCCCTTATATCTACCCTCGGGGCGGGGTCACGTGCACTTAATCTCTAAATCCGCATATAAAATTTTTTTCTTTCTAAAGTACTAAGGACAAAGTACTAAGCATGCTTATTTAACCTATAACATAATAGGTTTCACTTATCATAAAATCAAGTATATAAGTGATTCAAGTATAACATTCATTAATAATAAATGTTAACACAGTATGATAATGTAGATATGAAGATCTTTATTCCCGAGCCACCACCCCACACATCTTCAGCTCTCCTGCCTCTTCCTTCAGTTCAAGTGTTTCTTACCGCTATCTGCAGCATAAGAAAACATGAAACTAGTAAGCAAAACATGCTTAGTAAGAATCCAGGCCTACTCGCAAAATCCATATCGATACATCATATCATGTACACAGTAATCAAGATAGCATTATGAGCATCATAAGCATTGCTTCACATACTTCTAAGTGCTTCACCACACAAGATCATATCATAATAGGAAATGTTTTTCAAAAGATTCCATAATGGTAAATACTTTAAAATATCATATCATCATCTAGGGCCCAGTTGTCGTACCACATCATGCGCGTTCCCTAATAAATTGGGGTAGCGAGCCACCAATCTAATTAGAGCAGGACCCTTCCGTCCTACCAATGCCATGACCTTAACATGCACATTGGATTTGTTTAACGACCCCCTTCCGAGTCGGGTACGCAACTTTCAAAGTAAAGTAATTTATCATGCAATTACTCATATATGTATATGCCTAAAGGTACTCTTAATCACTTCTCAAAGGGACACACCACACATTCGGGTGCTCTTGATCCCTTAGGGACACACCACACATTCGGGTGCTCTTGATCCCAGTTTCAATAGAGTAACCCTTTTTAAGCATCATACATCATATTTCATGCATACATGCATCATGTTTTCATACATGTTCATATATTCATCATATTTTATACATGTTCATACATACATTATATGTCATACATGTTCACATGTTCATCATATTTCATACATGCCTCATAATTCGTACATGCATCATATTTCAATCAAACATCTCATTTAATCATCTCGTGCATATACATCTCATATCATTTCACATACACATCACATAAAATAATTTCACCTTCCTAAACCCTAATGTTCATCGCCTTGGCCGAATAGTGTAGGGTAGGAACGCTAAGGTTTTGGAATCTGCATCTTCACACAAATATTTATCCAAGCACCTTACTTACACTACTAACCATTTACTCATCCTAGGATAACAAACCCACCCAAAGCCCCAATTTAATCCCCTTTGGCCGAAAGTTGTAGGGTGGCTAAAACCCTAATTTTTGTTCTCCCAAACATTTGGAAACACCACACATGTGTATAGAATCCCTAGGGCACTAGCATGTATCAAGGTTTGATAAAAGAAAACTTTACTTGGCCTCCACCACAAGGGTGGCCGAAACTTGTAGGGTACCAAACCCTAGTTTTTTGTCCTTCCAAAAATTTGGAAAACACACATATGAGTCTAAAGTCCCTATGAGTACTAGCATGTATCAAGGTTTGGCCAAAAACTCTTTTCATGGACCCCTTACTTGGGGTGGCCGAAACCTTCATCAAGGAGGGTCCTTGTGATCTTGCAAAAGAATGAAACAAACAAACATTCAACAACAATTATGCCACAGGCGAGAGGATACTTACATCCTTTCGCTTGGATTTCTCTTTCTCTTACTCCGTAGGGTACCCTAGATTTGTAGGGCAAGTGAAAATCCTTTCCGAATCTTCTCTAGGGCTCCTTAGACTTACTAGTGGCAAGAACCTTCAAAGGTCTTCTTCCTTCCAACTTTTCTAGAGCTAGAACCCTAGACTTGATTTTCGAAAATGAGAAGGAGAGGGGAGGGGGTCTCGGTGGGGAAGAGTGAAGAGGAAGAAGAAGAGAAGAGAAGGAAGTTACTCCAACTTCCCCTTATTTATACTTTTCTCATGAAAAGACATGTCTCTTCACTCTTACACCCTTAACAAGCATGTTTCTTATTCTCTCAACAAGAAACAATGCTTGGTGTAGTGGTTAAGGCATGGGGAGTGCAACTAGGAGGTTCAAGGTTCAAATCCTTGCTTCCTCCTTTCCACCTCTTCTTTTTATTATATTTTGCACTAATCCACATCCAAGCCCATTATGCCAAACCCACCATGAAATTTCATAATAATGATAAAATTCATGAATTCATAATATTTCATGATAATATTTCATGAATTCTATCACATTTCATATTCATGATTTCATAATATTTCATGATAACATTTCATGAATTCTATCACATTTCATATTCATGATTTCATAATATTTCATATTCTTCCATAATAATATTTCATCATGAATTCACAATATTATTCACATAATATTTTATAATGAATTCACAATATTATTCATGGTGAAATTTCGGGGTGTTACAACCTCGAAGTCCGTGTCTCTCGGCTCATCGTCCCTACTATCCACCGGTCTCTCGGATGCGCACCCAAGCCTCCAGCTTGCTTCCATAACATCCTTCACCCGAAGACATCAACCAAGTCCATGTGTACCTGTACACCTGCACACTCACGTACACATATTAGAACAACAACAAACCCTAACTTAACCATATTGTCTACACATCAAAATATCATGATCCTCCAGATCATCTCACGGCCGATTGCCCCAACAGTTATCATGACTTTAGTCGAGGGGGAGCCAATATAAAAATAATTTTCATAATTAGATAAATTTTTTTCCTTAATTCCTTAATTTTAATTGCATGCTTGATTGTTTATTTATTTCTGCAAATTATTATGTTTAGACCTAGGACTGGTTAGACTAAGGACTGAAACGATTTAATTGAAATTTGAACAACATAGTATTGGGTGGAGGTGAGATGATAGTACGTTAAGGAAGCCATTTTGGTGGAACTAGCCGAAGCTACCGATCCAAGACCCAAACTAATTAGACCAAAATCTTTCAAGAAGATCAAAGTTAGGACTTTAGGCCAAGGATGAATTGAACAAGTTAGAGAGTTTTGGATTTCATGTCAAACATGGGATGGGTGATAAATTTACTTATAAACATATTTTTTCCAAGTAGATATGAGTGCCACAAATCTCCTCATCAAATTTTAGACTTTTTAGAGATTTGTGAAATTAATTATGCATTTCTGAATTTAGGATAGAAAAGCTGGAATTTGGGTACCAGCCGACTGTTCCAGAATCAGTCGACTGGTCTAGTGCAAATCTGAAACCCAGGTATTCAAAGATACCAGTCGACTGCTCCTAGTGCAGTCAACTGACCCTGGGCAGTCAAATGATCTACGGTTTATTTAAAAGAAATAGTCACGTGGGGGTTATCGAACCTAGGGTTTCAGCGCCACCCCCTGCGAGTTCTTCTCTCCCTCGACCTCTCCTTTTGCTCCAAGCTTTTCCAAGGCCCTAAAATCACATTCCTAGTCTTCCTCCAACTCAAATCTAAGTCTAGGGCAAGAATAGCATCTTCGTTGAGTCAATCACGATCATTGTTCACCATGCAACGAGCAGGAAAAAGGTAACGAGTTGTTTGGCTCACTTATCACAATATATTCACGATTCATGGCTAACTCTCTCCTATTTGCATGTTTTCCTTATTTTTACTCTCCATTTGGGTCATTTTGATGCATGCATGGGTAAATTGCATTTTAGAGTTGTCCAAAAGAGAAGGTTGGGTGATGGATCATCCCAACATCGTCGTACAGATCCTGAGGCATCTCGATTCCATTCGGAGGAGTGCTAACAAAGATTTGCGAAAACTAACTTTGTATTAATGAATTGTAGGTATCTTAACCGGTCCTATTTCCAAGAGAAACCCCCCCCCCCACATTGCTGAGATGATCACCCATTTTGGTCAGAGCAGCTGGTCTATTGTCAACACTATGTTAACCTTGACCTGCGTAAAGAGTTCTATGTCAACCTTACATGCATTAGTCCCGATGATGGGGCTTGTGAGTCCATGGTGGCAGGAGTGACCATCCCCTTTTCATTTGTAGTCTTGGGATCATTTTTAGAGTGTAGGGCTTTAAACAATATGTTTACATGTTTTCCAAAAGCTATCGAGCCCTTCACCTTCCCTAATGTTACTATTGATCAAATCCACCAGCATTACTTTGAATGACGTCGACCTCCTCTAGTGCGTATTTTTGAGGCTAAGCGCATGACTCCTATTAGCAACGTATTGTACAAAATTGTCTTAGATTACATTTTACCTATTGTCACCAAGGGAAGGTCGAAGATTCGACTGCCTCACATGATAATGATGTAAGCATTAGAGAGAAGGGTGGATATTGATATCACCTTGCATGACTTTGTATCCATTGTCCATTTTTCACATGAGGTCAAGGGAAAAATCTACATGCCATTCTGCCACATTTTGACCGAGTTCTTTGAGTCTAGAGGTATTTGCACTACTAGAGGTCAGGTACATCGTATGTCCATGGACTATGACGAGATCGGTTCACGACAGCTGTCCTTGGCAGGGATTGAGTGCCGGCAGGGGGTGATGTCCTGGAAGCAGCGTTCTGATTCCTTCAGTTCTGATGAGGAGGCTGCGCCTTCTGCTGCTGCTGGGGTTACACAAGAGCAGTTCTCTCTACTATAGTCAGAGGTGCATGGTCTTAGGGAGGGCTTTCAGATGTTTCAGCAGCAACAGGATGATATGCAGCAGCGGCAGGTTGCCATTCAGGGGGACGTTCATGGTCTCACACAGTTTTGTCAGAGGTTCCATCAGTGGCAGGATGAGATGTATACGATGATACAGAGCTGGAACCTGATGTATCAGACCCCTCCTCCTCCTCCTCTAGGCGATGACATGTTCTGTAGCTTGAGTTGATGGTGATTGTGTTGGGAGTATATCTAGTGTAGACATTTTATTTATCTCTCAAACACGTAATTTGGGCTTGTAATATTTGAATACTTCGGGGCTATGGCCCTTGTGACATCTGTTATGCTTGAGTTTGAGCTTTGTATGAAACTTTGAATTTATGTTTTCATATTGCTTATTGAATTTTCAGTTCATGATTTGATGTTGCTCATATGAAATAATGCTATCTTGATATTGTGAAGTATAAGAAAAGTTTGATATATATATGTCTATCTAGAGGTATGGGATGAGAAGGGGAAGCTTTTATCATGTACCTTATCTTGAGAATATATATAAAGAAAAGGGGAGATTAGAAAATAATTCTATGTTTGAAATGGTATAGGATGGGCTTGGCAAACACATAGAATCAAATGTAGGCTTGAGAGTTGATAGAAAATGATGGTTTTTTAAAGAATTGGAATTTTTTCAAAAGTCAAGCATATTTGGAATTTTTTACGAAACTATATTTTTCTAGGGTAGGCTATATCTTAACAAATATTCTTGTAAAGTTTCACATTTTACCGAATTTTATTGGAATTTTCAAGGGGTTTCTGAATTTTGCCTGAAAATTCAGAGTTACTGAGTATCAGTCGATTGCCGTTGGGGCAGACACTGATCTTTCTGTGGGATTGCGAATTGAAGGCACCAGTCAACTGATATTGGATCAGTCGACTAATCCTTCTGGTTGTTGATTTCTGAGGGTTTTTAAGAAATATAATAGGTACTTATCGACACTAGGGCTACGATTTCTTGGGGCAATCATTTTGATGGTGTCAAAGGGGATGAACTTATGGTGTTTAGTTAGGTTTGACTTAACTTGGTGTTGTGAAAAATTGAAAATTATGTGAAGGGCATAGGTTAAGGGGGAGGGCATGTTTATGTCTCATAATTGTTGGTGCAAGTTGCATCAATGATGTTCTCCTTTATGTGTTTTAATGTTTGACAATGTACTTAAGTCAGTAATATGTTGAACAGACAAAGGAGAGCTAAGGAGAAGTAACCTAAGCCTGAGAAAAGTCCTAGTTAAGCTAGGCATGGAAACCCTAAGACCTAGCGAAGGGCCACTAGGCTCTGGCGAAGGGCTGCCAGAAAGAAAAGACCTAGCAAAGGGCTGCTAGGCACCTGACGAAGGGTTGTCAGGAAAATAAGACCTAGCAAAGGGCTGCTAGGCACCTGACGAAGGGTTGTCAGGAAAATAAGTCCTAGCGAAGGGCTGCTAGGCACCTGACGAAGGGATGTCAGGGGAACAAGTCCTAGCAACGGGCTGCTAGGCACCTAGCGAAGGGATGCTAGGTATCATAACTAAAAGACCTAGCGAAGGGCTGCTAGGCACCTAGTGAAGGGCTGCTAGGTATCGTAACCCTAAGACCTAGCGAAGGGCTGCTAGGCACCTAATGAAGGACTACTAGGCATAGAAGACCTAGCGAAGGGCTGCTAGGCACCTGGCGAAGGGCTGCTGGGGAATAAAGTCTTGGTCCAAGGGACTGAGCAACTTAGCTGAGCGATGACTAAGGACAGGAGTAGAGACGGGTCAGGGTTTGGGCGTCTCGAGGTCCGGGAGTATCGGAAGCTAAGTAAAAGTCCACCTGAAGGACTGGGTGGCAACCATCTCCTGAAAGGAGTAGGTGAAGGGCGTGTTCCCGGGGGTGGGAACTCGTGCCGGTTCGACCTAGGGTTTTGTGCAAATCCGAAGTCAGAACCATGTCCTTAGGCTTCATTTTTCATGCATGTATGCTTTGTGTTTGTGTATCTTGCAGGTAACAAGAACCAGAGACAAAGCAAGCCTTGCAGTGTTAATTCAGGGTGCTGCCCCTGTGTTGGGGGCGCCCCCAGCAAGGGGGGCGCCCCCCAGTCAGTGCTAAACAGGGAGCTAAGAGAGCAGCTTCGTGATGCAGTCAAAAGGAGTCAACCGGGGCGCCCGGAACATCCGGGGCGCCCGGGTCAACCCTGTTTGTGCTGTTTCACGTTCTAAATGAAGATAAGCGATCAGAAGGGCGCCCGGGATGTTCGGGGCGCCCTGGTCAACAGTCTTATCTCCCGCGGCGAGGTAGGCGCAAGGATAAGTGTTGACCGAGTCTTCCGGGGCGCCCCCGTCGACCAGGGCGCCCCTAGGAGGGCTATAAAAGGGGCTTCGACCCCTCTTCTTCGAACACACTTCCTAACTGCGAATCTGATCATTCCGACTGACGACAACGTGCTAAAGACGAGGTTCTGCGACCGGGAGGCTCCAGGAGGAAGTGCGCGGCACTTCGGAGGTCCAGATCGGCCGAGCTTCATATTTTATGTTTGGTTTGCAATTAATTTACAGTATTCATTTTCTATATTATTGCTTGTAATATTGCACTGTAAGTCGGGTTTCTCTGCCTCCGGAAATTCAGGAAAGGAGACTATTAGTGGACTCAACGCCGAGTACATAGGCCTTGGACGTACTGACCCTGGGGGTTGGGAACCAAGTAAATAAACCTGCCGTGTCCCCTGTTTTGTTTTCTTTTGTTTTACTTTTATGTTTCCGCTGCACTAACGCTCTGAGTCCAGAAGTCTTACGAAAGATTTACGAAAGTTTTCACGATCGATATTCACCCCCCCCTCTATCGACGGCACCGGTCCTACAATTGGTATCAGAGCCGAGCCGCTCTTCACCGGACTAACCGCCGACGGAGCAACGACGCCAGGAGTTGAGGGGGAGCCCAGGGGTGAATCAGGTACAAATTTTTTTTAATGTCTAATTTTAAATCGCATATTATTTGTTTCACATGCAGGGAGAGAGGGCACTATAAAAATCAGTGCCCTACTCGTAAAAATCGTTCGTCACCGGCGGCAAAGGAGGTACCAACGCCAGGAAACCGGAGGGACAAAAGTCACGTACAATGCTTCAAGTGCGAAAAATACGGGCATTACAAAAACAAATGCTCGGCGAAGGTACGTAAGATTTACGTTCCAAAAGTTTTACAATTTCCTGCACTGTCCTTAGACAACTCAGTTAATTTTTCTGAAAAATTAAATTTACTGCATAGTAGATTAAATTTTTTGCATGATAAATTACAAAATGTGAATACAACTAAAATATCAGAAATAAATTGCTTAATTCAGAATATCAATTCAGAAATTTCAAATATTAATTCTGATAATATCAATTCTGAAAATATTAATTCTGATAATATTAATTATGAAAACATGAATTCTGAAAATATTAATTCTGAAAATATTAGTTCTGACAATATTAATTCTGATAATATTAGTTCTGATAATATTAATTCTAATATTAAATCTAAAATAAATTCTGATAATTCTACAGATAATGATACAATTAATTCTGGATCTAAATCTGAAACTAAATCCGAATTCGAATTTGAAAATCCTAAGGATAAAGTTGAATTCAAAAATCTTAAGGATAATTCTAAGTCAGAAAATCCTTCAGATAATTACAAATTCAAATTCGAAAATCCATTGTATAATTCTAAATTCGAAGTTGAGAATTCTAAATTTAATCCAGAATTTAATTCAGAAAATCTTAAAGATAATTCAGAAATTAATTCCAAAAATTATAAGGATAACTCTGAAGATGATATATCTTTAGATAATAATTTAATTATCCCCTTAGATAATGCTGAAACCTTAATTAGTGGCCCAATTTACTCCACCTACTATAAGGATATTGAAAAATCAAATCTTAAAGAGGATATGGAACTATCTAAGATAAAGGCCATAATAAATAAAAATTATAAAAATTCAAATAAATCGAAATTATTAGAAAAACTTGAAAAGAAAGATAAATATGAAGAAGAAATTTTTGAAATAATGAAAATGATGAATTTAAACCCACAATTATTAATTAATCATAATAATCTCAAAAAAAAAAAATTTAAACCTTAATTAATTTCGAATTAATTCAAATTAAATCCTAATTAAAACTTAAATTAAACCTTAATTATCTTCGAATTAATTCAAATTAAATCCTAATTAAAACTTAAATTAAACCTTAATTAATTCAAATTAAATCCTAATTAAAACTTAAATTAAACCTTAATTATCTTCGAATTAATTAAAATTAAATCTTAATTAAATTAAAATTAAATCTTAATTAAATTAAATTAAATCTTAATTAAATTAAATTAAATCTTTATTAAATTCAAATTAAATCTTAATAAATTCAAATTAAACCTTAATTAAATTCAAAATAAATCTTAATTTAATTAAATTCAAAATAAATCTTAATTTAATTAAATTCAAAGCAAATCTTAATTAAATTAAATTAAATCTTATTAAATTCAAATTAAATCTTAATTAAATTCAAAATAAATCTTAATTTAATTAAATTCAAATAAATCTTAATTTAATTAAATTCAAATTAAATCTTAATTAAATTAAATTAAATCTTAATTAAATTAAATTAAATCTTAATTAAATTCAAATTAAATCTTAATTAAATTCAAAATAAATCTTAATTTAATTAAATTTAAATTAAATCTTAATTAAATTCAAAATAAATCTTAATTTAATTAAATTCAAATTAAATCTTAATTAAATTCAAAATAAATCTTAATTTAATTAAATTTAAATTAAATCTTAATTAAATTCAAAATAAATCTTAATTAAATTAAATTAAATTAAATCTTAATTAATTCAGATAAATCTTAATTAATTCAATTAAATCAATTAAACCTTAATTAATCAAATTAATTCAACTAAATTCAAATAATTCAAATTAATTCACTTTTCAATTAAATTCAAATTAACTCAACTTTAATTTAATTAAATTCAAATTAACTCAATTTTAATCCAATCTTAAATCACTTAAACCTGAACCAAACTAAAACCTTACCCAAACCGCAACAATTAAATCAATAAAATCAAATATGTCAAAGTGGGTTGACATATTCGCAGGTTCACACGATATGTATCAAATCGAGAATTTGATACATTCTTAGAAACAAAAATAAAATGTCTTGACTTGTTTGACTCATGCATAATTGTCATGCCATGCATTTGCTATTTTCCTTTAAAATATATGACATGTCATTCATATTTAATTTTTATGCATAATTTAGAAAGGTCATAAGAAAAAGATAATTGAAATTTGGCAACATAGTATTGGGAGGAGGTGAGATGATAGTACGTTGGGGAAACCAACTCTAATAAGATCAAGTCTACTTGGTCTCTTTAGACTGGTGAAACCAGCCGAAGCTACCGATCCAAGACCCAAGCTAGTTAGACCAGAAAATGACCTAATTTAATTTGAAAATGAAATTTCATTAAAAGGCTTTGTCAAGGAAAGGGTGGATGATCCCATAAGGCTTCGGCCAAAGAAGGCCTAGTGCCTCGCCAAGACCTGGAAGCCAATTTCTGAAATACAAATTCAAATTATCTTTTGTCAAATTCGAATCTAACACAAATTTCAATTAGATTTAATAATGGAAAATGATTCAAGCATCTCACAATACACCTATAAGGCAATCATGCTTGTTGTATTGATACATCTAAAATGGGTGAGATGTTAAGGACTAATGAATTGAAAAATATTTTTCAAAATTGTTTTTCAAAATTGTTAGAATATTTTCCTAAAAATATATTTTTCAAAATAGAGCTTTAACATAATAATGTTTTTATGGAATTCATGCTTGTCTGATTGATTATATATATTACACATTTTTCAAAAAGGTATATTGTTTTCCAAAAATTGATTGACTCACGCAATTAGACACAAGCCTCTTAGGACAACACTAAAGTTCCTTAGGGCACTTAGATAGAGTCAAACGACATTAATGCAGGGGGAGTGCTTTTCATATTTTTCAAACTGCACTTTAAAAACATTACTATTATTTGAAAATATCTTTTCGAAAATCATGCTTTAATCATTATCACTTGTGGCTCTTCGACAAAGATTTTACCTATTGCAAAAATCAAATGTTTACCTGTTCTTTTGATTCTGATAAACCCTAAAGACACAGAGGAAGGTCCACTTCATAATCTAAAAAGGACTCCGAGGATGTGTCAGATTTAGGGGGAGTCTGAGTCAAATATTTTTTTTCAAAGTCTTAAACTATTTTTTAAAATTATTAGAAAATTCCTTTGATTTGAATCACCTTAAGACTCAAAGGAAGAGTACTTGTGGTCAACAAGCTTCCCAGGACTGAGTCAAGTTTAGGGGGAGGTCAAATTAAAAGAATTATTCAATTACATGCTTTTAAGATTCTAAAAATCTATGCTTTTCAAAATACTACTTGTTAAAAGTTGTGTGACTTATGAAATTATTTTGAAATAATGTTTACTTAGGTTGGAAAATTCCCAGGACACTTAGGAAATGTCCTTGTGGTCAACAAGGTTTCCTAGGATAGTGTCAAACTGGAAAATAGACCAAGTTAAGTAAAATATTAGATCTTCAAAATTCACACAGTTTTTCAGCACTTACTTTGTGAAATATTATCATTTTTCTTAAAAATTTATTTTCCAAGACACTTAGGAAATACCCTTGTGGTCAACAAGGTTTCCTAGGATGGTGTCAGACTGGAAAAGAAACTCAATCAAGTAAAATAATTTCAAAAAAAAAATACTTATGTCTTTCAAAACCAATATTCTTAATTTTGAAAAAAAATATTTTCAAATGTATTGTTAAGTACTTAATTTCTCAAAAAAAATATACTTATATTCTTTCAAAAAGAGATTTAAATAATCTTTTAAGTACTTGCACTCCTTACAAATCATCTTTTCAAAGTACTTATACTTTAAACCTAGAGTATTTTCAAATTTATGCAATTTTTTTTAAAAAACAAAATTGCACTAAGTATTTTCAAAACAAAAATTCAAAGGTTTTTCATTGTTGATGCAAGTTTATATCTTTTTGATGCATGACAAAGGGGGAGAGAGTGCTTAAGTTAGATTTTTTTCAGTTAGAATAGTTTTTACTCTCCAAAAAAAAACCTATACCTTTTATCCCAAGGATAGCAAATTAGCCCCTTAAACCAATCTAACTTAAGTTATTGTCAAACATCAAAAAGGGGGAGATTGTTGGTGCAAGTTGCATCAATGATGTTCTCCTTTATGTGTTTTAATGTTTGACAATGTACTTAAGTCAGTAATATGTTGAACAGACAAAGGGGAGCTAAGGAGAAGTAACCTAAGCCTGAGAAAAGTCCTAGTTAAGCTAGGCATGGAAACCCTAAGACCTAGCGAAGGGCCGCTAGGCTCTGGCGAAGGGCTGCCAGAAAGAAAAGACCTAGCAAAGGGCTGCTAGGCACCTGACGAAGGGTTGTCAGGAAAATAAGACCTAGCAAAGGGCTGCTAGGCACCTGACGAAGGGTTGTCAGGAAAATAAGTCCTAGCGAAGGGCTGCTAGGCACCTGACGAAGGGATGTCAGGGGAACAAGTCCTAGCAACGGGCTGCTAGGCACCTAGCGAAGGGATGCTAGGTATCATAACCAAAAGACCTAGCGAAGGGCTGCTAGGCACCTAGTGAAGGGCTGCTAGGTATCGTAACCCTAAGACCTAGCGAAGGGCTGCTAGGCACCTAGTGAAGGACTACTAGGCATAGAAGACCTAGCGAAGGGCTGCTAGGCACCTGGCGAAGGGCTGCTGGGGAATAAAGTCTTGGTCCAAGGGACTGAGCAACTTAGCTGAGCGATGACTAAGGACAGGAGTAGAGACGGGTCAGGGTTTGGGCGTCTCGAGGTCCGGGAGTATCGGAAGCTAAGTAAAAGTCCACCTGAAGGACTGGGTGGCAACCGTCTCCTGAAAGGAGTAGGTGAAGGGCGTGTTCCCGGGGGTGGGAACTCGTGCCGGTTCGACCTAGGGTTTTGTGCAAATCCGAAGTCAGAACCATGTCCTTAGGCTTCATTTTTCATGCATGTATGCTTTGTGTTTGTGTATCTTGCAGGTAACAAGAACCAGAGACAAAGCAAGCCTTGCAGTGTTAATTCAGGGTGCTGCCCCTGTGTTGGGGGCGCCCCCAGCAAGGGGGGCGCCCCCCAGTCAGTGCTAAACAGGGAGCTAAGAGAGCAGCTTCGTGATGCAGTCAAAAGGAGTCAACCGGGGCGCCCGGAACATCCGGGGCGCCCGGGTCAACCCTGTTTGTGCTGTTTCACGTTCTAAATGAAGATAAGCGCTCAGAAGGGCGCCCGGGATGTTCGGGGCGCCCTGGTCAACAGTCTTATCTCCCGCGGCGAGGTAGGCGCAAGGATAAGTGTTGACCGAGTCTTCCGGGGCGCCCCCGTCGACCAGGGCGCCCCTAGGAGGGCTATAAAAGGGGCTTCGACCCCTCTTCTTCGAACACACTTCCTAACTGCGAATCTGATCATTCCGACTGACGACAACGTGCTAAAGACGAGGTTCTGCGACCGGGAGGCTCCAGGAGGAAGTGCGCGGCACTTCGGAGGTCCAGATCGGCCGAGCTTCATATTTTATGTTTGGTTTGCAATTAATTTACAGTATTCATTTTCTATATTATTGCTTGTAATATTGCACTGTAAGTCGGGTTTCTCCGCCTCCGGAAATTCCGGAAAGGAGACTATTAGTGGACTCAACGCCGAGTACATAGGCCTTGGACGTACTGACCCTGGGGGGTTGGGAACCAAGTAAATAAACCTGCCGTGTCCCCTGTTTTGTTTTCTTTTGTTTTACTTTTATGTGTCCGCTGCACTAACGCTCTGAGTCCAGAAGTCTTACGAAAGATTTACGAAAGTTTTCACGATCGATATTCACCCCCCCTCTATCGACGGCACCGGTCCTACAATAATGTGTTGTCTTTAATTTTTAATTGTTATTGTTGTTTTTGCACCTAACATAAACATATTGCCACACATCAAAAAGGGGGAGATTGTTGGGGCAATCGACCCAAGTATGATCGAGTGAATCATGGGGTTTGATGTGTGTGTCAAAATGGTTATGTTAGGGTTTAGGGTTTATGGTTTTAGGGTTTAATGTTTAGGGTTTTATTGTGATCTAATATGTGTATGTGAGTGTGCAGGTTTGCAGGATATTCATAGGCTTGGTTGGATGTCTTCAGGTATGGTGAAGGGTGGCATGGAGGCAAGCCGTGGGCTTGTATGCGCATCCGATAGACCATGGACAAAGCATGGATGATGAGCTGAGGGATGCGGACTTCGAGGCATACGTGAAGGTTGTCGTGAAGGCAAGCCGAGGGCTTGTGTGCGCATCTGAGGGACGAGGGCCAAAATCGAATAGGGCTTAAAGGCAACAGATCGAGGCTGCTGGAGCAGGAACGATGAGCTGAGGGACGCAGAATTCGAGGCATGCGTAAACGAAGGCATGGAGGTAAGCCAAGGGCCTGTGTGTGCATCTGAGGGACGGGAGCCGAAGATGAAGAGGGTGCGAAGGCAACAGATCGAGGCTGCTGAATGAAGAGTCAACCAGGTCGTGAGGGTTCGAGTACTCAAGGAATTGTACTCGGGAACTAAGTCGTGAGGGTGCGAGTGCGGAGATAAATGTACTCTGGAACGATAACCCAAGACTTAGGGATGAACCAGTCGACTGATCTAGGATTAGTCGACTGGTAGTGACCAGACATTGAAGAGTCAGGCTGTGACTTTCAAATTCGCAAATACCAGTCAACTGGTCCTGGACCAGTCGACTGGTAACGGTCATATCAGCCTCGAGCTCTATTTAAGGGAGCTCGTTTATGGTTATTTCTTCTTCGTGAAACTTGCTTGATTAGAGCTTGTTAGTAGCCTAGTATTGCTCAGGGATTGTTCAAGGTTTGTGGCGATGCTTCTCCACCCACAAGGAGCGACAAGAGCTAGCCGGAGGTGCTCCGGGGAATCATCCACCGAAGGATCAGGATCGTCCACCTTATGGACTACCGTGGAGTAGGAGTTTCATCTCCGAACCACGTAAATCGGTGTGTTCTATTAGTTGTTAGTTTTATTTTCATTTTCATTGAGTTTTTGCTTGCGCACTAACAACTTGTAGGAAGAAAAATTGAAAGTAAGTTATTCACGCCCCCTCTAGTTTAACGGTGAGATCCTAACAAGTGGTATTAGAGCGAGGTTCGCTCATCTACGGACTAACAGCCGAGAGAGCAAAAATCTAGAGGAGATGACGATTGAAGAAAAGTTGGGTGATGACATCAACGTTCCACCTCCCTATAATCGCGAGGATTTCGACTATTGGAGGATGCGGACGAAAACTTGGTTTGGTATAGATTGGGATTGTGTGATGGTACTAGAAGAGTCTTTCGAAGTTCCAAGAGATAAACACGGAAAAAGACTCTGACCAAGATATTGGACCAAGGAGCAACAAGCACATCGAAGGCAAATGTGAAGGTAATTGGAATATTACTTAATATTTTGCCTAATGATGTATTGAGTGGTGTAGGCGAGTACAAAAATGCACATGAGTTATGAAACAAGATGGGAGTATTTCATGAAAACCTACACAAGCTCAAATAATGGAGGAGCCAAAGGAAATAACTTCAATGGTCTATGAAGAGAAAGAAGAAAGTGAAAATTCATCCATAGCATCAAGTGAAGTGGCACAAGAAAGTGAAAGATCATCTACTTCATCAAGGGAAGAAGAATAGGTCTCAACTTCAAAGATTGAGGGGGAGGAGAGACCCTCTTCAATACCGAAGCAAGAAGAAGCCTCAACCTCCACCAAAGCAAGGACAAAAGACCACATCATTTGCTTTGGATGCAACAAGAGGGGACACTACAAGGACAAGTATCCATTAGGTAAAAAGGAGGTAGACCCTAAACCCAAGTCAATTCCTTTGAAATCTAGTATGGGTTGTAGGGAAAAGGAAGGGAAAAGGCACATTAGATGCTTCACATGTGGAGAGCTAGGGCATTATCACACCAAATGTCCAAGAAAAGGAGAGCTCATGACATTGGAGCATTTGAGAAGATGGGAGAAAGAAGAAAAGAAGAGAAGCTCACATCAAGGGGGAGCTACAACGGTAAGGGAGGTAATCCCTAACTTTAAGAATGTTTCAAATTTCCCTATGTGTGCTAGAAATATTGAAAATTGCCTACTTATGCATAATTTTGGGTTCAAATATCATGACATAAATAGAGTTACTATTGCGTGCTAAAATTCTAAGGAATCCATGTATCATGATCAATCTAGAATTTTAGACCTATGGACTAAGACATTAACCCTATGAAAGGGAGACACATGCCTAGACAAATGGGTAGATCTAGGAATGCCCAAAATGGACATGATGATGCTAAGGTTAGGAGCCTAGAATGGGAAAATCAAGCTTTGAGGGCAAAGCTTGATAAATTAGAGAAAACCTAGATAGACTCATTATGGGATCCAAGGGCTTAGGCATTGTGTCTGATGGTCAAAGCCTTAACAATGATGGATTGGGTCTAGGATATCAATCTAGGAGAACAAATGGTAGTGGAAAATCATATTCTAGGATGTCATATGATTATAGCAAAGGGAAGGCCATGAATGGCAGGGAAAAGCAAATTAAAGGAAGGAAGAAGGATTTATTCGAGGAAAAGGTATATAAAGTCAAGAAGGTTAGAGTTATACGTCAAGAAGCACCGGAGGTACACCGGTGTGGTCTTGCCATTGTGGATGAGTCACGTAATGAGGTGACTAAGGCTAAGAGCTCAAGGGAGAGCTCTAGAGGTCAAGATGGGATCCATGGTCAATGGATCTCGGGAGGGTTTCTCCTAGGGGACTAGATGGATTGTAAAATGTGTCAAAGGATTTGGAAGACTCACTTGAGTCTTAATCCTAGGGATTTGGCACATCAAGAGTGAGTTTTATGGATAAAAAGATGAAAATGAGACTATATTGCATGAAAATTGGTTCTCAATGTTTAGATGTCATAATTCAATGCTAAAGGTGCATTGGGGTTCAGGATGAGAAGATACATCAAGAAGAGATCAAAGTTAGGACTTTTAGGCCAAGGATGAATTGAATAAGTTAGAGAGTTTTGGATTTCATGTCAAACTTGGGATGGGTGATAAATTTACTTATAAACATATTTTTCCCAAGTAGCCATGAGTGCTGTAAATCTCTCCATGAAATTTCAGATTTTTGGAGATTTTTGGAATTAATTATGCATTTCTAAATTTAGGACAGAAAAGCTGGAATTAGGGTACCAGTCGACTGGTTCAGAATCAGTCGACTGGTCTAGTGCAAATCAGAAACTCAGGAATTCAAAGATACCAACTGACTGCCCCTGGGGCAATCAACTGATCTTTCTGTTCAGTTTCTCAACCGACTGACCCTGGGGCAGTCGATTGATATGTGATTTATTTAAATGAAATTGTCGTGCGGGGGTGGCCGAGCCTAGGGTTTCAGCACCACCCCCTGCGAGTTCTTCTCTCCCTTGACCTCCCCTTCTGCTCTACATTTTCCCAAGGCCCTAAAATCACATTCCTAGTCTTCCTCCAACTCAAATCTAAGTCTAGGGCAAGAAGCGCATCTTCGTTGAATCAATCACGATCATTGTTCACCATGCATTGAGCAGGGAAAAGGTAACGAGTTGTTTGCCTCACTTCTCACAATAAATTTAAGATTCATGGCTAACTCTCTCCTTTTTGCATGTTTTCCTTGTTTTTGCTCTCCATTTGGGTCATTTTTGATGCATGCATGGGTAAATTGCATTTTAGTGTTGTCCAAAAGAGAAGGTTGGGTGAGGGATCATCCCAACAGCGTCCTATAGATCCTGAGGCACCTCGATTCAGTTCTGAGGAATGCCGATGGAGATTTGCAAATACCAACTTTGTATTAATGAATTGCAGGTATCTTAACCGGTCCTATTTCCAAGACAAAACCCTCCACATTGCTGAGATGATCACCTATTTAGGTCTAGAGTAGCTGGTCTATTGTCAGCACTATGTTAACCTTGACCTGTATAAAGAGTTCTATGCCAACCTTACATGCTTTATTCCCGATGATGTGGCTTGTGAGTCCATGGTGGCAGGAGTGACCATCCCCTTTTCATCTGCAGTCTTAGGATCATTTTTAGAGTGTAGGGCTTCCAACAATACATTTACATGTTTTCCAAAAGTTATCGAGCCCTTCAGCTTCCCTAATGTTACTATTAATCAAATCCACCAGCATTACTTTGAAAGACATCGACCTCCTCTGGAGCATATTTTTTAGGCTAAGCGCATGACTCCTATTTGCAATGTATTGTACAAAATTGTCTTAGATTGCATTTTACCTATTGTCACCAACGGAAGGTCAAAGATTCAACTGCCTCACTTGGTAATTATGTATGAATTAGAGAGACGGTTGGTATTGATATCACCTTGCATGTCTTTGCATCGATTGTGCATTTTTCACATGAGATTAAGGGAAAAATCTACATGCCATTCTGTCATATTTTGACCGAGTTCATTGATTCTAGAGGTATTTACACTACTAGAGGTCAGGTACATCGTCTGTCCAAGGACTACGACCAGAACATCTCACGACAGCTATCCTTTGCAGGGATTGAGTGCTGGCAGGGGGTGATGGCCTGGAGGCAGCGTTCTGATTCCTCCAGTTCTGATGAGGAGGTTGTGCCTGCTGCTGTTGCTAGGGTTACCCAGGAGCAATTCTCCCTACTACAATCAGAGGTGCATGGTCATAGGGAGGGCTTTCAAATGTTTCAGCAGCAAGTTGATATGCAGCAACGGCAGGTTGCCATTCTGGAGGAGGTTCATGGTCTCACACAGTTTTGTCAGGGGTTCCAGCAGTGGCAGGATGAGATGTATACGATGATGCAGACCTGAAACCTGATGTATCAGGCCCCTTATCCTCCTCCTCGAGGCGATGACATGTAGTGCAGCTTGAGTTGATGGTGATTCTGTTGGGAGTATATCTATCGTAGACATTTTATTTATCTCTCAGACACTTAATTTGGGCTTGCAATATTTGAATACTTCGGGGCTATGACCCTTGTACCATCTGTTATGCTTGAGTTTGAGCTTTGTATGAAACTTTGAATTTATGTTTTCATATTGTTTATATGAATTTTCAGTTCATGATTTGATGTTGCTCATATGAAATAATACTATCTTGATATTGTGAAGTATAATAAAAGTTTGATATATATATGTCTATCTAGAGGTAAGGGATGAGAAGGGGGAGGTTTTATCATGTACCTTATCTTGAGAATATATATAAAGAAAAGGGGATATTTGAAAACAATTATATGTTTGAAATGGTATAGGATGGGCTTGGCAAAGACATAGAATTAAATGTAGGCTTGAAAGTTGATACAAAATGATGGTTTTTCAATGAATTTGAATTTTTGTCAAAAGTCAAGCATATTTGGTATTTTTCACGAAACTATATTTTGCTAGGGTAGGCTATATCTTAACAAATATGATTGCAATGTTTCAAATTTTTTTAAATTTTGTAGAATTTGTAGGACCGGTGCCGTCGATAGAGGGGGGTGAATATCGACCACGAAAAACTCTCGCGGAAACTTCGTAAAAAAACTCGGATCGTTCTGAACTTAAAACATTAGTAGCATAGCGGAAAAGTAAATAAATAAAAGCAATACACAGGGACACAGCGGGATTTATTTACTTGGTTCCCAACCCCCCAGGGTCAGTACGTCCAAGGCCTATGTACTCGGCGTGAGTCCACTATTGGTCTCCTTTCCGGAATTTCCCGAGGCGGAGAAAACCCGTCTTACAGTGTAGAAGTACAACCACAAGTACAGAAAATTAAGTACGGAAAATTAAATGCAAACCGAACAAAACAAAGTTGAAGCTCGGCCGATCTGGACCACCGAAGTGCCGCGCACTTCCTCCTGGAGCCTCCCGGTCGTAGAGCCTCGTCTTTAGCGCGTTGTCGTCGGTCAGAATGATCAGAATGTCACTTAGCAGTTGTGTTTGAAGCAGAGGGGTCGAGGCCCCTTTTATAGGCTTCCTACGGGCGCCCTGGACGTTAGGGGCGCCCCGATAAACCCGGTCAAACCTTATCCCCGCGTCGACCTCTCCGCAGCTGATAAAACCTTTGACCAGGGCACCCCAGACCTCTCGGGCACCCTCATGAGGGATTATCAGTGTTTCGGACTCGAAACTGCAAATACAGCTTTGAACCCGGGCGCCCCACTTGGAGCCTATTCTGCCTTCTAAACACAACTTGCTTTTTCCTTCTTTAGCTTGGGCGCCCCCACTAATGGGGGCGCCCTGGATGATGGGGGCGCCCCCACTAATGGGGGCGCCCAACTTCAAGGCTGGCAGCACAGTTTTTGCCTGGTTAGCTGCTTTGTCTCCGGTTCTTGGTACCTGCAAGATACACAAACACAAAGCAAATGTACATACAATATTAACCTTAAGGACTTGGTTCGGACTTCGGATCTCCACGAAACCCTAGGTCAAACCGGCACAAGTTCCCATCCCCGAGAACTCGCCTTTCACCTACTCCTTTCAAGAGACGATTGTCATCCAGTCCTTTGGGTGGACTTTTGCTTAGCTTCCGATACTTCCGGACCTCGAGACGCTCAAATCCTGACCCGTCTCTACTCCTGTCCTTAGTCATTGCTCAACTAAGTTGCTCAGTCCCTTGGGCCATGACTTTATTCCCTAGCAGTCCTTCACCAGGTTCCTAGCAACCCTTCGCTAGGTCTTCGTTACCAAGCAGTCCTTCGCCTGGTGCCTAGCAATCCTTCTCCAGGTCTTCGGTACCAAGCAGTCTTTCGCTTGGTGCCTAACAATCCTTCACTAGGTCTTAGACTCCTAGCAGCCCTTCGCTAGGTGCCCAGCAGCCCATCGCCAGGTCTTAGGGTTCCGATGCCTAGCAGTCCTTCTCTAGGTGCCCTGCAGCCCTTCGCCAGGTCTTAGGGTTTCGATTCTTAGCAGCCCTTCTCTAGGTGCCCAGTAGCCCTTCGCCAGGTCTTAGGGTTTCGATGCCTAGATTAACTAGGACTTTTCTTCAACTTAGGTTACTTCTCCTTTTCCCCCTTTGTCTGTTCAATGTATTACTGACTTAAGTATATTGTCAAACATTAAAATACTTAAAGGAGAACATCATTGATGCAGCTTGCACCAACAATCTCCCCCTTTTTGATGTTTGACAATAACTTAAGTTAGATTGGTTGAAAGGGCTAACTTTCTATCTTTGGGATAAAAAACAAAAAAAATGATATAAGTTTTGAAACTATATTTTTGATCTTTGGGAGAAAATTTTTCTAACTTAAGCACACCTCTCCCCCTTTGTCATACATCAAAAAATATTAAGAAAATACTTGCACCAACAATGAAAACTTTTTGTTCTTTTTGAAACTACTTAGTGCAAAATTTTTGAAAGCATTGCATTTTGAATGATATATTGCAATTTTTTTTGAATAATGCATAATTTTGAAAAAGATGCTATGTACTTTTGAAGATTATGTAATTTTTGAAAAATATAAGTACCTTTGAAAAAGTATTGAGTTTTTTGAAAGAATGCTATTTTGGAAAATATAAATATTATGCATGTTTTGCAAGTACTAACTATTTTTGAAAAGGATGAGACTTTGAAAAATATAAGTAATTTTTGAAACATAATATTTCACTTGACTAGGTTTGTTTTCCAGTCTGACACAATCCTAGGAAACCTTATTAACCACAAAGACATTTTCCTAAGTGTCCTGAAAATTCTTCAAACTCAAGTAAATATTAACAGAATTTTGCCAAAAAAAAATGATAGTACTTTTTGAAAATATATGCTAGTGGATTTTGAAAAATGTGTGAACTTTTGAAGACCCAATATTTTACTTGACTTGGTTTATCCTCCAGTCTGACACCATCCTGGGAAACCTTGATGACTACAAGGACATTTCCTATGTTTCCTAGAAATTCTCCAACCCAAGTAAACATTATTTCAAAAATAATTTCATAAGTCACACAAATTCTAACAAATACCATAATAGTATTTTGAAAGACTTAGATTTTTTGCATGATTTTGAAGATATGAAAACATGTTATTAAATAATTCTTTTAATTTGACCTCCCCCTAAACATGACTCAATCCTAGGAAGCTTGTTGACCACAAGTACTCTTCCTCTGAGTCTTAAGGTTTTATTCAGATTAAAAAGAAATATTTAACAAAAAAATTGAATAATTACCAAAAAAAACTTTTCTGAAATTCTTCTTTTGACTCAGACTCCCCCTAAATTTGACACATCCTAAGAGTCCTTGAAGATCATGAAGTGGACCTTTCCTCTGTGTCTTTAGGGTTTATCAAAGTCAAAGCAACAAGTAAATTTTTGAACATATAATTTTTACAATATAAACCCTTTTTGAAAACACAAGTAATAAAGATTTACAGCACAGTT
This sequence comes from Boesenbergia rotunda, assembly GCA_024364735.1. Taxonomy (NCBI): domain Eukaryota; kingdom Viridiplantae; phylum Streptophyta; class Magnoliopsida; order Zingiberales; family Zingiberaceae; genus Boesenbergia; species Boesenbergia rotunda. The sequence goes on from JAGFNQ010002437.1 coordinate 390,682, forward strand.
TTCGAAAAGTATTTTTCAAATGATAGTAATGTTTAAAGTGCAGTTTTTGAAACCCATTTAAAAAAAAATAAAAAGCACTCCCCTTGTACCCGATATCGTTTGACTCTATCTAAGTGCCTTAAGGAACTTTAGTGTTGTCCTAAGAGGCTTGTGTTGGTGCAGAAAGCACCCAAGTCAAACCTGTGTTTTGATAATGGCAAAAGGATTCAAAAGTTAAGGTATAATGTTTATCTAACATGTTACTCAAGTGTGCAGGTCAAGCCCTAGCGAAGGACTGCTAGGCACCTGGCGAAGGGATGCCAGGATACAAAGCCCTAGCGAAGGACTGCTAGGCACCTAGCGAAGGGATGCCAGGATACAAAGCCCTAGCGAAGGACTGCTAGGCACCAGGCGAAGGGCAGCCTGGTACTGAAGACCTGGCGAAGGACTGCTGGGCAAAAGTCCAACCGGAGGAGCCGGTTGACATCAGGTAAATTCTCCCGAGAGGAGTAGGTGAGGACGCGTTCCCTGTCGAGGGAACAGTAGGCGTCGGTTCGACCTAGGGCTCCATTTTGGGAGACCCAAAGTCAGAACCAAGACAGCTAAGGCTGTATAAACTAACATATTAATTGCTTTATATTGTTTTGGACTAACCCTTGATGCAGGACCGAAGGAACGAGTGTCTGCAGCTCAGAGAGCCTCAAAGGAGTGAGGCAGAGGCTGAGTAGGGCGCCCGGAGCCTCTCGGGCACCCCCAAGGTGAACACAAAACAATGTAAAAGCAAGGTGAGCTTCGGCAGCTTATGGGCGGGGCGCCCCCGTGCTCCCGGGCGCCCCCCATGCTCCCGGGCGCCCCCGTGTTCCCGGGCGCCCCTAGGTCAAGCCAACGATGCAAGCCAACGAGAAGCCAACGGATGAGAGTTGACCCGGTCAATCCGAGTGCCCCCAGCGTCCCGGGCGCCCCCAGTCAAGATCTGATCCTGAGTTTGAAGGGATCAGAGCTGACCGAGAAGAACTCGGATCGGCTGACACGTGGGGGGGGGGGCGCCCCCGACGTTCCGGGCGCCCCCGACGTTCCGGGCGCCCCCAGCTGCTATAAAAAGGGCCCTCGACCCCAAGGCTTCAACACTCAATTCATTCAACGCAATCACGCTCTTCTGCTCTCGCGCTCTGCTCCAGAAACCTCCCGACTCGAAATACAAGCGCCGACGACGTCCCTCTGCTCCGAGAAACATTCCACATCAAATGTAACGCCCCAAAATTTTCCCATATAAAATGTTATGAAATTCATGAAATAGTATCATGGATATTAGAAAATATTATGAATTCATGAATATGAAATATTATGAAATTCATGAAATAGTATCATGGATATTAAGAAATATTATGAATTCATGAATATGAAATATTAAAAATATTATGAAATAATATTTATGGAATATTATGAAATATTATGAATTCATGAAATATTATTAATATTATGAAATTTCATGATAGGCTTGGCTTAAAGGGCTTTGATATGGATTAGTGCAAATTGTGATAAAAAGAAGAGGTAGAAGGGAGGAAGCAAGGATTGAACCTTGAACCTCCTAGTTGCACTCTCCATGTCTTAACAACTACACCAAGCATTGTTTCTTGTTGAGAGATAAGAAAC
>JAGFNQ010002437.1:401196-435615 GCA_024364735.1 Boesenbergia rotunda
TTGGTCCACATACATCAGTATGTATTAGACCAAGCAATTCTCCCACTGGATTACCTTATCCATAAAAGGGTAATTTGGTCATCTTGCCTTTTAAGCATGATTCGCATGTATCAAATGAATCGGGTTCAAATGATTCCAAAATTTCACATCAGTGTAATTCGGTCATGCATTTCTTACTTATATGGCCAAGATGGCAATGTCAAGTGTAGGAGTCTATTCGATTATCTATTCGAGCACGTTTGTTGCTAACTTCGATATTGAAAACGTCACTGGATAAATCTACCGTATAGATACCATTGCACAAAGTTCCATTCCCATAAAGAACGCCATTTAAATTTATGTAACAACAATTGTTACTAAAAGTTAAATGATAACCCTATTCATTCAAACATGAAATAGATACAATGTTCTTTATTAACGAAAGAACAAAATAACAATTATCCAATTCTAAGACACGTCCAGTCGGGAGCTTTAGCAAATATGTTCCGATGGCAACAGCAGCAATCTTTGCTCCATTTCCAACTCGCAAATCCGCTTCTCCCTTGACGAGTCTTCTTCTATTCCTTAGCCCCTGTATGTCATTACATATATGTGAGCTACACCCAGTATCAAGTACCCAGGTATTTGAGGAAATAGAGTGACATTCAATAACGAAGATACCTGAAGAGGATGGGGCATCGGATGCCTTATTCTTCAAGGACTCAAGATAAACCTTGCAGTTTCTTCGCCAGTGACCCTCCTTGCCACAATGATGGCAAGTTCCTTTTGGTTTCTTTTCAGTCTTTTTGGCCTTTTTCTTCTTCCCTTTATTCTGTTCTTTGGCCTTCCTCTTAGAACCTTTCTTCGAGGAACCAACTAACAGAACCGCCTTTTGATCCTGCTTTACTGAAGGCTCTACAGTCTTCAGCAGGTTGAGCAACTCTGGAATGGTAGTTTCCAGCTTGTTCATCCGATAGTTCATCACAAATTGTGAATAACTCTTGGGCAAACAATGCAGAATTAAGTCAATACTTAGTTTATGATCCATTTCAAAACCGAGTGTGCTCAGTCGCTCAATGTACCCCAACATCTTTAACACAAACTGTGAGGCAGAAGTGCCTTCCTGCATCTTAGTGGTGAAGAGGAGTCTGGAGACTTCGAACCTTTCGGATCTCGCCTGCTCTTCAAACAACTCATGAAGATGGAAGATGATGGTATAAGCATCCATATGCTCATGCTGCTTTTGCAGCTCAGGTACCATAGAGGCTAGCATGATGCAACTCGTAAGTTCAGAATCGATCACATGTTTCTGATAGGCCACTAACTGGTCTGGAGTTGCACCTGCTGGAGGATGGTTGGGAAGTTGATCTTCAATGACATAAGCAAGCTTCTCTGCCTTGAGGACTATCCTCAGGTTTCGAAGCCAGTCCATGAAGTTCGGCCCGGTCAGTTTATTGGTGTCCAAAATGGAACGCAAATTCAGAGAAGACATGATCGAGTGATTAACCTAGAAATACAAATTGAGCTTATGTGAGAAGAATGATTAAAGAATGTATCAATATACATAAATAAAATCCTATTTATTTTTCAAATTGAATAACCCTTTTTATCAATTCGGGAGATCGTAGGAACATCTCCAAATAGGTTGATATCCAACCATAGATAAGAGCAACCATGGCTGTGGCCATCAAGTCATTCTTAGCTATGAAGGTAGGTAATTATACCGATTACACATCACATATATGTAACTATCACTTTATGCTATCAACTAATTGAATGTTTGCATAAATCATTGGGTTGTTAACTCATTAACAAGTATGCATCATTATACATAGCACCCAACTGCACCTCTCTTCACATCGACCTTGGCTGTGACACAACAAATCGATGCTCCAAGCTTAAGACTGACCCATTAATCAAGAAATAGTTTTAATATGGTTGGAGCTCATTCAACCGCTTAGTCATGCTTGGATGTGTCCAACAACCAAAACTAAGGATTGACCTCTGACTCTAACTATATTATTCATAAACTAATTCCATGGTTTGAACATGTTGAGGTTCAAGCCGGGCATGGATGTGTCCATCAACCCAAACGAGAAACAAAACTCTGATTCTAACCATATTAATGGAAGGTGTTGGCCTTAATATTTTGTAAGGGGTTTTGGGTCTCATCTTTTCTTTTCTAAGCACATTCATGACATTATGTCATGACTAAGATTTCCTTAATAAAGTATGTATGTGACTTAATTTATCAAGTCTCATTGATTAAATTAGGAACCGGATTTCCTAATTATAATTTCATACTTTATTTAAGGAATTATTTTGGGAAACAATTTCCTAAATTGTCATAATCAATTTCGGAAATAATATGTTTAAGACTTTGATTTCTCTAAATCAAATCTTATTAAATTAAGAGACAAATCCCTTAATTCAACTATATATTATTTTCATGAAAATCTCATTTAAGAAAACTCTATAGGAAACCATTTTCCTAATTAATTTTGGAGACAACAATATGTAAGAGCATCACCTCTTAAAACATATTTTATTCATGGATTTAATTAATTACAACAAATCGTTTTCTAAGGGTGACTCCTCGAGGCTCAGATACCCAAAGAAAAGTAATTTGTTGTAAATCCAATTGGACGGCTCCCCGAGGCTCAATCCAAATCAAACATGACAATTTCAATTTAAAATTGGGAAATTAAATTACAACAACTAACTTTAAATTGGATGGCTCCCCGAGGCTCAATCCAAAATAAAGAATTTTGTTGTCAATTTAAAAACCAATTCAAATTTAATTGTCAATTAACAGTCCATGAATTTGTCTAGACTTTCTTGAAAGAAAGTGCCCAAAATTGCGAGATTTCATAAATTGGTTTTCAGAATAATTGTAAGTTTCTGGTATAAAGAAAACTTACATATTTCCAAAATTAGAAAATTTCTAAAATAGAAAAATTTCCAAAATTGGAAAGTTTTCAAAGATGGGAAGTTTTCATAATTATTATAAAATTTCAGAAATTAGAAAATTTCAAAAGTTTGTGAAATTTCATGAGGATTTCCAAACTTAGAAATTCTTAAATCTAAAATTTATTATAATTTGAAAGTTTCCATAATTGAAATTTTTTTTCCAAAATTGAGATTATGACAAAGTTTTCCGCAAAACAATTATATGATTAAGTCGAACACTAACCGGCTCTGATACCACTGTTGGGACCGGGTGCATGACGACAAGGATACGGGTTCGTAAAATTTTAAATTTTTACGTGCAGCGGAAGAATTAGCATAAAATAATTTCCTAAATTATTTTAACCACGTATCTAGCATGCAACCTTATGATGTGTTGACATAATCATAAATTAAAACTTTGTGGAAAAGTAAACAAATTTACTAAGTACCTCTCGTAACTCGAAGTAAGGGACGAGATCCAACCATAGCGTCCCTTGGAAGCTCCGCCTCTATTCGCGTCCACGCCGAGTTCTCTTCGGGATGACTTCGCAAAGCCACGAGTTTTGTGTCGACGAGAACTACTAGATTCTCCGAAGACACAACTAGAAGATCAAGAAAGAAGAAAGGAAACTAACCACCAAGAATCGGAATCCAAATTCCGGAAAGAAGGAGATGCGATCCACTTCTTCTTCTTCTTCTTCTTCTCCTTCTTGATGGAAGCTTGCGCCGGCCCTAGGAGGAGGAAGCGCCAACCCTAGGTGGAGGAAGCTTGCGCCGGCCCTAGGTCATGCAAAGGGGCCCCGGCCCTAGGTCCCAAGGTGGGCGCCGACCCTAAGGGGAAGAGAGAAGAGAGAATAAGAGAGAGAGGGAGAGGATGCTTCTAATCTCTTGATCACTTGATTGGAATTAAGGGCTTGCCTTTGGTTCCTTTATATAGTAGCCTCTCCCTTGCCAAGTCTCCCTCTTAACAGAATTAACGAAATTAGTTATCATAAGAAATTTATCTTATAAATTTTCTTATGACTTATTCCGTTATTCTTAGTTTTTATTATAACTAACTTTATAATAAAACAGATTCTCTTTCCCTTTTAATTATGGAATAAATTTGTATAAAATTTTCTTATCATGGATAAATCAATTCATAATTGATTTTATAAATTAAAATTAAACCAATTCATGGTTCATTTTAATTTCCATAAAAAGAATAAATTTACTACAAATTTCTTTATAAATCTCTTTATATAAATTTCTTTATATATCAATTTATTTATCCATAATTTATAAAACAAATCTCGCTAGATTTATTTTATTAATTAAACCAATTAAATTGGTTTATTCCCTTTTATTGGACGGCCAAACCAAGAGGGTGGACACCCTCTTTGGCCGGCCAAACCAAGCTGTTTCCATCGCGAATTAAACTCATTTAATTCGCCCAATAAGCCTTCAAAAGACTTAGCCATTTTAAGTTTCCGTTGCGCCTCTGATTAACTCAGATTCGACTTATTTCTCTTGATCGGAAAATCCAATTTTCAACTCGTTTTAAATCCCTCGGATTACTCGTAGTGCGTGTGACTAAATAGGCAGTGCGTGTGACTAAATAGGCTTTCGATTTATGTTGGCCGTCTATAATCAACTAATTATAGAACGATCATGAGTGGCACCTAGTAGTACATCATGACCCCCAATTAATCGAAAGATCAACGGTTGACCTCAGAAGTAATTCTAAAACCCTTCAGCAGCTCTAATGAATCGTGCCCCATTCCCTTCACCAACTTATACCCACTTGGTTCAGGACATGGTCTGTTTGTGTCAGTCCCCACTAGACTGACTACGTCACACCTAGCCCAAGTAGTGTCTTTCTCGTCCTTTGGATTTCTAATTACTCTCATGTATTTAAGAGACTCGCACTCTAAACATGATATACTCTGGCCAGAGGTTTTGAGTAACAATCCGACGATAGGCCTGGGTATACATCTCCTCGCAAGGAGTGGTGAATCCTTTGTAGGCTGTTCAAACATCTTCGGGCACTTCGACTTATACCCAATCATCCTGGGTCCACACCTCCTTGGAGATGCTTGCTTAAGATGTTAAAGTATAAGTCTCCATGACCAAGATGACTTGAACTTCGCATGTCAAAGGAACATCGCACTTAAGCTGCAGTAAGAACTTCATTGACATATCTATATAGATAACCATATGAAGTCTTACAGCTAGTCACTCCAATGAACTAGTTCCCTTAACTAGCATCCATGTTTATCTCCGGACATCCCAATGTCACCAGCTAGTGAGAATCAGCTGATTAGAGAATAACCCATGCTAGTCTCAACAGAATTGATAGTGTCCGTTTTTATCAATTCATCGACTAGGGATATTTTCAATACTTCACATTTGCACATTTAGAGATAATCACTTGTTGTGATCCCATCACAAATTCTCTTATGCTGTGAGTTGTATTGCGGACATTCAGTAGATGAGTTTAAGATCCCAATCAAATACACAAACATGTATACTCAAATAGTAAATTATCATTTATTAAAATAAATGTTTACAATCATAAGGCGATTGCCTTAGGACACTTCTCTCATATCACTAACAACACCAATATAGTCGAGAAAGGTATTGCTTTCGTTGCAGGTAAAACTCTAAGGGCTACGAAGAAGAAGCCTGAACCTGAACCTGAGTCTAACTCAGACTCAGAAGATGAAGAAGGAGATCAAACGAAGCTGGTCCGACTAGCCTGAAGTTACTACAAGGAGCTGAAGAACCGAACCAACAAATGAAAAATCAGCCGAAGAAAGGACGAACCAGCTGAACCCGCAAATGACAAAAGCAAGCCCAACGTAACCTGCTACGAGTGCAAGAAGAAGGGCCACTACAAGACAGAATGTCCAAGCTTAAAGGAAATTAAAAAGACAAGAAGAAAGAAGGCGCTACAAGCAACCTGGGACGAGTCTTCCTCAGAAGAAGAAGAAGAAGCACCCAAATCAACCCTACTAGCTCTGACCGCCTCAGAAAAAGTCGAGTCTGAGTCAGAATCAGAACAGGACGACGGCGAGCTGACATTTACAGAAGACGGCGAAATTAAGGTAACTGGTTTTAATAGATGTCAATTAACTGAATTAATTTCATTTCTTTCTCGAGATTTGGAAAAAGCCAAACTCCGAGTCGAATCCCTCCGACAGGAAGTAAAACTCCTGAAAGAGGGAGCTGATTCTAAACCCTTAACCGAGAAGGTTCAGGAAGGAACTCCTACTCAAGTTGAAAAACTTGAAAAGGAAAACTCCTCCCTGAAAACTCAGGTTAAGGATCTTAGATCAGCTTTAGAACGATTTACATCTGGTTCCAAGGGTCTTGACATGATCTTTGGAAAACAGAAATCAGTTCTAAATCGATCCGGACTGGGCTATAGAACCAAATCCCGGCAAAGATCATACTTAGTTGTACTGAATCAGTCCAGAGGTAAAATTCAGGCATGGGTACCTAAACTATACCTGAACAAACCGACTGGATCAAATCAGTATTGGATCCCCAAGGACAAGATTCACATCTTGCCTAACCATCACCGTGGCTTTAGTCCAGGGGGAGCCAAACTGAAAACTATATTCATTATTAGATAAAATTGTTTTTTTTATTGCAATATGATTGCTTGCTTGTTTATTTAATTTCTGCAATTTACCATGCATAGACCTAGGCTAGTTTAAGGACTAAACAAACTTAGCTGAAACTTGACAACATAGTATTAGGTGGAGGTGAGATGATAGTACGTTAGGGAAGCCAATTTGGCGGAACTAGCCGAAGCTACCGATCCAAGACCCAAACTAGTTAGACCAGAAATTTTTCAAAGAATTTTTGAAAATGAAATTTCATTAAAAGGCTTTATCAAGGAAAGGGTGGATGATCCTATAAGGCTACGGCTAAAGAAGGCCTAGTGCCTCGCCAAGACCTGGAAGCCAATTTCTAAAATTCAGATTCAAATTTTTTTTGTCAAATTCGAATCTAACACAAAATCTCAGTTATTTGTAGAGTTAAACATTTTTGTTAAAATTAATTGTTTTCAAAATTAATTAAGTTTTTAAAATTTAATTGTTTTCAAAATTAATCAAACTTTTCAAAATAATTTTAACCATCAAAACCTGTCTCACGAAAACCATAAGGCTAACGTGATTAAAAACCCTAGACTGGGTGAGACAGCAGGATTAAGACTAAAATGGAAATTCTTTTAATACCTATAGGATGAGATAATCTTGTATTTATCAAACCATGGTCAAACCATGATTAATATAGTCAAACCATGGTCAAAGCAGTCAAACTAGAGTCAAAACAGTCAAATCAATTCCAACCATGGTCAAACCAATTAAACCATGGTCAAAATGATGACAAGACAAAAATTTGTCTTTACCAACCCTATTCCGGGCGCCCGGAACCAAATGGGCGCCCCCATCAACTCCAACGCAGCAAAAGCTGCAAAGCGCTCTGTTGAGGGCGCCCGGGCTGTCTCGGGCGCCCCCAGCAGCCAAAAGCTACTGCCTTTGGCAGCAGTTGCTGACCGGGGCGCCCGGAAGCTCCAGGGCGCCCCCATGGGTTTGCCTATAAAAGGCACCCGAACCTCCTTCACTTCCCACACCAAAATCAACCTTCTTCTCCACTTCTTACTCTTCAAGAAGACCTTGCAAGTCCTCTTCCTCAACCATGCCTCCCCGAGCCATGCAATATCTTTATTCTTCCTTTAACTCCCTTAACTTAGAAGACGCCGACCGAACCCGGCCAACCCCGGTGCCGAACCTAGTCCGGACCCTAGATTTCCAAACCTAGAGTTATGTAATAGGTTTGCACAAACCATCTACAAGCCTATCAAAACGAGTTATCTCAATAGGTACTTTTTTACCCAATCATGCCCTGTCACCATGAACATCATCAACTTCTATCAATTGGACAATCTTGTCTTCTGCACGCATACAATTAATGAATCTTTATATACAGAATTCTACAATAATATAATTCGACAAGATAATCTTATGTTTCACACTACTGTCCAAGGAATTCCTTTGACCATCACCCCCCTCTGTTGATCCGCTTCCTAGGACTGCGACCCTCTCAGTCCACATTCTGCTGTTATCCTCCTAGGAACCCCCATTTGATCCTCCCTACTCAGAGATTACCCTAGATACCATTCACTCCTATTTCTATAGGGCAGACCTCCCCGCAAATAGACGCTTCCAAGCTGTTGAACTTCAGGCCCAGAACTATGCCTTGTATAGAGTTCTGGTCCGCTGTATCCTACCACTCTCCACCAGAGACCTAGGGACTATGAGACCCTTTCATACTTTCCTTCTTTATGCCCTAGTCCATCACCTTGACCTAGACATTGGACTCCATATGTTTTATACCATTCTGCATGCGTCCAGTGTCACGACCCAGGGACGAGTGCGCACACCATATTGCCACATCATCACATCCCTCCTTCATCACCATGGTCGTGACATTACCGTTGGTGAAATTACCGCTATGACCGACTTTGACGAAATAGGATTTAGGAACTTTTCGTTAGCGGGTCTAGAGGTGTCGGCCACCGGGGTTCTTAGTTGGAGACGACAGCAGGCCGGAGCACCAGTCGACTCAGACGAGGAGGTTGAAGTCGACGTTGGAGACATAGCTGCAGCAGCCAGAGCACACATCGACGAGCCCGCTCCACCGACACTCTACCAGAGAGTGATGTATTTAGACACAAAGGTTCAGAGTCTTCGAGAGGAGGTCGAAGCCTACCACCTAGAGCAGATGGAAGCTCGTCGAGCCGATCGAGAAGTGACTGACGCACGATACATAGAGATGATGGCACGATTCGATGCATGGCAGCCTGGCCCGTCTGATCATCCCGGTCCTTCGTCTTAGATTCACCTAGCATTGTACCTATTTGACTGCCCCTACTCAGTAGGGTTGACTTGTGTTTGACTGTTTGATTGTATTTGAACCTTGATTACCTGCTTTATTTTCTGTTGACCAATTTATCAGTACTTGTTCTTTTTGCAATTAGGATTGTGCTCTGTAGAATAGATTAATTTTTTTTTTGCATTCCTTGATTTAAATTTTTTTATAGAATTTGAAAAACTATTTTACTTAATTTCAAAATCAGTTTTCATTTTCGACCTAGTTTTTATTTCAAAACTACCCCCTTTAAAAATTAGGGCGTTCTCGAAAATGGACTTAGCCTAGGCCCTAACCCTAGAACTGCATGCACCTATAGACTTAGAAGCCAGCATCTCACAAGCACCTTAGGGTACTTTTGATTGATAACTTAGAAAGGGGTGAGATGCTTAGGTCTTTGCCTTAATTCAAGATGCTTTAAGTCATTGCATCTGCAGTAATTGGGACACTAAATACAACTTACATAGCAATCAAGTTAAGTGTCATGCTTAGAAAATCTAACTTGAACAGAAACACTTAACTTGACTAACCCTAGCAAAAACTACTGTTTATAACAGTTAGTAAGTAGCTAATTGGGTTAGACAGGTCTCTACAGAGAAAATTGACTGAGTTAATTTAAGTCTAAATTAGGAATTGATTCAGTACAGCAAAATCTTATTTAATTCTTTTATGCAATCTTATTTCTGCTATAATTATCTGTTTTGATATATGGCAAAGGGGGAGAGATAGGAAAGGAGAAAGTAAAATTAAATTCTTAATTTCTCAAAAAGTTTTTCAAAAATTAATTTTACTTATTCAAAAAGTTTTTCAGTTTTTCAAAAATTAATTTTACTTATTCAAAAAGTTTTTCAAAAATTAATTTTACTTATTCAAAAAGTTTTCAAAAAATAATTTTTCGTTATTAAAAGGGTTTCAAAATTTTATTATCCTTTACTCAAGCCTTTCAAAATTTTCTAACTTAAGCTTGTCAAATTACTTAAGTTCTTAAAAGCTTTCAAAATTTTTACTTAAGCTTTCAAAATTTTACTAAGTACTTAAGTTTTTTTTCTTATGGTTTCCAAATGGACTCTATTTATTAAGTACTTAAAATTTTCAAAATTGTTAAGTACTTAAGTACTAAAGTGTTTCAAAGTTTACTAAGTATTTAAGTTTTTTTTCTACTAAGTACTTAAGATAACACTTTCAAAACTTTTGAGTACCTTAAAACTTAAAGCTTCAAAAACTCCTATGTACTTTTAACTTAAGTTACTTAAAGATTTCTAACTACCTAAAACTTAAGTTTTCAAAGTACAAGTAAAGTTCTTAACCCCACGAATTTTTGAAAAATCTAGGGGGAGATTCCTTCCAGGGGGAGGGAACAAAATTTAACATTTTTTTCATGTTTACTTAAACTTAACTTTTTGAACTAGGGTTGTCATAAATCAAAAAGGGGGAGATTGTTGGTGCAGAATGCACCCAAGTCAAACCTGTGTTTTGATAATGGCAACAGAGGTCAAAAGTTAAGTCTTACTTGTTTTTCTAACAAGTTAGTCTAGTGTGCAGAAAAAGACCTAGCGAAGGACAGCTAGGCACTGGCGAAGGAATGCCAGGGTCAAAAGCCCTAGCGAAGGACTGCTAGGCGCCAGGTGAAGGACAACCTGGGACAGAAGCCCTAGCGAAGGAATGCTAGGCACCGAGCGAAGGGCAGCTCGGCATCCAAGACCTGACAAAGGACCGTCAGGCAAAAGTCCAACCAGAGGAACGGTTGGCATCAGGTAAATTCTCCCGAGAGGAGTAGGTGAGGACGCGTTCCCCGTCGAGGGAACAGTAGGCGTCGGTTCGACCTAGGGCTCCATATCGGAGACCAAAGTCAGAACCAAGACAGCTAAGGCTGTATAAATAAATATTTTAATTACTTTATTGTGTTTTGGACTAACCCTGGATGCAGGACCGAAGGAACGTGTGTCTGCAGCTCAGAGAGCCTCAAAGGAATGAGACAATAGCTGACCAGGGCGCCCGGAGTGTCCCGAGCGCCCCCAAGGTGAATACCAAACACAACAAATGCAAAGTAGCTTCGACAGTTCATATTCGGGGTGCCCCCGTGCTCCCGGGCGCCCCCAGCGTCCCGGGCGCCCCCATGCGCATACCTCGATCCAGAAGCCAGCAAAGCCAGAAGATGAGATTTGACCCGGTCAACCCGGGCGCCCCGGTCAAAGCGGATCCAGAGGATAGACGCTGATCGAGAGCTCTGCGGATCAAAAGCCACGTGGGGGGCGCCCCCGGCATCCCGGGCGCCCCCAGACCCTATATAAAGGGCCCTCGACCAAGGCTTCAGGACATCAGTTCTCTCAACGCCCCAAAGATCTTCTATGCTCGTGTCTTGCTTCGGAAACACTCCAACTCGAGCCAACGACGTCCCGCTGCCCCGAAAGAGTCAATCCACTCCGGACGTCGGTAACGAAGATCGAATTTTTTATTATTATTGTTAGTGCACATATTTGTAATAAATTATTGTAAACTGTTTTACACGTATATAGAATTACCCAAAGTAAACGGTCAACGACCGTAGGCCTTGGAGTAGGAGTCGACACAGGCTTCGAACCAAGTAAATCGACTGTGTCTTTGTGCTGTGATTGTTTTTATTTTATTTCCGCTGCGTACGTGCTCTTTACGAAAATCCAAACGATTTCCGATATTCACCCCCCTCTATCGGTTTTCTCGATCCAACATGAATTGCATGTTTATCTATGTACAATGATCATGCAAGCTTTATGAACCAGGATAATGTTTATGCCTGGGGACATGATTATGCATGTATGTTATATTTTATGAATAAAGAAGATGGATTAAGATAATGTTTATGCCTTAAGTATGAATGATGAAGGCATAATGATGTTATGAAATAAGTATGAATGATGAAATGCCAAGCATGTTTATGACATGCTTCATGTAACAAGATTATGTTTATGTTCTAAGATATGTCAAGTATGAATGATGAAGCATGCATAGTTATTTTACTTTATGAATGGGCTTGTACCAGACCGAAGTAAGGGTCCAAGGGATGGCCACCTTAAGAACGCCCCGGTTCTGGACTACTGACTATGTTGTCCACGGTTCTGGGACTACCGAAGCTGTCCAACAGGGATGGGCACCTTAAGAACGCCGCGGTGTTTGGAACTACCATAGCTGTTCCTACCCTAGTAGGTCGGAGCTAGCTACCTCGTATTTACTTAGGGATGCGCGCTTATGATGTATGTATGTGGTACAAGCCGGGGACCCCAATGATGTTATGATTATGTTTAAGTATTTAAAAGTATAATTTTAAATTAAGCATCCTTATGTATATGCATTTGACTCATGTATCCATTCATGTTATGCATTATGCCATGATAAGTACGTTTTATGCTTATGCTTATGTTAAGACTGTGCTTATGCCCATACTAGGAATTATGTTTATGAATAAGTATGTTATGCCATGATAAGTATGTTTCATGCTCATGTATGTTGAGAATTATGCCATGATAAGTATGTTTCATACTCATGTATGTTAAGAATTGGGTCATGCTAAGTATGTTTTAGGTTTATGTTTATGTTAAGAATCATGCTATGTTAGTTATTCATATGCTTATTATTTACGCCAAGACTATGCTTATGTTTTATGTTCAGAATTATGTTATGTCAAATGCTTTATATGTTTATGTTTAAGTGACGTATGGTTTTAGTGAGTAGGAAATGGTCTTACTAAGCCTGTGTGCTTATAGTCTTATTTTCCTCGTACTACAGATCAAGCAAGAGGTTACTAAGGGAAGCAGCAGGAGAGGCAAGAGCATGTGTGTGTATGGCGGTGACATGGCAAAGGATTCTTTTATTTACACATATTGCATGTCTTGGGTTTTGAAATGCCTCCTTAGATTTTATGCTATGTTTATAATGGCCATGCCTAATGAATGACTTAAGACTTATGATGTTTACGGATAAGTTACTTGCTACTTATGATGATCATGAATAAGCTATGAAATGGTTATATCATGATGCCATGCATGTTGTTAATATGCTATGTTCAATGACACTAGGTTCATGAATGACAATCTTAGGCATGTACAGATGTTGCATGTATTAGTTGCATGGTTAAAAGCATGTGTAGAAGAAAAAAATTATTCCGCTGCATTAAGATGTTTTATATGTACATGTATGTTCAGCGTAACGCCGCGTTCTCGCCACACCATAAGGTGTGGGAAAAAGGCGGGCGTTACAGGTTGGTATCAGAGCAGTTGCCATCTCACTACACACACATCAAGCTTTCTTCCTGCCGCTTCCAAGTAAGTACTTTTATGCATATCTGATTTCTTTTTTTTATGATTCTGGAATAAGCAAGTGTAGATGATACCTTATGATTCTAGAATATGTAAATATGAAGGATATTTATGATAGAAAGTACTTTGACGGATATGGAATATGAACCATTCTGTACCTTAGTTTAGGAAATTCAAATAATTTAGAATTCAATATGGGGATAGGAATAACAATAACTCATATTATCCATACTTGTCCTTATGAAGGAAAGCATTGCTAGAAGACAGAGTAACAGACTGAATGAGACTACCCCCTCGCCTGATCTGATGCAATTAGTGACTCAACTTCAGCGTCAAGTTACCGAGCAGCAGCAAACCATTAATACCCTGATGAACCAACAAGAAAATTCTACTACTCCACCGGCAAACCAGACTGCTATACCCGTTGTGCCTACGGTTACACAAACCCCTCCGACAGGCTCGACCACTGTAACACGACAAGAGGCTTATCTGATCCAGTGGTTGAGGCTGAAACCGGAAAATTTCTCGGGTGTTGGTGAACCGTGGGACGCCCAAGCATGGTTCAAAACCGTAGAGAGTACCATGGAGCTGCTGGACTGGTCTGAACATGTGAAGATCAAGTGTACATCCTTCTACCTTTCTGGGGATGCCAGAATGTGGTGGGAACGGGTCAAGGCCAAGAGATAGGTGAACCAGATGACGTGGTCAGATTTCGAATCAGAGTTCTTCGAAGAATTCTTCAATATGCGTGTCACAAACAAACATTACGACGAGTTCACGGAATTCCGACAGGGCAACCTCTCGGTCAATGAAGCTGTTAAGAAATTTAACCGATTGGCTCGTCTATGCCCTGAGCTGGTTCGCACTGAGAAAGAAAGGGTCCGACTTATGTTGAAGATGTTGCGGCCCGAAATAGCTCTGAACGTGGCCGGCGGAGTTAACAGACCGCAGACTGCAGAGGAGCTGTTTAGTAGTGCCCTACTCACCGAACATTACCTGAACAATATCAACCAACAAAGGAAGGTATTAAATGAAAGTAAGAATCAAGTTCACTCCGGGATTCTTGATTCGTTATCTTTCATTATCCCTAATGTTCCTTCCTTTTATTAACACTCAGGAGGTCAGAAACCTCAGAGTACCAACGCTAATTGGAAAGGAAACCAGGGTGGTAAACGACAGCCATGGAACAACCCCCAAGGGGGCCCCGTAAATAAACAGTCCCGGTTTCCCCTGTGTGCTACATGCGGGAAAATGCACCCCGGGGAATGCCGCAATGGTACGAACCGGTGCTTCATCTGCGGAGTGGAAGGGCACATGGCCTCTTACTATCCTACCAAGAACCAGGCACCTCTCCAACAGCTTGTTCAGTACCAGGGTGCACCCGCGAAACTACATTATATGCAAACGGAGCCGGAGAGTACCCTGATGAGACAAGAGAGATTGGAGGCCCCACCAACTATGGCGGATGCCAGGGTTTTCTCTATTACTAGGGAGGATGCTGCGAATGCTTCAACGGTGGTCACAGGTCAGATACTTATTTACAGTCAGCATGCTACCGCATTATTTGATACTGGGGCAACACACTCGTTCATCTCTACATTCTACACTAAGAAGATAGACATGTCTCCACAAGTTTTAAAGTACAAGTTCTTAACAACCCTGCCTTCGGGAGAAATAATGACATCCACTCATGTGCTGCGTGCGGTGCCAGTCGGAATTGCGGGAAGAAAACTCTACTGCGATCTGATAGTACTCGACATGCAGGACTATGATGTTATAATGGGAATGGATTTTCTTAGCAAATACGGTGCTTCTGTCTAGTGCCGTAAACGAAGGGTGGTCTTTCAACCCGAGGCAGATTCTACGTTTGAATTTATCGGAGAGCCAAGGAAAAGAACCGGGAAATTCTTATCGACTCTCAAAGCACGGAAGATATTAGACAAGGGATATACTGGTTTTCTAGCACATGTGGTTCATGTAGGTCAAACAAAGGATCAAAAGTTGGAAGATGTCAGAGTTGTATGCGAGTACCCAGAGGTATTCCCGGATGAATTACCGTGGTTAGCTCCTGATAGAGAGGTGGAATTCGAGATCGAATTAGTTCCTGATACTAACCCGATCTCCAAGGCACCCTACCGTATGGCGCCGATTGAATTAAACGAACTTCAAGAACAGCTACAGGAGTTGCTCGATAAGGGACTTATTAGCCCTAGTCATTCCCCATGGGGAGCTCCGGTACTGTTTGTGAAGAAGAAGGACGGATCTATGCGAATGTGCATAGATTATCGAGCGTTGAACAATGTAACGATCAAGAACAGGTATCCCCTTCCGAGGATAGATGACCTATTTGACCAATTAAAAGGAGCTATAGTGTTCTCGAAAATCGATCTGAGGTCTGGTTATCATCAAGTCAAAATAAAACAGGATGATATCCCGAAGACGGCCTTCTAAACAAGGTACGGGCATTTTGAGTTTGTTGTCATGCCCTTCGGCATGACCAATGCTCCTGCTATGTTTATGGACCTTATGAATCAGGTATTCTCGTCTTTTCTCAACAAATTTGTAATCGTCTTTATCGACGATATCCTTATTTATTCAAGAGACCAAGAAGAGCACGCCAAGCATCTGAGGATAGTACTACAGACTCTTAGGGAAAAACAACTGTACGCCAAGTTCTCCAAATGTGAGTTCTGGCTTGACCAAGTGGGCTTTTTGGGCCATATTATTTCCAAAGATGGGGTTATGGTAGACCCAACAAAGATTGAAGCTGTGAATAACTGGAGTCGGCTGAGGAACGCCAGCGAAATCAGAAGTTTTCTTGGGCTGGCGGGCTATTATCGGAAATTTGTGGAGGACTTCGCAAGAATTGCAGCCCCTCTAACAGCTCTCACCCGGCAGGATAAGAAATATGAATGGATGGAAAACTGCGAAAGGAGTTTCTTGGAGCTAAAAAGGAGACTTACAAGTGCTCCAATTCTTACCCTTCCGGAAAGTAACCAGGGCTTCGACATGTATAGCGACGCCTCCCGACTGGGACTTGGAGCTGTGCTTATGCAGAATGGTAAAGTCATTGCCTATGCCTCTAGGCAACTTAAAGAACATGAACAGAATTACCCCACCCACGATCTAGAATTAGCCGCTGTGGTCTTCGCTCTTAAGATATGGAGGCACTATCTGTATGGAGCGCAGTGTAGGATTTATACAGACCACCAGAGCCTGCGGTATTTCTTCACTCAGAAAGACCTAAATATGAGACAACGCCGGTGGCTGGAGTTGGTAAAGGACTACGACTGCGAGATCTTCTACCATCCAGGAAAGGCAAACAAGGTGGCCGATGCACTCAGCCGGAAGTCAAGTGCCACCTTGATGTCCATATCTAGATTACCCCGACCCCTCGAAAGGGAAATTGTGAAGTCTGGGGTCGAGGTCATCTCCGGATGGCTTTCTACCATGACCTTATCACCGACGTTGTTCGAGGACATATTGGACAAACAAGATGGTGATCCGAGCCTTCAGAGAATCAAACAGGAGATCCTAGAAGGAAAGGGTGATGGTTTTCATATCGCCAACGGAGGAGTACTCTATCTAGGGATCGTCTATGTGTTCCTAATGATCCGGGGTTGCGGAGAGCGATATTGGTAGAAGCTCACGAAACCCCATATTCGATGCATCCGGGATCCACCAAAATGTATCAAGACCTGAAGAAGAGATTCTGGTGGTCTAGCATGAAGAGAGATGTGGCTCAGCATGTTAGTACCTACCTGACTTGTCAACAAGTGAAAGCAGAACACCAGCGACCCAGAGGAGTTCTGCAGCCACTTCCGATTCCGGAATGGAAATGGGAAGATATCTCTATGGATTTTATTTCAGGACTTCCCAAGACTACAAATGGATATGATGCGGTATGGGTGATTATGTACAGGTTGACAAAGTCTGCTCATTTCCTAGCAATCAAGATGACTTATTCGATTGAGCAACTAGCTCAATTATATGCTAAGGAGATAATCAGACTTCATGGAGTTCCCAAGACCATCATCTCAGATAGGGATGGTCGCTTTACTTCACATTTTTGGGTGTGCGTCCAGAAGCCCCTCGGCATTAAATTACGATTCAGTACAGCTTTTCATCCTCAGACTGACGGGCAAACTGAACGAGTGAACCAAGTGCTGGAAGACATGTTACGGGCTTGTGCTCTGGATTTCAAAGGGAGTTGGTGCCGATATCTATGTTTAGCGGAATTTGCCTACAATAATAGCTACCAAGCTACTATCGGCATGGCACCTTATGAAGCTTTGTATGGGAGGAGATGTAGGTCTCCGATCTGTTGGTATGAAGGCGGTGAAAAGAAGGCGATGGGGCTCACGACGGACCTCATCGACGACACCACCCGAGCTATACAGAACATTCGACGACGAATAGAAGCTGCTCAGAGTCGGCAGAAGAGTTATGCAGATGTCCGGCGTAGGCCACTGGAATTCAATATTGGGGATCTGGTATTCCTCAAAGTGGCCCTATGAAAGGGGTAACGAGATTCGGGAAGAAAGGGAAACTGAGTCCGCGTTATGTGGGACCGTATCCGATACTGGAAAGAGTCAGCAAGGTAGCATATGAGCTAGAGCTGCCTCCAGAGATGTCGGCTATCCATAACGTGTTCCATGTGTCAATGCTCAAGAAGTGTGTTCTAAACACAGATCAGGTGATTGAGCCACAGACAATACAAGTTCAGGATGACCTAAGTTTTGAAAGCCGACCTATTCAGATCTTGGATCGAGAGATCAAAAAGCTAAGGAACAAGGAGGTACCCTTAGTCAAGGTCCTATGGCAAAGTCAAAGGTTCGAGGAAGCTACCTGGGAACGCGAGGACGAGATGAGACGCAAGTACCCGGAGCTATTCTAAGTTCGAGGACGAACTTTCACGAGGTATGGGGGATTGTAACGACCCGGAAAATTTTCTCAATATTTTCTTTAAAAATATTGACCATGCCTAGATGGATTCTCGAGGAACGTAGGGACACTAGTGTAAACCTTAGTATGATGCTCCATGATTTTCGATATAGAATAAGAAGCTAGGTGCTAATAGGCCTTACATGGGTTTTTCCTAGTACCATGGTTATTAGTGGATTCTAGGTAGAATTTAATATAAATAAAAATGGGTTTTAATTAGGAATATTAGCATGATTATGGGTGGGCCTTAGGGGAATTTTTAAATTAATAAAAAAATAAAATAAAAATAAAATAGGAAAAAAATAATAAAGTGCATGCACCAAGGATTGAACCTTGGACCTATGGTACCACCATGCATGTACTAACCAATTCACCTAGCAAGGGAGTGCTAGGAGAGAATGAAGTGGATTTTTGTTAAGGCTAAAGGAAGTGAAGAGTCATAGCATCATGTCTCTTCACTTGCCTCCTTCATCTAGTATATAAGAGGGAGGAATGGAAGAGACACCTTAGCACTTAAGCATTTGTCTCTTCATCCACCAAAACTCCTTCTTCTCTTCTTCTTTCTCTTCCTAGCCGAAACCTACAAGGAGGGTTTCCCTTTGGAAAAGTCTCACAAGGAGACCTCTTCTTCAAGATCTAAGGGATTTCTACAAGGCTACAAGGGATAAGGGTAGTCTAAGGTCAAGGAAAATTCTTTTGGTTTCTCTATTCAAGGTTTATAATCAAGATCAAGAAAGGTAAGACCCCCTCACCTGTGGTATGATAGCTTTCAAGTTGTTTGTCATGATCTAAGTTCTTGTTGGCATACTATGTTGGGAAATCCATGATTAGGGCTTGTGAAGGTTTCGGCCAAGCAAGTTTTTGAGGCTAAAATCATATTAAAACCCCTTTATGTTTCCTAATGTTTACTCATGATAAGTTAAGCATAAAAGTATGATTTTGGAAATTTTGTAGCACCCTAGAACCCCCTTAGGGTTTCGGCCACATCAAGGAACCATGGCTAGGTGTAAACTCCAACCCTTCAAGCATGATTAGTATGTTTCCTATGATATCATATGGGTAATAATGGTGATTATATGAATTTTCCTATGGGCTTATTACCCTTCTAGGGTTTCGGCCAACACATGGTTTAAGTCTAGGATTTAGGGTTAAATCCAATCAAGGGTTCAAATGGTTTTCCATGGCATGATATGTAAGGTATTGGATGTTAATCATGACCTATGTGAATTTTCCATGGACCCATGGTCCTTTAGGGTTTCGGCCAAGTCCCTAATCTAGGGCTTGGATTGGGCTAAGGTCTCAAGGATGCATGTTTATAAGTTACCATGATGAAAGAACATAGTAAGCATGATGTAAGGATCTTTATATTACTAAAATCTTAGCTTATGTGTTATGTAACATGACCTTGTATGTTAGGTTTTATGTTATGCTTTACTCATGAATATGTAGATCATATACCATGAATATATGTAATTGATGTAGGGGTATGTTATGTTAAATAGAGTGATGCATGTAGAAGGTTAAATGCTTATAATAGATGTATGTGTATGAAGGTCTATGCATGTTTTATGATGAATGTCATGTACTTAAGTAGTATGCATCATGTTCATATGTATCTTACCATGCATGCTCTATGATGGATACTAGGATTATGTATGCTAGGTGAAATGTATCTTGTATGAATTGCATGTTTATCTATGTACCATGATCATGCAAGCTTTATGAACCAAGATAATGTTTATGCCTGGAGACATGATTATGCATGTATGTTATATTTTATGAATAAAGAAGATGGATGAAGATGATGTTTATGCCTTAAGTATGAATGATAAGTATGAATGATGAAGGCATAATGATGTTATGAAATAAGTATGAATGATGAAATGCCAAGCATGTTTATGTCATGCTTCATGTAACAAGATTATGTTTATGTTCTAAGATATGTCAAGTATGAATGATGAAGCATGCATAGTTATTTTACTTTATGAATGGGCTTGTACCGGACCGAAGTAAGGGTCCAAGGGATGGGCACCTTAAGAACGCCCCGGTTCTGGACTACCGACTATGCTGTCCACGGTTGTGGGACTACCGAAGCTGTCCAACAGAGATGAGCACCTTAAGAACGCCCTGGTGTTTGGAACTACCGCAGCTGTTCCTACCCTAGTAGGTCGAGGCTAGCTACCTCGTATTTACTTAGGGATGCACGCTTATGATGTATGTATGTGGTACAAGCCGGGGACCCCAATGATGTTATGATTATGTTTAAGTATTTAAAAGTATGATTTTAAATTAAGCATCCTTATGTATATGCATTTGACTCATGCATCCATTCATGTTATGCATTATGCCATGATAAGTATGTTTTATGCTTATGCTTATGTTAAGACTGTGCTTATGCCCATACTAAGAATTATGTTCATGAATAAGTATGTTATGCCATGATAAGTATGTTTCATGCTCATGTATGTTGAGAATTATGCCATGATAAGTATGTTTCATACTCATGTATGTTAAGAATTGGGTCATGCTAAGTATGTTTTAAGTTTATGTTTATGTTAAGAATCATGCTATGTTAGTTGTTCATATGCTTATCATTTACGCCAAGACTATGCTTATGTTTTATGTTCAGAATTATGTTATATCAAATGCTTTATATGTTTATGTTTAAGTGACGTATGGTTTTAGTGAGTAGGAAAGGGTCTTACTAAGCCTATGTGCTTATAGTCTTATTTTCCTCGTACTACAGATCAAGCAAGAGGTTACTAAGGAAAGTAGCAGGAGAGGCAAGAGCATGTGTGTGTGTAGCGGTGACATGGCAAAGGATTCTTTTATTTACACATATTGCATGTCTTGGGTTTTGAAATGCCTCCTTAGATTTTATGCTATGTTTATAATGGCCATTCCTAATGAATGACTTAAGACTTATGATGTTTACGGATAAGTTACTTGTTACTTATGATGATCATGAATAAGCTATGAAATGGTTATATCATGATGCCATGCATGTTGTTAATATGCTAAGTCCAATGACACTAGGTTCATGAATGACAAACTTATGCATGTACAGATGTTGCATGTATTAGTTGCATGGTTAAAAGCATGTGTAGAAGAAAAAAATTATTCCGCTGCATTAAGATATTTTATATGTACATGTATGTTCAGCGTAATGCCGCATTCTCGCCACACCATAAGGTGTGGGAAAAAGGCGGGCGTTACACCCTAGTGAAAGTTACTGTTTATAACAGTCAGTAAGTAGCTAACTGGGTTAGACAGGACCCGACAGAAGAAATTCAAATTGATTTGGTTCAGTTTAAACTTAGAATTGGTTTAGTACAGCACCTTACTTTGATTACTCATTTTTCTTGCTATATTTTTTTTTGATATATGGCATAGGGGGAGAGATTGGAATGGAGAGAAAAGAAGGTTTTAAATAAAGGTCTTAAATTTTTCTTTCAAAATTCAAAATTTTATCTTCTTTCTCAAAAAGTAAAGTTCTTTAAGTACTTAAGTTCGTTTTGAAAGTCAATTGCTTTTTGTTTTTCAAAAATATTCTAAGTACTTAATCAAAAATTTTCTGGAAAATTTTTCTAAGTTATAAACTCAAAATTTTGCTTGAAATCTTTTTTAAATATTAAAACTGCTTGAAAATTTTCTATATATTAAAACTTCAAAATCAGTTTAGAAAATTTTCTAAAGTACAAAACAAATTGTTTTAAGTACTCAACTTAAAATTCATTTAAGTACTTAACTCAAAATTATTTTGAAAATTCTTTTATGTACTTAACTCAAAATTATTTTGAAAATTCTTTTAAGTACTTAACTCAAAATTATTTTGAAAATTCTTTTAAGTACTTAACTTAAATTGTTTTGAAGATTCCTATCTCAAAATTGTTTTCATAACATCCTAAGTACTCACTCTAAATCTTTCTAACTTAAATCCCGTTTTGAAAATTTTCGAAGTATTGAAAACTTGAACAACTTTTTCAAAGACTTAGAAACTATTTCAAAAACCCCACGAATTTTTGAAAAACTCAGGGGGAGATTTCTTCCAGAGGAGGAAATTAAAACTGGTACCTTACCTGCTTTTTGTTTAACTTAACTTTTTGAACCAGGTTGCCATAAATCAAAAAGGGGGAGATTGTTGGTGTAGGCAGCACCTAAGTCAAACCTGAGTTTTGATAATGGCAAAGGGTTCAAGAGTTAAGGTGTTATTGTGTTCTAATGTGTTTCCTAAGTGTGCAGGAAGAAGCCCTAGGTACACTAGGTAAGAAGTCCTGGCAAAGGGCTGGGCAAAGAAGTCCTGGTCAAGGACTGGGCAAGAAGACCTGACCGAATGTCGCGCAAAGAAGTCCTAGTCGAGGACTGGGCACGAAGTCCTGGCAAGGGGATGGGCACCGAAGACCTAACCGGAAGTTGGGCACGAAGACCTGGTCAGGTGGATCGAGCAAAAGTCCAACCGGAGGAGCCGGTTAGCAAAAGGTAAACTCTCCTGAGAGGAGTAGGTGAGGACGCGTTCCCCGTCGAGGGAACAGTAGGTGTCGGTTCATCCTAGGGTTCCTTTTGGGAGACCCGAAGTCAGAACCAAGACAGCTACGACTGTAAATAATGACTAACGCCTTTGCTTTTTCTGTGTTGGAACTAATCTTGATTGCAGGGACAGAAGGAGTGTGTTTCTGCAGCTCAGAACGCCTCAAAGGAAGGGTGCAGGCAACTGGGCTAGGCGCCCAGGAGGTCCCGGACGCCCATGGTAAAAGGCCAAAACAACAATTAAGCAAGACCGCTTCGAAATCACACTAGGCTAGGCGCCCAGGAGGTCCCGGGCACCCAAGGTCAAAGCCAAAGAGGTAATCGAAGCAAATCAGCCACGAAGCCAGCAGACCAAGTCAAGCTATGCGCCCAGGAGGTCCCGGGCACCCCAGTCTGACCAGGAGCCGATTCAGAAGGGATAAGCGCTAACCAAGCTTCAGATGAAGGTTCTCCAATCTGAAGGCACGTGTTAAGCACCCCCAGCAAATCAGGCGCCCCCAGGAACACTATAAAAGGGGCTCGACCCCCAAGGTTTCAACAACACATTTTCCAACGCTCCAAAGCTTTTCGTTCAAGCGGTATACCCCGGCAAACTCTGACTTCGAGATCCCAGCGCCGATGACGACCATCTGCTCCGAAGTACGATCCGCATCGGGTGTCAGTAACGAAAAGTGTAGCATTCTTAATTTCCTGAAATATTGTTATAGTCAAATTGTAAATCCTTTTGCGCTATTATAGTATTGCCCAGAGTAAATGGTCAAGGACCGTGGGCCTTGGAGTAGGAGCCGACCGCGACTCCGCACCATGTAAAAAATCGGCTTGTGTTCGTGTGCACTTATTTTCTTTCCGCTGCGAATTTTCTCTTATTCTTATCTGAAAAAGTTTAACGATATTCACTCCCCCCCCTCTATCATTTTCTCGATCCAACAGTATTAACCTAAAACCCTTAGACCAAAACCTAACTTATGATTATTGTCAAACATAAAAAGCAAGAGATTGTTGATGCAAAAAGGTATCAAAAAATAATAGTCAACCTTTAGTGTTTCGATATTTGACAATATATCAAGGTCTGGTCAGTCTGAAAAGGGTAAGTCAAACAAGACTTGATGTTTGGTAGGGTAAAACCCAGGTTTGATTTGTTTAACCAAAGGGTTAGCCAAACATGACCTGATGTTTGGCAGAGTGATTAGCACCTAAGGTGCGTTTGGTTGGGGGTTATCCATGATAACCTTGGTTATCCATCCAAGGTTATCAACTAAAATCTTGTTTAGTTTACATAATCAGTGATTCCCAAGTAATGATCAATGCCCAACACGTCAGCAAAAGGGGCATGCAACCCGGAATCGGAAAACCTTAGGAAAGTAAGGTTTTTCTTGATTCCGAGGTTATGAAACTTATTATTCCAAAATTATCCTCCAACATTTACATTTAAGACGAAAATAACCATTACAATTTATTAAATTCTGGAAGCATTATTCGAGGTCGACGATCAGCAACGACGGTCGGCAACGACGATCGGCGATCGGCAATCAGCGGTAGGTGACTACCACCGGCGACCGACGATCGGCGATCGCATCGGCGATCAGCGATCAGCGATCAGCAACCATCGACCGGTGACCACTGCAAATGATCGTCGATAGGTGATCACCACCGACAACCAATGACCAGGACCGATGTTGACAGCAGGTCATCGGTGTTGGACACCGACTGCCTACGTGAGAACCGACGATCAACATCGTCGCCAATGCCAACGTCGACGTCAGTGTCGTTAACAAATATTTTTTTATTTTAATATTTTAATTAAATTTTCAATAAATTAAATAAATTCAATTTCAAATTTAATTAAATTATCTAAACAAATTCTAAAGGGTAATACAGTAAAATATTATATTATGTTATAGACTATTACCTCCTAACAAATAATATTTTTTTTGATTACTTAAATTGAACTAAACAACATTAGGTAATGTTTCATTTCCCATTACCTTGGTTATGTGATTACTTGGTAATCACATATCCAAAGTTATATATGATAACTTGAACCAAACGCACCCCTAGGGTTGATCAATTTCACCAAGGGTTAAGCCAAACAAGACTTGATATTTTGTAGAGAGACTAAACATAGATATGGTTGGTTAGACCAAGGACTAAGCCCAACAGGACTTGATATTTAGCAGAAAGAAGCCTAGCCAGGATAAGATGACTAGTAACAAAATCATTATCAAGGCACAAATGACCTGGTGATCGAAGCTGGGCACAAAATGTTGAAGCAATCTGTGGTTCGGAGTGACCAAGTATTTTGATGTTTGGGCAAAGGATTTAAGTTAAGTTTTCCCTTGTGTACTAATATGTGTATGTGAGTGTGCAGGTTGTACAGGTTACACATATTGACTGACCTGGACGACTTCGGTACAGGTAAAGGGTGGCATGGAGACAAGATGGAGGCTTGTGTGCACACGAGGGACCTTGGTATAGTAGGGATGATGAGCTGAGGGGCACGGACTTCGAGGCGAACGTGAAGGATGGCATGGAGACAAGCTGGAGGCTTGTGTGCATTTGTGGGATGAGGGCCGAAGATGAAGAGGGCACTAAGGCAATTGTCAAGGCTGCTGGTGAAGAATCAGCTGAGTCAAAGGACAAGAACCGAGGGAGGAGGACTCCAAGGGAAAGTCGGGAAGTGGACTTCAAAGGGCACACATGAAGGGTGGCATGGAGGCAAGTCGAGGACTTACGTGCACATATGAGGGATGATAGCCGGAGGAAGAGGACTTCAAGGGGCAAGCCAAGGGAGTGTACCTGAAGGCGCATGTCGTCGAGGGTCATGAGAGAGAGAGTAGGAGTGTGTTTCAAAGCTGGGCAATCGATTGGGAATATAACAGTCGACTGCCAGCGAACACAGAAACTCACAAAAGAGTTTTAACCCTGGACCAGTCGACTGCCCTGGGGACAATCGACTTGTAGCACCCAGAATTCGAACGTTGGGTGTCAACAGTCGAATTTGTGTAGGGGCAGTTGACTATCCTGGAGTAGCCGACTGCCAGCGAGGGTTTTCAGCCTGAGTTCTATTTAAAGAGAACTCGGTTTGGGCTGGGGTTTTTGCCGAAATCTGCTTGGGTAGAGTAGATTAGTAGCCTTTGGTGCTCAGGTATTGTCGAGGTGTTGTGGCGAGGTTTCTTTACCCACAAGGAGCGACAAGGGCTAGCCGGAGGTTATCTGGGGAGTGATTCACTGAAGGATTCTTGGATTAGTCACCCTTAGGGGTGGATACCAAGTAAAATCTATTTGTTAGCATTGTTTCTTGTTGTTAGTTTTATTCTTTTGTATTTCCGCTTGCACAACTAACAACGTAGGAAGAAGAAAGTCGAAGAATTGCTATTCACCCCCCTCTAGCAATCGAATTGATCTAACAAGTGGTATCAGAGCAAGGACCGCTCTTGATTGGACTAATCACCAAGGGAGCAAAGAAAGCTAGAGGGAAAACGATGGAAGATAAATTTGGGGACGACATCTACACTCCACCGCCCTACGACCATGATAATTTTACGTATTGGAAGACAAGGATGGAGACATGGTTCGGAATGGAATGGAACCTTAGGATTGCTCTTGAAGAACCCTTCGAAATTCCAAAGGATAAGCACGGGAAGTAGCTTAGGCCTAGATATTGGAATCAAGAGCAACAAGATCAATCAAAGGCGATCAAGAAGGTAATTGAAATATTAGTTAATATTTTGTCTAACAATGTCTTGAGTAGTGTAGGGGCATATGAAAATGCACATGAACTATGGAAAATGATAGAAAAATATCATGAAAATCCTACACAAGTTCAAGAGCTCAAGGAGAAAAGTCAAATGGGTCAAGAAGAAGAAAAAGGAAAGGAAGTGTCAATTTCTTCAAGTGAGGAGGAGGAATTAAGTGAAAGATCATCAACCTCCTCAAGAGAAGAAGAGGAAGGGGTCACCACCTCAAGGATTGAGAGGGAGGAGAGACCCACTTCAATGTCGGAACAAGAGGAAGTATCCACTTCATCCAAGGTTGAAGAAGAAGTCAACCTAGCCTTCACCTCCACCAAAGCAAGGGAAAAGGACCATATCACATGCTTTGGGTGCAATGAAAAGGGACACTACAAGGATAAGTGTCCAAATGGTAAGAAAAAGGAGGTAAATCCTACACTCAGTTCAATTAAATTAAATTCTAACCTGAGTTGTAGGAATAAAGAATCCCAAGCTAAAAGAAATATGATTCGATGCTTCACATATGGTGAGCTAGGGCACTTCCACACGAAATGCCCAAAGAGTGGAAAGTTCAAGAAAATGGAGCATTTACGAAGGTGGGAGAAAGAAGAGAAGAAGCTCACATCAAAGGGGAACTACAAAGGTAAGGGAAGTAATTCCTAACCTTGAGGTAAAATATAATTCGAATTCAAGTTCCTTTATGCATGTTAAGAATCGTGCAAACTATTCATCCATGCATTCTAGAATTAATGAAAAATGCTTGATGATGCATAATTTTAAATTTAAGTACAATGATAGGAATAGGGTTAACAAGGTAGATCATAACCCTAGGAAAAACATGCATCATGTTAGACCTAAGACCTTTGTACCTAAGGATCAAAGCATTAATCCCAAGAAGGGGAGATATATGCCTAGAAAAGTGGATAGGTCTAGGAATGTCCAAAGTGGACGCATGGACACTATGGTTAAAAGTTTAGAAAGGGAAAATCAAGCATTGAGGGCAAGACTTGATACATTGGAAAAGACCCTAGAAAGATTCAAGGTTGGATCTAAGGGTTTAGACATGGTATTGGGTAGTTTAAAACCCAACTATGATAGATCGGGGTTGGGCTACCGGTATAAGGTCTCCAATGCCAAGGAAAAGAAATATGCTGGGGAAGCATATAGTAATGGCAAGAAGGAGAAGTCTAAAAATGGAAAGGGGGTGCCATTTAGAGGTAAAGAGAAGGACTTAACCAAAGACAAGGTGTCTAAGGTTAAGAGGGTTCATTTTGTAGGCCAAGAATCACCGGGGGCTCACCGGTGTGGCCTAGTGTGGATTGAATCACCTAGGGAGGTGGCTAGGGCTAAGAGCTCAAGGGGGAGCTCTAAGAGCCTTTGGGGTCCATGGTAAATGGATCTCAAGAGATTTTCTCTTAGAAAATGAGATGAACTGTGCCAAAGGGATTAGAAGACTTGGGTAAATCTTAATCCTAGGGAATTGGCACATTAAAAGGAGTATTAGGGAGAAAAAGAAAAAAATAGGAGTATATTTGATAAAATCAGGGTTTAATGGGTAAATACCATATAATTCATTGGTAGAAATGAATTATGATCAAGTATAAGAAGATACATTGAGGAGAAGCCACAATTTGGACTTTTTAGATGAGTTTTAGTGATACAATTTAGGAGAAGTTGAGTTTCGTGCTAATCTTGGGATTTGGAGAACATTTGTTTGGAAATATATTTTTCCCAAGTAGACATAGGATCCACAAATCTCTCCACGAAATTTCAGAATTTTTGGAGATTTGTTGAATTATTTAGGCATTACTAAAATTGGGCTGAAAAACTTGAAATTCAGGTATCAGTCGACTGCCCTGGGGGGCAGTCGACAGATCAGAGCTAGATTAGTTATCCAGCAGCTAGGTTGTGTCCAAATGATGTAAAACAAGTGTATGGGGGGTTAGTACACGTTGTTTATGGTTATTAGGGATTAAAAGATCCAATAATTGAGATATTGTTGGAATCGTTTTGATGTTAGGCAAAGGGGGAGAAGTGTTGGGTTTAATTTGGGAGACCAAACATGCCTTTACAAGAAATCCTAGGTTTAGGGGGAGTTGAGATTAAGGGGGAGCATGGTTGCTCCATTCTTGGCGTAAGGGGGACCTTGGAGAGGTTCTTAAAAAGCCTTTGTAAGTCCAATATAGGGGGAGCTTGGGAGAAGCTTTAAAAACCCCGATTTGGGAAAATTCCTAACTTTGGGAAGTTAGGTGTGGAAATTCCTAACTTAGAGGGTTAGGTGTGGAAACTTCCTAATTTGGAGGGTTAGGTGTGGAAAATTCCTAACTTGGAGGGTTAGGTGTGGAAAATTCCTAACTTTGGGAAGTTAGGTGTGGAAATTCCTAACATGGGAAGTTAGGTGTGTGAAATGTCCTAACTTGGAGGGTTAGGTGTGGGATTCCTTGGGATAAGATTCATACATTATTTGCATTGCATATGCATTGGCGGTGTAAGTCCAAGATGGAGTCATGGCAGTGTAAGTCCTAATGTTTATTTAGCATTGTTATTGCTATTATCTACTATTTGTTTTTACTAACTTAAACGTATTGCCAAACATCAAAATGGGGGAGATTGTTGAGGCAATCTTTGGTCCGGAGTAACCAAGTGTTTTGATGTTTGGGCAAAGGGTTTAAGTTAGGTTTTCCCTTATGTACTAATATGTGTATGTGAGTGTGCAGGTTGTATAGGTTACACATATTGACTGAGCTAGACGACTTCGGTACAGGTGAAGGGTGGCATGGAGACAAGCTGGAGGCTTGTGTGCACCCGAGGGACCTTGGTATAGCAGGGATGATGAGCTGAGGGGTGTGGACTTCGAGGCATATGTGAAGGATGACATGGAGACAAGCTGGAGGCTTGTGTGCATCCGAGGGACGAGGGCCGAAGATGAAGAGGGCGCGAAGGCAATAGTCAAGGTTACTGGTGAAGAGTCAGCTGAGTCAAAGAACAAGAGCTGAGGGAGGAGGACTCCAAGGGAAATCCGAGAAGTGGACTTCAAAGGGCACACGCGAAGGGTGGCATGGAGGCAAGTCGAGGACTTGTGTGCGCATCCGAGTGATGATAGCCGGAGGAAGAGGACTTCAAGGGGCAAGCCAAGGGAGTGTACTTGAAGGCGCATGTCGACGAGGGTCTTGAGAGTGAGTAGGAGTGTGTTTGTAAGCTGGGCAGTCGACTTGGAATATAACAGTCAACTGCCAGCGAACACAAAAACTCACAGAAGAGTTTTGACCCTAGACCAGTTGACTGACCTAGGGGCAGTCGACTGGTAGCACCCAGAATTCGAACGTTGGGTGTCAACGGTCGAATTTGAGTGGGGGCAGTCGACTGCCCTGGGAGTAGTCGACTGCCAACGAGGGTTTTTAGCCTGAGTTCTATTTAAAGAGAACTCGATTTGGGCTGGGGTTTTTGGCGAAATCTGCTTGGGTAGAGTAGATTAGTAGCCTTTGGTGCGCAGGTATTGTCGAGGTGCTGTGGCGATGTTTCTCCACCCACAAGGAGCGACAAGGGCTAGCTGGAGGTTATCCGGGGAGTGATCCACCGAAGGATTCTTGGATTAGTCACCCTTAGGGGTGGATACCAAGTAAAATCGGTTTGTTAGCATTGTTTCTTGTTGTTAGTTTTATTCTTTTGTATTTCCGCTTACGCAACTAACAACGTAGGAAGAAGAAAGCCCAAGAATTGCTATTCTCCCCCACTCTAGCAACCGAATCGATCTAGCACAAAAGACCTGGTGACCAAAGCTGGGCACAAGCTTTGGTCACAATGTCCTAGTTAGAGGAATTGAGTATGAAG
Organism: Boesenbergia rotunda; assembly: GCA_024364735.1. NCBI lineage: Eukaryota > Viridiplantae > Streptophyta > Magnoliopsida > Zingiberales > Zingiberaceae > Boesenbergia > Boesenbergia rotunda. Next base: position 431,372 of record JAGFNQ010002437.1, read on the forward strand.
ACCTGACCGTGGCTTGGGCATCAAAGTCCTGGTTCGAGGAATTGGGAACGAAGATCTGGTTGAGAGTTGGGCACCAAAGCCCTCGTCAAGGATCGGGCACGAAATCCTGGTGAATGAAGCTGGGTCTTAGTGAGTGAAGCTAGGTGGATGAAGTCCTGGTGAGTAAAGTTGGGCATGAAGACTTGACCACAAGTTCGGCTTGAAAGCTTGGTGATTGAAGCTGGGTAGAAGTCTGCTGGGTAGAAGTCCTGATGATGAAGCCAGGCAAGGTAAAGTCATAGTGAGTGAGGCTAGGCATTGGGAAACCCTAAGGAGTTGAACTTAGATAGTAAAGTCTTGGAGAGTTGACTCCAAGTAAAGCCTAGTAGGATAGGTAGACTTACAGAACTAAGAATTAGGATTGTTTATTTGTCTTGTCTTTGTTTGTCTTGCAGGAACCTGGAGCTAAAGGCAAGATGGGAAAACAAATGCAAGTGAATGAACAAAACCTTAGTTAGGAGCTTTTGAGCGCCCCTATGGAACCCGGGCACCTGAGTTACCTGGGCGCCCCCAAGGCACCCGAGCGACCCGATAACCCTGGCACCCTCATGGTCATGGGGGCGCCCTCAATGATTTCCTCAGGGTTTATCCCTACGTCGTATTCTCCGAGTTGATAAGATTGGGGTCAATTGGATAGTGCCCCTATAGGCACATGCGCGCCCGAGTTACCCATATATAAAGGGGTTTGAGCCGTGATTATAAAACATTAAATTCATCATCCTACTACTCACTTTCTGTGAAGCAAAGGTGCTAAGGTGATGCTCTACGGCCAAGGAGACTCCAGGAAGAAGTGTACTACGCTTTAGACTTCCGAATTGGCCGGGATCTTAAATCCATTTGGGTTTGCTCTTATAATTATAAGTTGTTTTTAATTTCAATTATCTTTTGCTTATAATATTGAACTGTAAGATAGCTTTTCTCTGCCTCTGAAAATTTTGCAATGGAGATCATTAGTGGACTCACGCCGAGTACATAGGCCTTGGACGTGCTGACCCTGGGAGGTTGAGAACTAAGTAAATAAATCTCGCATATCGCTTGTATTTGCTTTCTTTTTATTTATTATTCCATTGCACTACTAATGACTCTGATTGAATGTTAAATGAATGAACAATGAAATTCTGAAAAGAATGTAAGTCGATATTCACCCCCCCCCCCCCACTTATCGACGCCAGTTATCCCACATCCTCCTGATCATCCATTTATATTACTGACTATCAAATCAATCAAATCACCAACTTCATTGAGGGTCTTATTCATCAGGGCCCCATCAGCAACCAGATTGAAGCGGCTATTGTTAGGGAAAGACAACCCAGTATAGAACGTGTGAATGAGCAACTAGTCCTCTACCTCGTGATGGGGACATGTCATATCAAAGACATGTATCTATCCCATGCTTAACATAGTGACTCTTCCTCCTTTTGTTCAAAATTTAGGATCTGGTTCCTTATGAATGTGGTTTTACTTAGAGGAATCTATTCAGAAACATCAGCTCTAGGTTGCTCTAAGTGTTGATACTTCGAGGTTGCAAAGTATTCATCCAAGACTTTGCTGAATCTCTAAGACTGAAAGGGAAGGCCAGAAGTCGAATGATGTCAGGTGGAACTCCTTCATATTCCGGAGTATTGCAATATCTATGAAATTCCATTAAATGCATGTACGAATCCTCATCATCTGACCTGCTGAACTGATATTCCTGAAGCATAGAAATAAAGGCTAGGTTGAGCTCAAATTTGCTATCTTGGAATTTTGGAATTATAATAGGATTTAGTTCCTAGACTGATTTGAGAGTTGCATAGTCTTTAGTGGCTTGTTGTTGTTTGGCATGACGGTTTGATTAAGTTCTTAATCTAACTATGCTTTTTGTTCTCTTCTTCTGCGTCCGAAGGTTCTATCAATTTCTGGATCAAAATGCAATAAAGTTCCTATAGGAAGAGGTCTACACATGCACAACAAAAGAATCCAGAATAATTAAAAAAATGGTATTTTTGGCATTTTGATAAAAGATGATGCAAGAAACAAGAAAGCAAATATGGACAAGTTTCTTTTTGTATTTTCAATGTATGTATAAAAGGAAAAGCAACTATGTTTTTATGTTTTCTACAGATGTATAAAGTGTAACGCCCGCCCTTATATCTACTCTCGGGGCGGGGTTACGTACAATCAATCATATAATTATTTTCTATTTTTTTTCTAGCATAAAATTAAAAACAAGCAATGCAAGGACTAAATACTGAGCATGCTTATTTAGAACTACCAAGTGATATTTGTAAGTGCTAAGTATATTAGTCAGTGCATGCCAATCAGATATCATGCTTTAATGATTAGGTAGGTTCACAAGTAGTTCAACTCAACATATAAGAGTAATCCTAGTGTAATCTCTAATATTCAAAAGTACCAACTCTAATCACTAGCATTTATTATTGAAGAAAAACATCATCATAGGCATAGTAATGTAGATATAAAAATCATTCTTTCCCGAGCCACCACCCCACACATCTTCAGCCCTCCTGCCTCTTCCTTTAGTTTAAGTGTCCCTTACCCGTATCTGCAGCATAAGACAACACATAAACTAGTAAGCACAAATGCTTAGTAAGGATCTTGTCCTACTCGCAAAATCCATACTAAGAATACAACATGTACACATAAGGAATCATAAGCATGAGTTTATCATAGCATACTAAACATCAAAGTTTCTAAGCAAGCAGTATAAAGTATCTTAAGCATACCCTTCACATATAATAAATGTTTTCAAAACAATTCCATAAAGGTATTACTTAAAAATATTTCAACATCATATAGGGGCCCAGTTGTGTACCACATAATGCGCGTTCCCTAATGAATTGGGGTAGCGAGCCACCAATCCCATTAGAGTAGGACCCTTCCGTCCTACCGAAGCCATGACCTTCAGTTAACATGCACCCCGGATTTGTTTAACGACCCCCTTCCGAGTCGGGTACACAACTTACAAAGTAAAATACTTATCATATCATTACATATATGCTAAGGAGTACTCCAAATTCACTTCTCAAGGGACACACCACTCTTCAAGGGTGCTCATGATCCCATAGGGACACACCACACAACATAAGGGGTGTTCTTGATCCCATACTTAGTGGAGTATCCTTTCAAGCATTTTAACATACACATCACATGCAATCTCATAAGGGTGCCCCATGGGCTATAAGACATGCTCATACATACATCATGCTTCAACCACTTAAACATACTCTATATATGACAAGATTGGTCATATAGATCATACTCATATCATAGGAAATGGTAGCATGCTTCATGGATTAAATTCATTCATCCTAACCCTAAACTAGGGTTTGGCCGAAATTCATAAGGTAAGGATAGGTTTGGTTTTTGACATCAAACATCCCATACAAGCATCACATATATATACATCATGTATCATACTAAGCATAGCATACATCATGGGGTAATCAACCTTCACAACCCTAATGTTCCTTGCCTTGGCCGAAAGTCATGCTAGGGAAAAATTAAGTTTTCCAATCAAACATTCCATTTAAACATCACATGCATATACATATCATCATCCCAAACATAAGCATATCTCATAGGGTACATCCCATACAAGCATCACATATATATATATCATGTATCATACTAAGCATAGCATACATCATGGGGTAATCAACCTTCACAACCCTAATGGTTCATGCCTTGGCCGAAAGTCATGCTAGGGGGAAGTTAAGTTTTCCAATCAAACATTCCATTTAAACATCACATGCATATACATATCATCATCCCCAAACATAAGCATATCTCATAGGGTAGTTTAACCTTCACAAACCCTAATCTATTCATGTTGGCCGAATGGTGTAGGGTAGGGGATTAGGGTTTTTGAAATCAAACTTCACACAAACATTTACACAAACACCTCACATACATATCATGCAACATATTAAGCATGGATTACATCATAGGATAATCATGCACCCTAAACCCTAATTCTTCTAGGGTTGGCCGAAAGTGTAGGGTAGGGGAATTAGGGTTTTTGAAATCAAACATTCACACAAACATTTATACAAACACCTTGTCTACACACTAAGCATGGATACATCATAGGATAATCATACCAACCCTAAACCCTAATTTTCCATCCTTGGCCGAAACTTGTAGGGTGCAACCCTAATTTTTGTCATCACAACATGAAGGGAAACAACATAAATATACCCTAA